>JAKEEE010000047.1:1200000-1800000 GCA_021498325.1 Bactrocera minax
TTTCATATACTGTAGTTATTTAGTATATATATATATTACCAAATCTGCGCTTGCTGAAATATTCTCCAGCAGCAACAATAAATCACACTAGGAGAAGAATTTCATACGTCAGTGCGCCTCAATGTATAAAATCCATATGTACTCACTGCCGGCACATATTTTGCAGTGCTCCCCAAATGTTCGCAACACTTGATATTTCATAATCTTCGTCTACAGAGACGAAGTGTTTCCTTTGATAGTACAATTGAGAATGAGTGCCTATAGTGCCTTATATAAATAGCCTTAGCATATGCAATGATTTACTTACATACATCTGTATATATTTAAGCAATGTGTGTAATACTTGATTGCCTACATGAATCCACATACGTGGACAGTGTAGCATTAAATCAAATTTATTTACTGCCAATAGCAACAAAAACACCAATAGAATGAAGAAAGCGAGGCGAAGAATGGCGAAGACTGGCCGCATCTGAGCATATATTATGGATTTGTGTTGTTATTGCGTTCCTATTTATTTACTTGAAACCTGCAAATGGCACGTTTGCTTCGATTGTTTGCTGTCTCCCTGTCATGGGCATGGGAAAGACAATGCAACACTTGCCATTCGAGTGCACGCAGCAGCCGAGAGAGGCAGAAAGTAAAATGTGATCGCCGAAGCGTAATAAAGTCGCTGGTATTTGTGAATAAAGATGCTCGCTTTTACTGGAGACCAAAATAAAGCTTTAAGAGTGTGAGTTTGTTCTCCATTTCCAACGCTCCATTTTTATTACATCAGCAATTTCTATATAATATTTGTTGGATTTAGTTTCTTTGAACTTTATTACTTTATTTACATATCCTCATAGTAAATTAATATTCAGAAATTATTTGATATACAAAGGAATTAATTTGCTCAATTCTTATCCATTAATACAAACTTTTAATTTAACGTAATCCTGCCTAATCTCCGGAAATCGACAAAAAATAGCGAGTTTCAGTTACTTCTTCGTTAAATAAACTGAAAAACTCGTCGTTCGTCGTCGTCAATATATTGTTTATAGAATCACCCCTAATTGAAGGCAAGGAATAGAATCTACATGGAGATCAGGAGAAGCAGCCAAGCTATCTATCTACACATATTTATATTTTAGGAAACAAAATAGAGTGAGAAAAATAATAGGCTTGAAAAAAGGACTTAATATTTGATAACTCTTTTATCCACCATGGAGTAACCTAAACATAAACTTATGGAAGTATGTATATGTCATATGCAACAAGAAACTAAGTATAACAATAACAAATTCTAATATGAATATATATGTATTATATTATCATTATATTATAATATATTATACATGTACAAATTTCTGCACATATTCCGAATCGTTAAGCACATTAACGCTGTAAATTGTAACCCATAAAAAGCCAAGGTCAATTACACTAAGTGTTCACATAACCACTTGTTGCGCGTTGACATTCTATATCATCCTGATAGCATTAATAAAAGAATGAATATACTATATTATATACATGTACATATACTCTTAACTAGGATTATGTTTGTATAATATATGGGTCTTTATTATTATCTTTTATTTTGAGTTTATATGAATTTCATTTGCTGTATAAACGCTTTCATACATACGTACTTACATACAGTTAATATGTGGCAAGTCTTTTGTTCTCTTGTCTGGCATTTTTATAGACCATTTCATATTTATTATTCTGATAATCTGCCTTGTCTGTATGTCCAGTGTCATGGCCCGCCACAAATGTCCTGTAACGCACACAAACCCTTGTACTAACGAACACACTTAGACATATGACTCTCCGCCTTTTGCTCTCCTCCACCCTTTTGTTTGAGAATGAGTTGACTTTGTTTGTTCAACCAACTGACCGAGCCAACCGCTCATTTTGAGTGATTGTTGGTTGCGTCGGTTCATTATATTGGTGATTACAGATGCCTAAATTTATTTGCGGTCTGCTGTTGCTGAATTTTCTATTTAAAATAATGTCTACTACCAAAGCCTCTTCTTTTTTGCTGCATGATTTTGTTTAATTTTTATGCGATTTTACGAAATTTTTTATAATATTTGGGATTTTTAAGAAGAATGGTTGTTTTATTATGTTTACATTTGTTTAACTCTTAAAGAATTACAAATAAACTATAAACTTTCATTAAGTTTAAGTTAAGTTAAAAAAAAGTTAAGTTTAATAAAAATAACTTCGATGAAATGTGAATTTTTTATTATTACAAAATGACAACATATTTATACAGTGTGTTCATTAACTTAGATGTAGGCTGTTAAAAACACCACATAATGCGAAATCAAGTTTCAATTAATATAACGTTAGAACCGTGACATAGCTTAACAACTTAATCTCGTAACTTGGGCACTCTGTGCCCAGTAATGTACTTTGTATGGAAATTTAAGCTTTAAGAAGATTTTTATAGAAAGGCTAATATTCCGCTTGTTTATTCAATAGTTTAATGAAACATGTGTTTATTCCTAGAAACAAATGACTTTTTATTGAAAAAAAAATAAATTAAAAAATAAAAGTTTTACTTTTGAACTGCTCAAATGGGTATCGAAGTTGTTGGATTATTGCCCGCATCTTTTTCAATATCTGGGTCCGTATCAGCACCGGCATTGTATTTTGCAAAATAGAACTTTTCACAAGTCCTTATATAGTGTTTGGTGCATGTCGGATTAAGGTAATGGTCACAAACTGCTGTTGGTTTATTATCGATCTTAGCAGTTTTGCAGGTTTCATACCGCCGTTTCAAAGTGTTGATCTGTGGCAAGGAAAGAAAATTTTAACTCTGCGAATCCAGCAATATCCAGCATATTATAAAATAGTACCATGGGCCAACGGTTTGTTTTTCATTTGCCAGAGAATCCATGTAGCATTTTGTCAAAAGTATCGACACCACCTTTATGCTCATTATAGTCATGTATGAACTGAGGTTTTTTTGTTACAGGATTCACTTCTTCGATGGCATGAGCATTTGAAAGCAGAAGCACATTTTTCTTCGAATGTGTTGTAAAGCTTACTAATTGCATTGATTGAGGGAAACAAAACACTGATTCAAACACACCCCTTTTTTTGCTTCTTCAGAGGATGTAAAGAGTTTTGACAGTTGCGGCTTATGGCCTCTTATTGTGCCCACCAAGGCAGTATTTCGCACAAGCAAATCCACCGCCAAGTCATAGCTTGTGAAAAAGTTGTCCATCGTGATATTCCAGGCCTGGAGGGAATGTATTGGCGGAAACTGCATCGGTTTCTTGCTGAAAGTAACTGCTCATCAACTGTCAATTCTTTACCTGGGACGAATAGCATCATCAAATTGGCCAAGAATGATGACATGTATGACGAATAGGCGCCAATTTGTCGTGTCGTAGTATCCCAACGCGAGTCCGGGAATCGTTAAAGCGTAAAAAAGGGCATAATTGCTCAAACCGATGCATCTATGACTGCTCTATAAAAGGGCATGTTCATTTTATGAAAAAGATCCTTAGCATGAACTAAGTTTGCTTTCTCAGGACCGGAGTATAAAATTATTGCAATAAAAACATTTGGTTCATCCGCATTTGTGTCTTATCAATATCTTAATTTTTTTGGAACTGTTTGATGCATATTTCCTGTGTTACTCTTTGAGCTTTCCTATTCCTCTCAAGAGCAATACCT
Source organism: Bactrocera minax (assembly GCA_021498325.1). Lineage (NCBI taxonomy): Eukaryota > Metazoa > Arthropoda > Insecta > Diptera > Tephritidae > Bactrocera > Bactrocera minax. The sequence continues at coordinate 1,203,673 of JAKEEE010000047.1, forward strand.
TCAACAAAAGACACTGGGCAAGCGCGTATGAAGGCATCGCTTTTTGATCCAAAATTTTCCGTGCATATTGACGTTGATTGTCTACGCATTTTCAATGCTAGTTCCGAACCCCCTTTTTAAGTTTGGCTTGGCATTGACCATCATATAGTTTGGTAGTTCCTTCCCTGACCACAATATTTTTTTCCACGATTACCCGAAATAGTCGAATTGGACAAATCAAATCTGCTTTCGTCAGGGTCCATATCTACAGCAGCCTCCTCGTGGATATATTCTTCGAAAAGTGGATATATAATGGGCTAAGCATTGTCATCTCCGAAGTCAGACTGGTCACTGGTTATCGGTTCGTGGTCAGCACCAAATGTATATTCTTTTCCACCATCATCCTCAGCGCTATTATAGCATTGAAATAATTTTCAATATTTTCCTCTCCTTCTTCCGTCAATTCACGCCACAAGTTGACCAAAGAAATCGGCAATTCTGTTAAGAAATGATTAACTGATTAAATTAAACTGATTAGAAATGAACAATAACCACCAAAAACCGTTCGAAAATTACGCTTCTTCATACAAAATATATCAAGAAATATTATGGGCACTAGGTGCCCCAAGTCACGTATATCGTATTCACCATATAAAACGCCGTTACCTTCTTATCATTAGAGCTATATACCTAAAATGTCAGCTTATAACCAAAATTATAGTCTATCATTCCGCTGAAAATAGGTGAAATTATATTACCCAAACCCCATAAATTCAATATCAGAAATGAGTATGGGCACTGAGTTCCAAGGTTAAAAGATTTCCAATTTTAAAATATTTTTACAATATATTTTCACAGTATATATGTGTGTTTAAAAGTAGCACGCCAATTAAAAATCACTCTAACGGAAATATAGACATTAAAAAATTTTATTTACATGCAGGATTGTCTTTAATATTTTGTAAAGTAAAATGTATAAGTGTAATCCATCTACTTAAGTAATTGAATCCATTTATTAAAGAACTATGTATAAGTCCACTGAAGAAAATCAATGAAGAAAATTAATTAAATAATTTGAAAGTTAGAGAAAATACTAGAATTTTTAACCCGACTGAATAGTTAGCACCACAGCCAGCTAGCAATAGAACAGCCTCCAGAAAAAGTAATTATTTTGGCTTGAGACTTACTCGCAAAATGAAAAGTAAGTCGTACCAATGCAACTCGTGCAAAGGATAAATTTACATATAGATATATAAATATACGAATTTCATTCATTTAATTTCCCTTTCATTTGCTCCATTTACATTCATTGTTCCAACATTCACCTGACAACCATGTGCATGTGATAACCCACATATTGCTACTCAACTATGCTGCTGCCAACTCAGTCTCTTCTTATTCTACGTGTGCTGGTTTTGCGCTTAAAAGCTGTTACTGTGCTTTCGGTGACATTGCGATCGGTTGCCATGACTTTACTGCATTCAATTTTCTGCACTTTGCTTGACACATCCGCTGTGGAAATGAAAAATTATGAAAAGTTGCAGAAGGATATTCGCGATGAAGCATCTGCGAATTTACCACCTGAGAAAGGTGAGTACAAAATAAGGAAACGGATGAACACGTATATATAAAATATACGGATATTTTGCATTTAGAATTTTGTTCAATTCGACAACTGATCATTCTCATATTAATCTGACTGATAAATAATACATAATGTAAAGATTAAAGCCTCTTAAGTATTTCCTCAAATTTATTTCGACAAACACTCTTTTACAGTACGACATCTTGCATTGTTCAGGAACAAACACATGTCAAAATAAATTTTTGAGTGGTAAATATTTTAATGTCCCCAATATCTGGTTCTTCAACTACAGTGCTGTTTTCATATTATTTTAAGCTATCGCAAGTTGCAACCTACTTGACCGTCGGCGCTACTTATTTTATTATTTTAATGAACAATTCCTAAAATTACGACATATAATAAACACTTCCATATAAATTCACTTTACATCTCTTTTCGCTAAATTTTCATTCTTGACATTGCTTACAATTTATTGCATTTTATTTATTGTTCTGTCGCGGCTTTAGTTACCAGATTAGCTCGCCAATAAGCAATAGCACAATTCTATACATGCATGTATATATATTTTGAGAGAGTATCGGCAGTCGTGGTTTGCGTATATGTGAAACATTGAAAGCGACGTGTTGTGTGTGGTGATGGTATCGCGGTTTGTTCCTTTTCGCTTGGTGACACTCTGCCACAATTTGGCGCTTTTTCGTAGTCGATAGTAGACAAGTGAGGTAACTGAACCAACCTAATTTGTTCTATTTCGTTGTATGTTTGTGTTTGTGGTGTTGGTAATAAGTAAAATGATTACCTTTCAGTCCATTATGTTTAACAATCGCCTGGTGCATAGAATATTATATACAATATGTTTGTACGCTTATCTTTGCACTCTACTGCCGTTCTCAAAAGAATATGATTCAAAATATCTTTCAGCAGAATTTCCTTATGGAATCGGATTACTGATAACATGTTAAGGGTTGTGAATCTTCAGAGAACAAAATTTATGGAGAATTATGAATTATGAATTATGTTTTCCCCAGATTTTCAAGAAATATTGTAAATATTTAGTCCATAAATTCTATTCCAGAAATTTAAAATCGATCCACCTTAATATTTTTATATATCCAATTTTTACATACGCTTCTACTTAAACTCTCTTTGTGCTCTCTAAGCCACATCACATCATATATTGTTTATTATTGTCGCAATACAATAATAGTGAAATGAATTTCCATAATCTCGCTCTGTTTATGCATGTGCCCTTTAATATATGAATATATGTGCATCTAAATATTCATATGACATTATGTCTTATTCATAAATTGTGAAAAATATTTAGTGTCATTTGAAGCTTTTATTTTTATTTTTTATTTTTTTTTGGTACCTTACATTTAGGCTGTGAAGCTGTAATTATTATTTTAATAAGATATTTATTGTATATACTTATATTAATTTAGATAATTATTTGTCAGTATATACAACTTCGTTTTGCTTTGGACATTGCATACCAGTTTTCTTAGGAAAAATCTGAAATAGTTTGCTATATAAGTACGCACTGTAGGGTTTGTATGTGCGAAGAAAGTTTTCAAATCAGTCAAAGTTCTTAAATATTCGAAATTTGTACTACTAATGTCAAAATTTGTCTTTTATAGTAGTATATCCAAAATTACTCATTTTCAAATATACCTCTAACTTTCTTCTTCAAATATTGATATTCTTTATATCACACTCTTCTGTCCAAACTCACCATAACTTATTTGCTCATTCACTAGGTACTCATTGTTGACAATTTAAGTAGACATAACTAAATAGGTACTCATCGCAATATTGAAGCCGACACGGCAGGTGGTATGAGCATCTAACCCTTTGGTATAAAGAGATGTCAAACTCACTGCCCACAAACCCACATCTTGCTCCTAATTCCGTATAAGACATTCAAACTACTATTAGCATTGTAGAATTGTCAGTCCATACATATGAGGGTAACAGTAGACCACTGACAATGTATACATATATATTAGAAGCAGCGAGATAAAAGCAAATATACTTACTTTAGATAATCAACACTACATCCTAAGTGAATATGTATGCATGCATAGAGAACAGATATAGTAATGCAAATTATTTTCAGAGAGGATTTCGAAGGAGATATTTCTTGACGTATACTTTTACTGTCTTCAGGTGCGTTTGAATTTTTTATAATTTAATTTACACCGTCTTTGGTGTTTAAATCTCCGGAAAAAATGATCAATTTCTATGGGACGCTTGTTTACAGCTAATATGAATACGTTTATTTAGATGTTATTGGTTAAAGAGACGGAACGCAACTGACATGAAGAGAAAAATGGCTGTCAGAGAGCATAAAAATCAACAATTGTCTAGCAAATTTTATTGATATATTATCGATTATTATGTCAAACAAGTAGGTGTATCTCAAGTGAAGCGGCAACAACAATAACATAAATACCATTGGAAATGTCATCAAACAAAACCATCAAACAACTTCCAGCAAAGCGAAGTTAATCCAATGTTTGTGGCTAAGTGCCTAAGTGAATAAAACGTTACACACATATGCACTAATAACTGTTACTAACAGATATGTATATAAATGTGTCTATGCTAGAGGCAAGGCAAATCACTCGAAATTGGTACATTTTGATAAACGCCAACACCCATGTGTAAACAAATATGCTCAGTATGTTTTGGCGTTTAATTTTTTTTTAGATAAAGGCACTTATCATCGATTGGTATAATTTTCTTTCTTTATGGTTTACATGTGTTATTCCTAGCCAATGAATAGGGATTGGCAGTAGCTCGCAGTTGCTTTTAAAAGTATGAAATATTTCATATTTATGAATATAAAATATACCCTGTATCGTGTGCAGTAAAATAACTTGATTCGATTCAAATGATTTATAAAGACAGTAAAAGTAGCGAGATTCTTTCAGACTATATCACGAAATTGTGTAGAGAAGGCAGAATTTGTATCAAAATTTATATAAAGTGATCAAATAGTATCAATATTCAAATACATTAAGAATGAGCGTTGAATGCTTAGAAGCCTAAAGTATGAAAAGTGAGATCTTGCCTAGCCACGATAGAGACCAACCGTTAGTTTGAAAGCAGGGTCGAAACTAATTGAGTCGTTCTCAGTGTACCCATTGAAAAACATAAATTGCGAGGGTGTATGTGCTTGGGCATTTATGCAGTCTAATCATTTAACGACAAACAACATCAAAAAAAATTAATTTCATGTTAAACCTGTGGAAAGATTTACCACACATACACACATTTGAAAGCAAAAACATCGAAGCTGCAGCCTGCATGCAGGCAATCGCTTACAAATGACTGCACTTAATATTTTCATTTCTCTTTACGCTTTCGCAAATCGCTGTTCACTCCTATCGTCTACTCTCCCACTTTCAGCATCGCTTTTACATGGTCTCGCAGTATTCAGAGAGTAGCTTAAAAGTTTCGCTCGCATGCTTTATGCAGATAACCAAGTTGCGCTATGTCGTATATACATGTATATAAGTTGGTATGGTTGAGGTTGTGCGTACACGCAGTTTATCATTCGTTTATGTTAACAAATGTGTACACATGTTTCAGTGGGGTATTCACCGCCTGACGTGGTTGTGATACTCAAAGCATACAATGACACCTAGAGCACACAGAGCCCACGGTGACACTGTATATTTATTTACAGAGTTGGCTTCTTTTCACTTTTTTTGCACTTTTCGGCAGACAATTATCAGCCATCATAATGGTATCATCTATTGTGCTTTTGAAATTTTGAACAAAATTCTTTTCCCATGAAGTATTTAGCTTCATTGTCATGTATATTGTTGCTAAGAGTTCTGATGTGTTTATTTTAAAATTAATTTGCTTCTCTTTATTTTTGTACCAATAAGTTTTATTTGATTTTGACATATTATGCTTGCAATTTTTCTATCAACTAAGAAAATATTTACCTTCTGATATATTTGCAGATTTATCAAAGTTTGGTGAGTCATTAGAAAATGTCTCAGTACCAGTGGGACGAGACGCCGTACTTCAATATGTTGTCGATAATCTGCAGACCTGCAAAGTAATTCTTTAAAAAAAATAAGCTAATAAATATGTAGATACGTGCGAGCAGATCGGAGAGGTGTCAGATTAAGCGAAAATTGGTTGAACATTCAAACTGCGGTGGGTCAATACAAACTCACAATCAATCAAACACACACTCACTCAGAGACAAGAAGAATTCATTGATTACCGGTATAATATTTTGCATACAAACACAAATCAGTAAGCGAAAAAAATATGCAATACGAAATGTTAAAGGTTTAATCTCATACCGAATCAAAGCATAGCTACAAATACGCTACGCTCAAATGATTTTCCCACACGGGAGCTACAATGTGGCATTCATAATCACGTACTCACTTGCAAGGAAGCAAAGGCAAGGGAAGGAAAGTAAATGACCGTAGCGGCGGACCAGCGCTTTTTATCGTTAAATATAACACATTTTCATAAAGTGCCTGCCAATGTTTTGCTACATGCGAACAATTTCAACACCTTTGAATCGAAAAGCATCTTTGACCAGAGGCACTTTCACTCAGTCAAGGCAAAGCGGTAGAATTACTGTGTGTGGTTGGTTATGTGAGTAGTTTTCCCTTTTCTGATTTTAAGCGAAGAGGAAAAAAATTGCTTTTCGTTGCGATCTTTTTACCTTTCTTGCGAACATTCGCCCAAATCAGAAAAGGTACAAAATAAAACAAGTAAGGAAGGGCTAAGTTCGGGTGTAACCGGACATTTTATACTCTAGCAATGTGCAGGGATCAGAGGCGGGAATTTGCTTTCAGGTGCTGGCATAACCTTATATTAAAAAATGTTGCGGAAGAATTCAACATTCATTATTCGACGAATTTGTCAATGGATTGCAATCATATTTGGCATCTTTTTAACTTATATTACAGGTGATATATACGACATAAGCTCAACCAAAGTGGCTTAATTGAAAATTTTAGATATATGAGAAAAAGTCAACTAGAGAAAAGGAAATTATCATTAGATTAGGAATAAGAGGCTTAGACCATGATCTAGATCGATTTTTTCATATTTAGCGCGAACCCACATTGTGTTTAAGAAAACAAATCCACTTAATTTCATTAAAATATCACACATATTGACCAACATAAACGGTTTAAAACAGAATAGAATTCTTATATCGCGCATATCATAGAGAGGAAGATCTGCACTGTCACATTAACGTTCTTCATTATTCAAGTATATCAGGGAACATGTTTTCATTCAATTTTGGGAGGGTAATTAACACAGTGACCGACATATTTGGCACAAAATCTGCTAGAATAGCGAAAATCATTAAATGTATTATATGGGAGCAGGAATAATTCGTAGACCGATTTCACACATTTTCGACATAAAACTATGGTATGTCCAATATTACACGTTCACTTAATTTTGCTAAGATACCCTACATATTTACCATTGTATGTGGTATAAATTCTACAGGAAGGTTCAAAATCTAGGGGCTAGGGGAAGTATTTATTCAATTTTCCCCATTTTTGATACCAAAGCACGCTATTATCATGGAAAAATAATCCTCGAATTTCATTACAATATCTTATAGATTTACAGATATTTTCGATAAAAAATCAGATAGAGGCACTGAGGTCATAATATTGGGTATCTGGTGGCTTGAAAATTTATAATCCGATTTCAACTATTTTTACGCTTGAGATGGCATATCTTGAACTTACTATTCGTGAAAAGCTTTATTTCAACATTTTAATTGATGATCGATTTGCCTACTTTAAAGTGAAAGGATCAGATGAAATTTAAAATTGTGTTGTTTGAGAAGAATTCGTGGTTTTTATCCGATTTCACCCATTTTCACAATGTGACATAAGAATGAAAATATAAAGTTACGTACCAAAATTTGTTGAAATTCGTGGAAATATGGGATTTCTCCTAAAAGAATCTAACTATATAGCTACTATCTCCACAAAAAATTAATACTCCTTGTTGCATAAGAGTAGATAACAAATAGATTGAGTAATTATGTTTGAAGGGGTTGAATATTAGTTACAGATTTTTAAGTGAATTTACATACTTCACTGCAACGAAGAATTCAATATTAACAAAATCCTGCTCTATAGATCAAATACTTTTATGTTTCTAGAGAACTTTACTTTACTGAACACTTATGTAATAACATAACATAACAATAATTTAAAAATGAGTTGAATGTGTGATGAGATGAAGTTTTCCTCTTCCCACAAACAGTTATATCTATATATAAACAGTTATATAAAATACTATAAGTGGTCTTCATTCATATTTAAAACTTAGTTCTAAGTATGTGTTATTTTATTCTTCGTATTTTTAAACATTTGTCATTACTAATATGAAATCTAATGCAGTTCCATTAATTTATGTCGATTTCGATAAGTCTCTCTATACTCAATGAGTTAATATTTGAATCGAAAAACTTTAAATCATTCCAAAATCGGCTCTATTTTTCCTTTCTATATGTATCCTGTATATTTGAATAAAAAGTTTACGTGAACAATTAAAGTATCCTCATTTCTCCATGTGCATTCTATTAATTTTCATTTCCCTAATTAATTTATTCATTTTCGCTAATTTTCGTTAGCAGGTTTTAGGTTTTAATTGCAAGAATCTTTCAAATTTTGCAACCTGGCAATATTGGTGGCGATGACTGTAACAAAGCAAAATAAATAAAAATTTTTAAAATAAATATCTACTGTACTGTAAATACTTAAATTTAAAATTTAAAAATATCAATAATTTCACATATAACGTATAACAAGTATGTAATAAAACTAAATATTATATACGCCATGAAATGTAAGAAGTTAAGTTAAGAATATATACGTAACATCTGAATTTAGATCCATATGTGGTTTTTTCAAAAAATGGCGTATATGGCCATGCACTCTCATTGAGTACAAGTACGCGTACGAATATAATTTTATTAAGTTTATGCATTCATTATTATTATTTTTGGTTCAAAGAGGGTGCAACCCCTTTTAGTCTTTCTGTTAACCGGAAAAAATACTTTTGTTAGCTGCACTATTGATTGCAATTCATGATTTGCGGTCCGCCACATTAATATTTTAAGGCGAATCTTGTTTTCATTCCTCTATTTGGTGTGTTTGTAATATGGCAGGCTATCAGCAGATTTCATAATTTATGTCCAAGTATGATACGGTATAAATATATTATTTTACCCATTCTTGACTTTTTTTCTGGTGACCTTACTTCAAAGTTGCGCACATGACATCACATAAAAAAATCGCTTTTGGTGATATACTTTCATGACGATACGCTACTCGGACAATGGCATGATGTATACTTGCATGTTTCCGCATATTCTCTCTTGCGCTATGGCAGTCGTTGCATGTTACCGCGTTAGGTTGAAGGTGACGGTCCTGCTGCAGATGTGACATAATTTAAGATTGTCAATAAATTTAAAGCAGCGAAAATTTTTTTGAATTAAATATTTAAGTAATAGTATGAATATTATGTCTGCATTCCTCTCCCCTACTACTATTTCATGTTAGCTTGATCCTGACGTTATCGTGATCCTTGATGTTATCCTGATTACACATTATAGATTATATATTATAGATTATTGATTATAGATTACTTTAAATTATATATCTGGAATTAGGGAAAATATGCTAAATGAAGAAGGAATGTTTTAAATTTAAAGTTTTTATTAATTTTTAATTGGAAAACTTTGACTGCTAAATCTTACCATGCATGGATTCCTTTACTATACTCACGAGTATTTGTACTCAATTCAATCCCTTCAGAAAAATTATCACTAAAGTAGCTATAGATCTGCCGATGACTGTATTGTGACTCTTCATATGCATTGATCTATGAGCCTTGCTTCTGCTTTAGCTTGTGTTGGGTCTAGAAATGCAATTCAATTTCCGCGCAGTGGCCATTGAAAAACTATAGAGTATCAAGCTGAATTCAACCTCAAAAAATGAGTACAAATACATTTGTAGTTGAATGTATACAGCAACATAAACTATGTGGCTTACGGGGAAACAAATATTGAATTTAAAGACACCGAAACATTTGTCCTATACACACTCCTGCAATCGCACGAATGCACTAGTGCAAACAAGAGGATAAATGAACTGATTTGTGGATGTCCACACGTGCATAAAGACGGATTCGTACGGAAATTATATTCCAATAATTATATAGTTGTTATTGTTAACAATGGATACAAAGAGGTTGGAGGTGTTTTTGAAGGGTGTTAGTAACAAAACCCTTTTACAAACTGATAAGAGTGTTAAAATTTATAGAAAGGCACTTAATGCATGGCACTCAACTCTTAAAGGGCGTAAATATGTGCACAAAAATTAAATTTCACTACGGTGTTGAAGTTCTTTTCTCTAGTCTAATCGTCTGTTCTCTAAACATAAGTTACTTTGGTAAGAAATATTCAAGAATATTTTTCTGATTTTTATGTATATGAAGCCGAACAAAATCACAAATATCTTTTTCATAGAAATACACAATTTTCCATTTCGTATTGTTGATGAGTTTTTAAAGTTGTCAAATTAAAATAAATTGCACATATATGTAATGGGTGTGCATGTATACATTTTTGTAGCAAACTATTAAATTTTATTTTTTGAATATTTTGCAGTTGAAAAAAGCTAGAAAAAACACTATGGCTTTATGGCACATATATGTATGTATATATATATATATATATATACGTATATAAGGGCTATCATGAATAAATTCTCTAACCCTAATAACATGACAAAAAATCGCCCCACTAATATTAATTTCCTACACTACACAAAATAATTTCATAATCCTTATCATTATTACATCAACTATTATCGGATCATTGGGCGGATTGAACCAAATTTCCCTCCGAAAATGTATATGTATTTTGCTTTACATTTGCATATAATAGTTATTGAAATGCAAAGCAATAAATTCAAGGGAAGCTTGCGCGAAATGTTTTAAGAAAAGAATTTAAACAAATGTGTCCTACCCTTAAATTATTAATAATGAAAAATGAAACCACAGCGCCTGATTTTATGTAATCAATTATGAGGCCCTTAGAAATCGAAAATAAAGTTTAATTACGTATTTGTAATGTTTACTACATTGTTTAATATATCGTAATATTGTAGGTAAAATTTAAGATTAGAATATAATGCAAATAACGCTTGGATTTATGTTATAGAAATTTATTAAATCGCAAGTAGCCATAAATGCCAACCAAATTTGACTAAAACCTAGCTAACAAAAATGCATTTGCTCTTTTTTATTCTGCTGCTCGTATAAAATAATATTCAACAACTCAACCTGAATTGAAGAATCATGTCTGCGTGGGAAATCCGAATGTTATTACTATTTTCCTGTGGAACACCACTACTCACAACTGAACATAATAATAACAAACGTAGAATGAAAAAAATTTCAACTGTCATTTTGGCTGGGCACAACAACAACGCCCCACCATGACACTGGATTCTGGCTTCTGGCAAATTTTAACTTTTCAACGCTACTGCTGTTGCTGGTGCCACTCACCAATCACGTACCAAATCAAAATCATCTGTGGCAACATGATGATAACGAGTATGATGACTGTACTGGGCAACATAACACTGTGAACCGGAAAATATGCCATTTTAACAACGCGCTTTTAACAAACTAATAAAATGTTGTCCTCCGCTTGTTTGGTCCATCACTACTTCACCTGTTTCATCGTTGCTGTTATTATGTTGCTTATTTAAGCAGTGCCACCAAATATCCTGGATTATCTAACCAGCACAGATATGGTGATATGAGAAGGTTCCAACGTAACACTGAAATGTGCAGCAGTTGGTTCACCAACACTGTCAATAACTTGACTACGAGAAGGGGGTGAACCTATACCGCTATCCAATGACACTGAAGGTGGGAAACGATTTTATTCTTTACTTAAAACAAAGTTTTCAGTTATCGTGTGTTACACATATTACATTTTTCCTCAAAAAAAAGTGTTAATTATGGAGTATGTTGATTAGCGATTACTGCTCTTTGGGTTGTGCACTGATATTCTGAACTAAAGTGCATATTTTCTATAGCCATATTTTAAAAGCGATTAATCTTTTCAGCCGATGATACCTGTTAAACGAATATTTTGAAGTTAATAAGGAATCTTATTGCAATCTCCATGTATTTGACTTTGATTTTCCTTGTTCTAATATTTAAGGCCTTAAGATGTGAAATCAAACTATAACGACGCCTACCTCCCGTATGACACCACTTTAAATTTCATTAGATTTTTTTTACTTAATAACATATAAGTCAATTATCAGTGAAAATATCAAAATAGACTTAGCAAAAATAGTGCCTCTGATGTCTGTCAACTTTCAACTAAAAATTTAATATCCGAATATGACGACGCACCGTTTTATACCGATTTTATACCGAAATTATAGCAAATTATTTTTTCTTAGCATATAGAAAAGTTTCCTGAATAGTGTGTAATATATAATGAGAACTAATTGTTTTGTAATTCAAATATACAACACACTATGATATATCTAACGAGAACGAATATCATTATAGCAAATATAATCCACATCCACTTTAGGGAAGAGCCTGCTGAAATTGCTTGCACGTGCCGCGGATTCGCACACCACACGATACATTGAAGTTCTGACAAACAGCTGTTGTTTGTTGGACATTGCACATTTTGCGGTGAGACACATTACAACAAAATCACAACAAATTTAGCGCATCAAAATCAATAAAATGCCAGACGCAGCAACCGAGTATATTACGCTACACAGCCCATAAGAGCTTACGCAGTGGAGAGACAAATGAAATTGTGAGCGTGGGCAAACGCTAAGGTAATACTAATACGAGTAACAATGAAAAGCACTTCCGCTGTAAAAAATTTTTTTTTTTGAAGTGCAATAAAACCACTAATTGATGACACAGCGATAGCAAATCAACTTAGGTTGAATTTATTAAAGAGAAATACGGGCAATAAAAAGTCGCGCATCAAAATCCGATATTATATTTGTCCATATACTATTTGTCCGATACTTGTCATATCGCTGGCATTAGATTCGAATTATAACATTTTTTGCGCTTACAGAACGAAAATGCACTCGAGTGTGATATACTATATATATATATATATGTATATTAACTAATTTTTTGCTCTATGAATACTATGAATACTTTCTCTAGCGACAAGCAAAAAAAATCACCTATTCAATTTTGATTTAATTAGAATTAATTATTGGTGTGATTAGCTCACTATTACCATTGTAAAATACCCAATTTAAGTCTATTTAAATCACAATTTATATAGGATTCAACTTTCCAAACTGCTCTGAATCAAATGTTTCAGCGCATTTTTGATCCGATATTTGCATTTAATTTTAAATAGGGGCAATGTAAGTGTTGTTGCTAACTTCTTAATCGGTTGAGTTTATTACTACTGAAGGGCATTTTTTGGCTTTTTGCTCGAATACAATTAAATTTTAATTCCGTAATTATTGACGCATTTGCTCGAAGTTTTTTTGTGTGCGGAAAAATTTAGTTTTTTTTTGCGGTTTAATAAAAATAGCTACAAATTGCATTTGTAGCAACTAAAGGTAACACCTAAATAAAATAAAATTAATAGATACTTGGAAGTAGAGATAATAGATAAATATCTTTTCACACACTTTTACCGTTTATTTAGAATGTTTGTAATATTTATTCATTCCCATCAGAAATTACTAGGAGGTTTGTGCCAAATTGAGACGATTTTGAAAACCGCTTTAGTTCCTAAAGTAGGATAATAACTTACTTGATATTGTGGCCAAGTCTTAAGCGAAAAAAATTTAAATAATCATATTGAATCAAATTTAAATATTTTCTTAAAACTAAAATCCTTAAAAATAGACCTCGTTTCTAGTTCACAATAGTTTGCTCTACATAAAACAAAACTTAGTTTAATCCAAAATCTTTCGATGTGGTTTTAATTTCCATTTAATGATAAATAAATATAAGGTAAAAAGTAAATGAAAAAAATGCCTTTTTTTTGTTAGAAAAATGCTGCATGTTGTTTACCCCCATATTAAAAGAAATTTCCTCAGTTGTAACAAAAATTGCCAAACAACAATTGGAGGAAAGTGAGACACACATTTACAAACATATGACTTTATTAATAATGACAAACGCACATCTACAGCTTCCTCAGTATAAATGTTTTCACCTCATGACCCAATGTGGAGAAATTTGTGGTTTTATGGAGAAAAAAATGTTTGTGTTTTTAGGAGAAAAAATTTTAATGAAATATTATAGCAAAATATCAATAATTTCTACATCAATGAAAAAACATCGACGAAACCGCAAAATCATTTCAATTTTTTCGAGGTTTGCATTGAATTTCACATAAATTAGAAATGTATGTATCGAAAATCCTGATCGAAACCCATTAGTTAAATTATTTTAAATTGTAATTCGAATGCAATGCTACAAATGCTTTATACCATACACGCATTCAACTATATAGCTATTAGTATTCATATATACATATATATAAATATATTGCGTGCACAAACACAAAGATTTTGTACTCGTGGCACCTGACATTAGATTCAAATTACATCTCGTGGGTACATGTAAAAATAAATATGGTTTAAATAAATATATAAACCAAACGAAACATGTTGGTAAATTTCGTAAAAACTAGCAAATTTTGAGAGAAATCTAGAATAAGTCAGGAATGATAACATATTACGTGTATCTACGATGTAACGCGGTTTGTTTAGCCCTTTATATGCATATAATTCGATTAACGGTTTTATCTGATTGAAAATGAAGTAGATGAGCTAAATTCTGTGTTTTACAAGCAACCTTAATTGTTTTTCTATCTATAATGTGCTAAATTTGAGTTTCAGATAACGAATATAACATTTACGATTATAAAGTAAAAGCATAAAAATAAAAGTTCAGTGATTCCAATTCTGGTTATATGAAAATAGTAACAAAATTAATTAAGCTTTACATCTTTAGAACTGTAAATAATTTGCAAATAGGTAATCTGTAATACTTAGTCACTATACCACCACATAATTTCACGAATTACTGAGGTCCTACTCACATATTCTTCATACTCCAAGCTCCTAATTCTTTTTGTTTCTCTAACTGATATTTTCTTTACCATACTTAATTTCTAATTCCATCTTTCTAGTCATCGCCTGATGATCTGACTATCACTAAAGTAAACCGCCTCAACATGGGCACATATTTACGCGGTCAGCAAGCGCATCATGCTGGTTGTGGACTGGGAGTAATTCCATTAAATAAAATCGTTAAGTTAAATCGTTAATCGTTAAATAAGAACATTAAAAATAGCATGTGCAATGTGTGGTCAAAATACTTGTTGCAAGACAGCTTTGTGGCGTTGCATGGCTCTAATGGCATTTTCCACCATCAGCAGTCTAGCACAACCACATATAGATATTTCTACCATAAGAGAACTCAAAGCGTATATGTGAATATTACTGTGATGACGTGCCACGGCCTGTAATTGGCCAAGACATCTTCGCTGATAATGTGGCTTCATTTCCTTTATATTATTTTCCATTTTAATTTACATATAGTAAGCAATGTTTAATTAGTTTAACTCACTTAGTTAGTTTAATGAACGCTCCTTAATTGTGCTTCATAAGAGCACATAGTGAATGTGAATGCATTGGATGTTGTTTACAAATGTCTTCTTTTGCAATACTTTTCCCTTATGACCCTTAATTTATGGTTGGTATAAAAAAAATATCTTATTGTATTATTGTGCATAAATTGTGCATAAATTGAAATTTAAAATTTACTTGTCGGGCGCAAAAGGCAAAAGTTAACAATTCTTTACTTTTTTGACGGAAAGTTGTTGCACAACTGATATAGCAATAACAAGTGTAGCAACTTCCTCTCAACTAACGGCGCATTGTTACTAGTTTCCTTTATGCATTCAAATTTATTTCCCCAGTTGAATTTTTCCTGCTGCAACGCATTGCCTGGGTACTGCTATGCAAACGTTATGGTGGTGAATGAATTAACATTTGCTAGTAGAAATATTTAAGTCTCTACTATACTCTTAATATGCTGTTGTGGCAACTAATGATCCTTTCATATCAAAAGTCATAACGTAATTAAAAATATGTCGGCAAGTGTGAAATGCCAAAGATAATCTAAAATAAAACAGGTTTAGTGGCAATGAAATCCATTTTGAACTGCTGCTTCTTAGCTCAGCTTTTTATTTTAATCGATTTGCGATGATAATTTTTAGACCTATCTAACAGAACTTTGAGAATTAGTCTAATTTTTTTCATGTCTTGCACAACGGCTTTAAATTTCGTAGAAAGAAGTTTCAATTTAATTTAAAACACTCTCTTCTTGTACTCAGTTGAAAGGTCATTCCATCAAAGTATTGCTGGATAAGCATGTTAATCAAAATATGCATTACGTAAAACCACTGCACCCATCTATTGATTGATAGGAAAGAAGACGGAGCCGTCAACAGTATTTATCACTCAAATGTAAAACCTAATTTCACAAAATTTTCTGTGCACTTTAGAGCTTTTCCGCTATGATTGACGTGAACTTATTCAAAATGTTATTTTTCAAAAGATTTCTAGCAATAAACACAGCTTATTTTTGAAATAAATACTCCTCATATATACATATATTTATGTGAGCCGATGTACACATTTCGACGCACAGAAACAAATTTCCATATAATGCAAATGAGAAGTTTCAAATATACTTTGCTGTTTGTTTTGTATAGTAAAAATAATTAAAATAGCTCCATGCAGCTTTAGTCAATAAGTCAGTCACTTTGGCGTTGCATGAGGTGTCTGATAGTTAAGCATCTCGAAATCCAGGTAAATCAACTAACCAGTAAAGCAAAAAGAGAATCTATTTGGTTTGGCTAGTTTAAGTATCTTATTTTTAAGTAGCTTTCCCTCTCAAATAAACCAATTGCAAGTTCAAGCTCAGGCGAAGTTGAAATGTCGTTAGAGGTCCTTTGATGAAAACGTACAAACCAACCGCGACAAATACCAACACGAATATTTTGTGAAGGATTAGCAAAATTGCTTCGCTAAAAGATGTCAATTAAGACAACGTAGTAATGGAAGAAAAGCAACAAGTTACTGTAAATTAACAAAACCGATTGGATAGTGTCGGGGAAAGAAATTCAATATATTCATAAATGTGTGGTTGGCTAGCTCATCAGTTGCTTGCTGATAGCCTCACAGAGCTTAAACTTGTCTAACCAACGTTTAAGTGCTGGTTAATTTTTCAAAAGGTATAATACGGAAAAACCTTAAAAACTTTTCTTTTGATTTTTCTCTCACACACTCTCAACACTCTGAAGAAAAATCGCTACTAAAATATTGTAAACCATTCATCAACTCTTACAGAGCGAAGTTTCGACGAAAGCCAGTTGACGTGTTAGGTGTGCGTTAAGAGTCCTTGAGATGGGTTCTAGAGGAGTCTGTACAAATTCGTTAAATTCATTATAAATTCTTGTCTCAAGGTCAAACGGTCAATGAGAAGTACTACCCACAAATTCAACGCCGTTTGCGTGAAGCAATACGAAAAAAAAAACGCCCAGATTTGTGGAAAACAAATTTATGGCCAATTTCTGCTTACACTTCGTTCGTTGTTCGTGAATTCTTGGCCAAAAACAATACTGTAACGATACCCCAGCTTCCATATTCCCCAGACATGGCACCGTGTGACATTTGTGACTTTTTCCTATTTCCAAAAATAAAGACAAGCTTAAAGGACCATCGTGGAGTTTTACAAGTATAGATGACATTAAAACCACATCTCTGAAAGAGAAAAGCTAAAGGATATCCCAAAAATCGAATTTGAGAAGTGTTTCGACAATTGGAAGAAGCGCTGGCATAAGCGCATACTATATGAAGGCGACAACATTAATGTCGACGAATGAATAAATATTTTTTTCAAAAAAGGAAAATTCCCGTTAAAATTTGCACACAAGACGTATGATTAATAATCTTCGTATCTTATTTGTTCACATTTGTAGTTCCACCAGTGATTTGGATACAAAACCAGCTAGTCGGGCCAGCCACCAGCCAAGATATAACACTCGAATGTCAGTCGGAGGCGTTTCCGAAGTCTATCAATTGCAGGACAAAAAATGACACACTCATTGTGCCGGGTAAGACATAGTTGAATTTGTATTTAAAATATAATATTAGAAATAAAATTGTACTGACACAACACAAACGCAACCAGTACAACAAAGATTTTCTTGCTTAATAAATGTCGATATATTTGTATAGTAAGTATTATATAAGTTATTGTATTGGGCATTAAACTATCAATTTGTTAGAAATATTAAGTGAATTTCATAAACATTTAAATATAACAACATCAAACATACTAATAATCCACACTCTTCAATTTTCAAACGAATCTTTTATCCAAAGCGATTTTCAACCAAATTAAATTGAAAAAATGGGGAATGGTTTTACGTCTCTGGCATAACTTCTGTTAAACTAAGTACTTTTTAAAGTATGAAAACCCCATTTTACCCCCACTTAAACCAAAACCAAAGCCTCAGTTGCTTTATACTTGAATTTTTATCCACAAAAACAAGTATATATAAAATAATATACATAGAATATAGTCAGCTACAGAAACAGAAAGTGCAACGGACGTTTAATTAACTTTTTGTCAGCTATTTTTTAACCACATTCAGGGATATATGAACAACTGCGCTCATAAACACATGCACACATAGGCATATTTGTATGCCAACAGATAGCCATTGCTATTAAAACGTTTAAATATTCGAAGTGTGAGCAGTGAAGTACATAAATACAAGGGAAAGTCGCAAGATACGAAACGCACACAAAATTAAGGGACGGTGTACGAGGGTGTAGAGTGAAGGAGTTGTATAAAGTAAACAAAACGGAAGGAGAAAGTGGTTTGGAGAGAGTTCATCAGTGAGCGTTGCAATTGTTGAAAAGGGTCCACTCAAATCTTAAAAGCAGTGGAACTGACAGGCAGAATATACATAAATACTAAATATATATGCAAAATGGATGGTAAATGCTGTAAATGATAAAAACCAATAGTGGTTGAATAAAAAGTACTTTTGGAAGAGTTTGATGAATGAATATAGTTGAGATTACGTATACAAAAAGTCACGGAGAAGTGACCTAAAGTTTTAGTTTTTGGAAAAAAATTAAATGCTTGCGGGTACATGTATTAGTAAATTTACATATACCGTTACATTTACATATATAAGAGATATCAGATCAATTGAGACTATCAGAAGTCAATATTGTCATTAAGATCTCCAAACTGATTTCTTTTGACCTTTGCATCGATTCTTAAGGTTTCTGAATACCCTATCGAGCCTTATGTAATTCTCGTCCATTTTAAATCTTCTCTAATCCTTGATGGAGTGATCTGCACTAATTTTGTATTTTTGTTTCATTCC
Source organism: Bactrocera minax (assembly GCA_021498325.1). NCBI lineage: Eukaryota > Metazoa > Arthropoda > Insecta > Diptera > Tephritidae > Bactrocera > Bactrocera minax. Next base: position 1,222,761 of record JAKEEE010000047.1, read on the forward strand.
AGGCAGGCTCATTCGGCTGCTGTCTGTGCTTAAGAAGCCCTTAGTATAATATACATATTGATGAGAATGCAGCACCCATAATTGTGCAGTTTATTACTTACATAAATTTTTGTTTCCCGTGTTTCTGGTTTTACATGACGGGAGTAATATGGTAACGACGTTCTCAAGCAGTTCGATTTTTGGGACCCGTTCTTCATTGCGCTACTTTCCAGTTTTTTTTTTTCCTACTAACGTAATTGTTTCAGCAATTTAACACCAAAAACCTTTTGTTTGGACTTACATGTGACAATTCTCATTTCTGAAAATAATTATGGGGCAATCTATTATATTTAGTACTTTAGGGATCTTATATGATTTAAGTTAATTTACACCAGTCAGTTATGTCAGCCATTTAGTGAATTTCGTGCTCAATTAGCTCAAATTTTACTTCGCATTGTATCCAACTGAAGGAGGTGGTGTGAACAATCTCTGGACTACTTAAGCTACACATTTGTTGGACAAAGTTTTGGTACAATATTCCCTTTGCAAAGTAACTACTATATATTTTGTGTTATCTATATGCTTTTCTATGCTTTAATATGCTACTATATAGTAGTCATTTGCTTCTAGAATAAATTTCCCCTTTTCATAAGGAAAGGTAAATGGTCGTAAGATTTTGGTAAGTATATAGCAGCGCTGAATTAATTGCTAGGATCCTACACATGAAAAGAAAAGAGATACTACGGAGTGCTTCTTCAAGCGATCACGAAAAATACTTGCAGAGCAAGAACAATTTCTGCACTGAATAGAGCTATTAGCTATTTTTAATTTACATTCATGTACGCTGTATTTGAGCTTTTTGCTCTTCTGAAAAAATTTTAACATGGGAGTAGGTGAGATCAATAAACGAGTGTAGTTTATTTTACCATTAATTGATTATACCAACATACAATATGCGTTTTATACCAATTTATGTTCGATTTGCTACTCTCCAGGGTTGGAGAAATCGAAGACAGTTTTGTACATTTGTATCTTTTCTAAAAATGTCGACTGCCTAGAAGTTTTGCCACATTCCAAAAGAATATTTATAAATAAAATGGCTATGCCTGTGACATTCCTGGAAGGAGAATATAAGCTTACAAAGTGCATACTTTCCAAGATTTATTTGCGTGGGTATTGTGACTGCTATGTATGTTGAAATTTTGAGTTTTTCTAAATTAGATCATTTAAAAAGTGAAAGAATGAAAGTGAATGGGCTAGCTGTGCTACAGTGGTATCTGTTTACTGCTCGGAGTTGCTTGGTGATAAAGCCAAGTTTCCGGTAAAGACATTTCTTTAATTGTTAAGCGAGCATTTAAATAATATCTCTTGTGGTGTGAAAGAACCTTTACATCAAAAAAGTACATAGTATTTGTTTTTAAATAGGAATATAATTAATTTTGGAGCGTAACAAATTAACCTACTGTGAGTGAGTGTTTTAAGAGCAGATACAAAATGTTACTATAATGCAATTTTCAGGGTATTTCTACGAGAGCTCACTTCTATTTACACTCACAGTCACTATAATTAATTCCTCAGGATCAAGCAATTACTGCGTAGAAATAAGATGTCCGTAGATATATGCCATGTGAGTATACATATAAACAGGTAATTACTAAAATGTCTCCCACGTAAGACAAATGTTGTTGTGTCATACACTGTGTAATTGATTAACATTACATACAATTATTTGTCAGATAGAGGAATAAACTTGGTGGAACGAACAGGGAAGCCGTAAAATAAAAAATAGAATTTACTATGCGAATGCTTAGCAATAATTGTTCTATACATACTTACAAATGTAGTGGTGGATTTTGGTGAATTTCTTATATTCTTCAGCTCTACATTCACCAGACTTTGAATATACGAGTAGTTGACAACAACCGATAAGTTTCAGCATTAATATGGCACTAATTGTAATTGAGTTGAACCAGAGTATACATATGTACACACACTGAAATATATACATAAGGAACAAAGAATGCATTTAGGTGTCCAAGTGGTAATATACTGGCTTGAGGCCAAAGCCACTTAGATCAACAGCCAAGTTGCTGTTATGGCTAACCAGCTTGTGAATTGACAACATATGTTAATTATTAATTTGTTGTTAGAAATTGAATCGAAGGATTTCGGTTTGCGAATAATAGAATATATTTGTATGCCATATAAGATATGGATTGGATAAATTGGATAAATTCTTTGTTGCGAGGCGGAAAGTGCCAAACTGAAATTTAATTACATACAGAAACTATAATTTAAACATTATTAAATAACTCTTCCTATTATTATATATATTTAATTTAAAAATTTTCATAATTATTCAATTACATCATTTTAGAGCACAAAAGTTTTAAAATAAAACTCGTAAGTTAAAAAAAAGAACACCGTTAACTGTAATGTCTTTGTAATTTTCTCTATTAAACTACCAAAAAACTCAACCATGTTGTTACCACCTAAATTCATATAAAAAAGTGGTGCACCCAGCAAATAAAAGAAGAAAAGAGAAAAGAAGAAAACAAATAAGAGAAGCAAATAAAATCACAATACCCGGTAGAGTCTAAAATACTTATAGTAGTAGAGTGTGCCACAGTATTCCTTGAACTCACATGCGACATTCATTCGTATAATTAGAATATTAAAATTTTATTATACCCTTTATATTACCCTTTTTAAGCCTTTCGGCCAAAGGCAAGAGCATTATTATGATTTAAATTACGACAAAATTTATAACAAGTTCTGAGCATTGCCTAACACAAATACAAACAAGTTTGCTTTAAAAATATTAAAGCTCGAAAACTTAAACAGCTTGCCCGCTATAGTTTATATGATTTATACCGAACAACGTTCTTATGGCTTTCTAGTTGCCTTTACTTGTCTGTTTGATGCTGTATGCTCCTATAAAGTTCAAGCTGGTGTCCTAAAGCCAAATAAAGCTATTTGAGTGACATTGAAATTCTTGACCTTATTTAGTATTCGACGAACTTTTTCTTGTATATTTGAAAATAACTTAGTTTACATTATGAAGAAGATAATATATTACTTTTCCCCGAATAATTGCAATAATTGTTTCAGCTCTGTACAAACTAAATAAGATAAATACGGTAATTGTTATATTAAAAATGTATGAGCTTTTCAGAATTATGGTGGGCCACAAAGGAGTATTAACACAATTTTGATCAGAAGAAGAATTGATAAAGCTATGTTAAAAGTTTTTGAGAGTATAAAAGTTTCGACGTTCCCCAAATGTTCCCCATACAATCTGCACTACTATTTGTATTGTATAATTTAACAGCGAGTGCCCAATTACAACGAAATGAAGCTTTAGTAGTGAATTGATATAAATACAATTGGAAAGTCACCGTTCAAAGTGAATGTGCTCAAGCAACTACAACAAAATTACAAAATTGTAATTTTAACAATGAATTTTAAATAACATTGTAATAAAATTACAACGTTTAAACAACAAAAGCTTATTGCGTACTTTTTGAACTGCATAATGGTAGCACCTACGTTCCTCAACCTAAGGGCATTGGCAAAGTTGATACATATTATTTATAAAGAGTGTGCAGATAATGAAAAACAAAAACAATAATAAGTTTGAAATGCCAAATAAACTCAATCAACATCGACGGGCATCATCAACGGTCATCATCTTGCCCTGAATATTTTGATCAATATAACACGAATTAGGGCACCATAAAGTGACAACCTTGAGTATTAATGTATCACTCATTCATTGCTTTTGCGCACTTCTGCATTCACACCCACAAGTGCTGTTTATTTCAATCTTTATATTTTCTACTTTTTTTGGACTAATTTGATTTGACAGCATCAACGCCTGTTCGCTGTCACTTGCTTTGGCTCAACTCTTTCCCTTATGCTCCTTTTCCCTCTTATGCTACTTTATCTTTAAATAATTATCTTGATACCCAGCCATGTGTGTGTAAATGATGTTACTATGATTTCGTTAACAAATTTATTTGTACAAATGGCTAGGATACGTAAAAACTTACCCATTTTGTACAGATACATAGTATAATACAATTATTGTTTTCTCACGATACCATATGAGAAATATATTGATCTACGTATCTAAAGCTGATTAATCCATGCCACCCCAAAACCATGTATAAAGTGAGTCCAAATCGAGTTAAGTCCGGAGTTAAACTCATATTCCTTAGCTATATTTGTAGCCAAGTGGCTCAGTGGCAAATAATACAATAATAATTGATTATACAATACAGATACCATACAAGTCGAAGTAACTAATTAAGTGATATTGAAATTTCGAAAAGCAAACCACTCTATAAGCCACGCTGTATGGTATATGAAGCTGCGGCGGTATCAAAGATGAGGATGATGGTAAATATACATATAACATTTGTTTGCTTCGAAAATTTTATATAAGTGGGTGGTTATATACAAGTGGTTTATATAAGGGTAGGTAAAAATAAGGGAATTGCCATTCTGTTGGGCAAGAAACCAGCCAGTCGAAATGCGCCAATCCCTGAAGTAAAAATGTGATACTCTGTGTCACAATATGTATAACCTCCTCGTTTGCGTTGAGTGTGGCACGACACTTTTAACACAAAATTTCCCTCAACCGAACTTTCAACTTATCTTGTAAGGAAGCGAAAGGGGGCGAGTTAGAAGTTTAATATGTGGTCTAGCGTCACTGAGTTGTATGGGAAATATAAATAAGAATTTATGATATTTAGCTATTGTACTCTCGCCTATTGTTCTTTCGGTGTTGGTTTGTGGTAATAGTTTTTTGGTAAACATTTACACCTCGACAACAGCGTGCACTCTCAGGCATATATACAACACCTAATTATAATAGTTTTAGTGGCGGATACACCACTTTCTCAGCTTCCATTTCCTTCTTTAACTTTTCTCATCCTCTTTCTTTCAATCTCACCACAATCACTGCTTACTGCTGCTTCACCCGCACGCTCGAACTGTAAGCTATATTATTATTGCTTTATACTGCAATTTGAAATTTTCTCGCTCTTCCTGGTGTTAATAGTTTGGCTTGCTTGGTTGGTTGCTCAACTTGGTTTGGTTTGGCTTTTCTAGTTTGCCTGGCTTTGTTAGTTGAAGGTATTTAGTTAAGTGTTATGAGTTTATCTGAATTTCCTTTGCAAAGTAAACGTGAAGCGTTGATGTGCCAAAGGTATACAACTACTCATGTATACATCTATGAACATAAATGTGTATAAATATGTTTGTGTTCTTCTTAATACGGATGAAAGTGTGTGGCAAGAGTTCTAATACTTTTTTGGTGGGATAACGATTGGGATAACATCTCCACCATAATCATTTTGGCTAACAACTGAATTGGATATTATCTCGTTCAGTTGTTTAATTTCGCAGTATTGCTAACCAGTTCCAGATGCTTAACAAACAATACTATTGATAAAAATTTAAAAGAAACGTATTCCATAATTAAGGATTTAGTCTTAGTTGATATGAACAGCCAGATCAATCAATTGATTAATCTCTTCGACTTTTACCCTTTATTTATAAGTTGAAGATTTTGAGAACAGTAAATTTCACCGTTCGTTTTTCTCAACATCCCAGAAGAGTTAACATTTTTAAGAAGGGAACTCTGTTTTCTAAACATTTTGGAAATTATTCTCTGTTTATCTTGAAATCTATTGAAATTCTTTCTTCTCGCAGAAACAAAGGAAGTAGATTTTTAAGTAATTCATTTCCACACATACATATACATGTCTATAGAGTGGCAAAACTGAAATATGGAAAACGATTTAATTTGAAATAAAATTATGTTCTATAGCAGTATTAATAATAAAAAAAATTAAGAATAATTTCGTAAATAATGTTATCAAAAACTAAATCTGCAATACTTTAATTAATAACTTGTCTGTTTTATTTTTAATTTAACTACATTGTTTGAGTTTTCTTAATTGAACTTTTAAGTCTTGTAATTGGAAAATATATCTATTGAGTAACTAGAAAATAATTTAGCAACCGCGCATTGTATCATTTTGTAACGCTTATCTGAAACTGATTAGATTAAAAATATATACAAATATTTTATTTTTTGTTAACAGGCAAAAACAATTTTTTTACACTTATATTTTTAAAATTTTATATTTTTACCAACTGAAATTTCTGTTAACTCGAACTCGAAATTCGAAATACACCCAAAACTTTCTACACAAATGAAATGGAATTGAATTTAGTCGGAAATATAAATTTTCAAGTAGTTGTGTGCTATATTTAAATTTCTAATTAAAATGCAAATCTTTTAATTTACTTAAAATGCTTGAAGCTTGGGAGCATTTTAAGTGCAAAAAGTCCAACATAAAACCAACGCACACACGTACAGTCGTACATATTTACATGGTATGCATATGAGCAAGCAAGTATTTCTTTCCATATTTGTTTTTACACTAAAATTTCGGAAAGTTCTCATGTGTGTGTACTTTTAGCAATTACTTCAAGGCATACTACTTCGTTTCTTCAGAAATGACACTTGTGATTACTAATCTAATCCTCATCGATCCTAAAAGGACGATTTGATGTGTTCAGTAAAAATTCAAGTTGGATTTGAAAGTTGAAATTTAAAGTTTTTTTAACCGCCTCTAAGCGTGGTGAAAATATTTCCCGACTCTGGGTTCAACTCTTGTAAGTCCATCCCCTCAAGAGTAAGCCTTAGGTGATGTGCTGAACCTCATCACCTAGTCAATCACCTTACGAATATTACTTATAGCCAAGAATATGTTTCAAAATTTACCCTAAGACCCCAGGGGATAGCCTAGAAAAGTGCTTGGGAGCTTTACAGAGCGAGACCAGACAATATGAAACCAATTTAAACTCGAGAGAGGCTTGAGCATGTTTAAATCTTCATTTGAATAATGATAAGATATTCGAAATAGATAATAGGCAAACTGACATCAAATTAGCAATACTTTTAGAGAAACTAATTTACTCTCTTGACAGTAGATGGCACTCCACAAAACCTGCAAATTACACAGCCCTTTCACATATCCGCGAAATAATTAAAGTCGGTCTCATTTACATATCTAAATATAATTTAAAAGCGATCCTGAAACGAGAAACTTGTTTAGATTTATACTTGGCAATAATCTGAACTAACAGAGTGCAACAAACTTGTATCACGAAGCAATTAATGAATAAATATAATTGGCTACTAAAATTACCATTAGCTAAAAATTAACTAAAAATAACAGTCGGTTTTCACACTGTTCGATATCAAATTTCAGAAACTTTGACTATGTAAGAATGTACGAATTTGACTATGTACAAGAATATATCTATATATTTTGCCCATACTATTAGAGAATTAAATGAGTTGAAGTTTTAAGGGTTTAAAAAACCACTAAGCTAATGAAGTCTCATGCATTGAAAGACGCACATATATTTAGTTACATATGCATGAACAACATGGTTAATTACTTACCATTTTTCCAGGTTAAAAGTTAACTTATTTTCATCTAGTCGGTAAACTAGTCTAGCAGTAACATTTTGCAATGCTCGAGAAAAAAAGGCGAGCAAGATTGCGAAAGGCTTGTTCAGACTTCTTATTTCTAATCAGCGGTAATTTGAAAATTAGAAAGAAGAAGCCAGCTAACATGCATGGGCGATGTCGCCAAAAAGCGCTCGTAGAAAGTAGTGCTTTAATTCTTATTATGGTATTTTATTTTCTTATTATCTTCTTCTTTTATTATCTTTCAATTAAAAGCAAATTTATTTGGTAGTCTTCACACACACGTATATACACACATCTCCATGACCATATGGTGCAGCCAGTAGCATGCATTAGGTCATTTGACATGCTTCGACTGCGACATCCAGTGAAATGGTGAATTGTTAAAGTGAACAAATATGAAGAAGTGATGTCTTTTCACAGCACTTTCCGCTTTGTCCTGTGGCGAAAACTAAAAGTACCAATGCAAAACTGCTTACCAAAGCACGTGCCGTAAGTATTTCTTACGTATTACATATTCGCTGACTAAGAGGTGCTATAAATAAATACTTACGAAGCTTGATTATCCTATAACTATATTACTGTAGTACTATTACTATTAGTACATATGTTACTATAATTACATTGTATATTTGTTATGTTTATTATGTATATTTTCATGTTTCCATTTCAATGGTTTGACTTGTGATCATTTGAAGAGTTGCTTTTGCTCTTTGCTCTCACAACTTTTCAAGTATTAGGGGAACAGGCTCTTGATGCTGCGTATCCAAACAACAATATTACCGCTGATGAATATGTAAGGAGATAATAAGCAACAGTTTCAAATACAGTGCTATACAAATTAATATAAAAGTTCAATAAGTGAAACATGCCACCAACCCGTTATTCTCCCTTGCTTATTACTTGCAACAGCTCAACTGCATTTTACCACTCACAGATAATGCGTTTGTAAGAAATATGCTTGCCATGAGGCTAAAAGACGGCTGGGCATGGTTTGTGTGGACCGTCATTGGGTCTGACATGTGTGGAAAAGATGGGTGTAATTTGTAAGTGAATTTTCATTAAAGGCTTTTTATTTTTATTATAATATAAGGTGAAAAGCTTTTTTTACGGAAAAATTTTATACGGAATTTAAATAAAGGAAATTAGCAGATTATTTTCATATTTACGGTAATTTTTTTCACATGTTTTCTCATGTTAAGGCTTATACATCCTCCGGTGTAGCGTTGCCGGAGTTAAGCTGCTGACGTTTGCAGTGCGTGCCTGTGAAGTACTCACTCTTGTGCAGCTCTATCTCTCTTATATACTATGGAATATATAGATTTGTGTGTATTCATGAATATGCCTGTGTGTCAACATGTTTACTTGCTGGTTTGTCTTAAAGTCTTCAGTGCCATTGACAAGTTATAATTGTTATTGTGCCATTTTTTGTCATTATAGTGTCAATATTAATTTTACGACGACTAAAACATGATTCAATTTGCAGATGTTATATCAGCTGAGAGGATATTTCTTGCTCTTCTTATTTGTTTTATTGTTGTATTTATATTTACTACATACATATTTATATTTGTACATAAATGGATTTAAGTTGTTGGCATAAATTCAAATACCCTTGTGCATTTATTAAGTGTCAAAGAAAAAAAGGTTAGTTTTGGCATCAATGTGGTGGCATCAATGATGTGTTGGAAGAGGCTATTTGGGGCTTAGCATATTAGATGTATTACTCCGCACTTAGATATATATAAATATTTATACGTATATTCGCTTAAGAAAAATTGCGTATACGCCCAATACTACCCCGATGACTAGGTTATTTATGATAAGATAGTAATAGTCTATAAAGCAGAAAAATCTACTCTATTTTGAGACTTCAAGACTAATCTTGTATGAAAGAAAGGGGCTCCAGACTTCAATATTGATACACGGGTTATATGTGGTAAGATTTCAAGGTTAAATTGACTTAAATTCGTGTGACACTAACTGCAGCAAGCATTGTAAATTTTCTTCATTCTTTCTCTACTCAAGAAGGTGAGCGCATGAAAACTGTGTAATTTTTTAATTGAAGCTTTCCCTGTTTAATAAAACCATCGTTTTGATGCTAGAAAGCTCTGTAAGTTGTCACTAAAACTCGGAGAAGACATGAGTACTCAGAACTAGTCAAATGAGATGTTCTCTGTAAAAAAAACTGTAAACTGTACTGTACCAATCAGTGTAATATACACTTTTATATAACAAAATTAATATTTCTTCGTATCTAAGGAGGACCCGATCATTATAAAACTTTGAAGGACGTGGCATATGGCTTCAAATACCTGCTTGAGATAAAATTTCGATGTTTTATATTATTGTTATTGTATGTACAACACACACTCAATTATGTTTTCCTGCAGTATTTCTTCTCTCCCTAGTGCTTGGATATGCTTTTACTTTCTAATATGCATTGTACTAAAAGCTGCTGACAGCAACGAAATTGTCTTGTGCAACTTGAAATGGTTTGGGTTCGCAGGAAAAAAAAAACTATAAATTTGTAACATCACAAAAGTACAAAGTACAAAATACAAAGAAAATGAGTGCAGCATAATAATAACAAATTCAAAAAACATTTTTTTAAGAATAAAACGAAACAAGCTATAAGTTTCAGAAACAGGCATTATGAGGTACTACCACCTACCTGAGATAATGCGTTGCAAGTATATGTGGCATCTCATAGCATACTAAATAGCTCATAAGTTGTTTGTTGAAGCCGAAAGTGTGAGAGAAGAATCTCAGAAGAGTGCGCAAAAGTGCAAGTAATAAGCGCCTTTCCTAACACCTTATTATATTTTATTAAAAATATAAAATTTTACGATGATACTTAAAAATTATGGAGAACTGTTGAGCATTGCTGTCAAGAACAGTAGCAGAAGCGAAATTCCACACATACTATAAGTGCGCTCGCCTCCTCCGCTGTGCCACATGACACGGCATGCAATAGGAACAACTCCGTAAGTGCAATGCACAATAACAACGGTATAGCACGTGCCAACGGAATACTTGCATAACATGTTATGTGTAGGCATTAGTTAGCGAAATGTCAGTACATATTCTATAGGGTGTTAAGGGCTTTCCAGGGAAGTCGGTTTTCTCTTTCTTCACAGAATTTCAAATTACTATAATTTTCTTTGCTAACTGCCACTCACGTGGCAATTCGGTATTTTCACCACACCCAGCAAAGAGTGTCTTATCATATCAATTCTTAGTGACTACTCTCCAGTCATTGTTTTTTGCATTTCTTATTTCCAGATTGCAACTATTTTGCCTATGATTTGTGGTGCCAGGTTGTGGTAATTTGTTGCTGTTCTTATTCTGAATTCTCATAGCAGCAGGTTGGTGCTATATGTGTTGCTGCCAGCTGTGTCATAAATGTTGCATGTGAAAGTTGCACAGTAAATGCAAAACTGGTTTTGTTGTAAGTGAATATGTACGAACTTGTTTAAGCATATATGTACAGACGTATGTTTAATAAACACCTAATTCGCTTTTTATATTTTTATGTTATTTATTTATGTTATTACAACTACCTTTTTTAGTTTGTGTACGCCTCATATATGTGTGATGAATTAACGTAAGCGTTTGCTGCCAGTGGGTTCTCAACTAACCTGTTAATAACAGTTTTATATTGCACAAGCACCCACATTACTTTAACATTAAACTTGTTTACTATTAGTTTACATATTTTGATGGCATTTATGTGAACATGTATATTGTTACCTCAGCCAAAGGACCCTGCATTCGATGCCATACTCACGTTTTGATATAATTTAATTATGTGGTTGTTATTAGTGCTGTTACTGTTACTAAGAGTCTATTTGTTGTTGTTGTGGTTCAGTTTAAGTAAGGTTGTAAATACCTTTTTGAGGTATCGCAATTAAAATATCTGAGATTTTTTAGAGTAAAAGGAAGGCAAAATAATTTATTTATAGTATAAGAGAATGTTACTCAAACGCCGTGTAGAACAATAACTTTGTTAAAGTGTTTTGATGAAGGAGATATGGAAACAGAACTGTAGTCAAGTGCATTGAAGTATGCATTATTATGTATGCATCAATCTGCTGGATAACGTAAGTCTTTTTAAAGTCAACACTTGTGGCGCAATTTTGCACTGTTTCAGCTGAAAGTTGGATTTATTTGAACCAAACCGGACGGTTAAATGTTTTAAGTGATGGTAAGTAAGTATTATTTGCTATTTCATAAATATTTTGCTAGCGCTCTTCATAATCAACTGAGAAGCAAGCACAGTTAGAGCCTTAAGAAATTGATTAGAGAAAACTTCAAATTATGGCTCAGAAACACTAATTTTTCTTTACCAATTATTAAGTTGAGCAAACATCCTTAACTTTCAATAAACTTGCAACTTTTTTATGAACTTAGATTTATTGAATATCTATCAAACATGTTTGGAACACTATAAATTCATTTATTTCAAACATTGTTGATGCTACTGACCTAATATTACTCTAATCTAATAAAATGACGAACTCTTTGTTCAATTTTATTAACAAATTAATCGAATTGTTTTCATAGCAAAAGGCATGATTACAGACGGTTGTAGATAGGTCAATTGGTAGTGAATTTTATTCAAATTATTGAGAACAAAAGTGAGTGATATGATTGTGTAAAAAGTATGTGTTTGTGTGCGTAAACAGACTTAGATGGCTTAATAAGGCTTAATAATAAATACAATATTTAATAACAAATACATACATTTATTAGTTGATGAATATGGAAATTAGAAACAGATGTGCGTTATTAGAGTTGCATATTTCTTCAGGCCAACAAACAGGGGGTTTCTCGCTTCTAACATCTATGGTGAAAATTTACAATTATCTGATAAAGAGAGAACGTTGTGGACTTTATGTATGAAACTGAGAAAACAATCTGTTATTCAAATTAAGTCAAAAAGTATCAGGGCGTCATACATCACTCTTGAGAGGTATAATTTTAATCCTGAGAAATAGATATTACTTATTGCATGCTAATAAGTTCCTAAACAACTTTCAACATATGAAATGAGCCGTTTATTGTATTATACTTAAGAAATATTTTGCGAAAAATTTATTGGCCTTTAAACATAAGCAATAAGTATTGCGAGATCACGAGCTCTATAAAATCATCGAAGTTAGACTGAATTAAATGCGAAGTTTTAATGGATCCAACATCTCAATCCTTGAGCGATCTTGCATAAATTGAATCTGGTTTTGTATGCTAAACATAAGACACAACAAATTGGTTACGAAAAGAATCAACAAATTGCTAATACTTAATATTATATATATTATTATTAATATAAATTACTAATAAAATGGATTCACCTTGTTCCTTGTACTTATCACAAGCATTTGAATACAAGAAAAGTGATCTCTCCTTATCTTCTCCTTACATATCTTCCAATCAATTTCATGAGCTGTTTGAACGGAGCATCCTGCATATTGCCTATGGTGCGAAAAGAGAAATTAGTGACAGATTTAATTACATTCCGATATACTCCTGATTCAACTGCGCATGCGTGTATTTTCCACCAAATGATTTTAAATACACAAAGGAATGATAGATTATTACTTTGCCTAAACAACGTTCAATAAATTAACGTGAATTTAGTATAATATCTTTCAATTCAGTTTGCTCTTAACATGCATGCATTTGAATGACTATTTATTACTAATATTTGCTGCTTATGGAATGGCAGCAAATTATTGCTCTTTGTTTTTGTACAAGTATCTCAATTGTTTTATGTCTATTTCAGTAGTTGATATTGGAATAAATAGCGTGTGGAAAGTAAGATGTGCAAAATTATAATTGTATGTATAAATAATATTAATATGGGTAAATAATAACAGTATTCATTTATGCCCCTTGCTACCAAAAAAACGCACCACTAGTGGAAACGCGCACCTTTCGTGGCAACCAGCAGCACCTTCACCACTAACCATTTGCTACAAATCTGCAACATTTTACACAACCTCCGTGTTCTTCGTCTTGCTTATGGTTGCTGGAAATGATACTGGAATGGTTGTGAAAACAAAAGGTAAGCATCACTGAAGTGGTCTGAACTGAACAATTGCCTCATATGTTTGTTTAATTCAACGTAAACAGTTTCACCTACTTACTGAATGTGTAGGCGCTGTTTGCCACAAAAACATACATCGAGAATGCATTTAATACAATTTAAATATGTGCTCCTCCAAAAACATAAATTTTTCGAGGAAAAAGCACAAGTCATTCTAAAATATTATAATGTTCACCTTCCACATATCGGATAAAATCAACCTTATGTGGAAGTCACAACTACTGGTGTTATATACGCCCTCTTAAATACTAGAAATCAAAAATAAATATGTATATATAAATTTATAAAATCTAAATGAAATTATTGCTGTTGTAAAAAGTTTGAAGAGACAACTTAACACAAAACAAATCCACTGCAGTTTTACTTGCACACAGTGTGTTTTATTGTTAGAAGTATAAGTGCTTATTGTGCAGGTCAGTGTACATTTTACTAAATTTTGTGAACAGTCTCATTTTATTTTTGCTTCCTTCAGCCAATCAACTTCGTTTGATTTTCAAGGTTTTCTGGAGAAGTTGAAAAATGTTTTATGTTAAAGAAATAAGCATTACTCACCAAAAAGTGCAATGATCTATGATTTATTGCCTCTAAGTGCCAATGGCAGTGGCTCTATTTAATTATAGTTTTTATTTTCCAATTGTTTTTTGCAGTTTCACTTTCGTTTGGCTGATTTTGTGAAATATAATTAACCGTTAACCAACAACACAACCGCAATCGCAAACGCTAAAAGCTGTCTAAAACTGCTATAATATGCCGTTCAAGCGTTTGTTGCCTAAAGCAGTGGCTCGCTACCAAACACGCGCATACTCGTACAAAGTTTCAATAATAATTCAAATAAATTGGCAAAATGTCAGTTCAGTGAAATTTAGGAGCGTGTGAAATGTGGGCAGTATATGAAATTAGTTTTCGATGCAACTTGCTCCAAGGCAAATTGATTGAGGTGGAGAAAGAATTACGAATAAGTAAAATATTATAACTTCCTTTTTCACAAACTCGCTTTAAAAGTTGGCATATAAATAAAATAAAATCATCATAAAAACTAAAAAATAAAGAAAACATGTATTAAGCAATAAAATCCATACCCAGCATTCATCATTAGCACTACTAATGTTTTCGTTTAATTTTTTACTGTGTAGGCTTCATATTGATATGGCTAAGTATAACTAGTCATTTACCTACCTATAGGTAAATACTTTTGCTACATAGTGATGAATCTGCAATTAAAACTTTCTAGACCAAATTCTAAATCTTTGGTTGGCATCATACATATTTGTGACTGTATGTGAGTAGTTGAAATGTTCTTATTTGCATTTTCACATTCTTTAATGTGTTTGCAAAGGTTTATGTATGGGTGCATGAGCTGGGAAAATTTCTGTTAACGAACACATGGCATGGTAGCAATAACAATAGCAACAAAAACAAGTAAGAAAGGGCTAAGTTCGGGTGCAACCGAACATTTTATACTCTCGCAATGGGCAAAGATCAGAGGCGGCGAAATGTTTTCAGGGGCTGGCATAACTTTTTATTAAAAAATGTTGCGGGAGAATTCAGCATTCATTATTCGACGAAATTGTAAATGGATTCCAATCATACTTGGTATCTTATTAACTCATATTACAGGTCATAGACTCAAGCACTTTCATTACTATATTTTGCTTCGTGTCCGAGATATTTATATTAAAATCTATCACATTAACTCAAAAGTGATATATGCGATATGAACTCAACCAAAGTAGTTTAATAAATATATTAGATACACGAGGAGAAAGTCAACCAGAGAAAAGGAAATCATTATATTAGGAATAAGCGGCTTAGACCATGATCTAGACCGATTGCTTTCATATTTAGAGCGAACCCACATTGTGTTTAAGAAAATATATCCACTTAATTTCATTAAAATATCACACATATTGACCAACATAAACGATTTAAAGTCAGATGGAAAGTCGGGAATTCTTATATTGGCCCTTTTTGAGATAGAGAAAGATCTGCACTGATCACATTAACTCTTTTCATTATTCAAGTATATTAGGGAACATGTTTTTACGCAATTTTGTGAAGGTAACTCACACACAGACCGCCATATTCGGCATAAAGTCTGCTAGAATAGCGAAAATGAATATATGTAGTATATGGGAGCTGGGATAACAAACACGTAGACCGATTTCACACATTTTTGGCAGTAAACTATGGTGTATCCGACTTTACACGTTCACTTAATTTTGCTAAGATATCTTACATACTGATCGAAATATATGGTATAAAGTCTGGAGGAAGTTCGAAAATCATTAAATTAGGTGTATGGGGGCTATGGCCTGATTTTTGCCATTTTTGGCACCAGATCACATTATTATCATAGAAAGAGAAAGAGACGAAAAATGCAGATAGAGGCAATGAGGCCCTAATATTGAGTATCTGGTGGCTTCAAAAGTTATAATCCGATTTCGTTTATTTTTACGCTTGAGATGACATATCCATAAGGCACTATTTGTACATTTAGTTTGTTTATTGCTGCTCGGTTTATATTTTTTAAAGTGAAAGAATGAGTTGTTTTATATGAGAAGTGGGCGTGGTTTTTATGCGATTTCGTCCATTTTCACAGCGTGATATAAGAATGTAAATATAATTTCACATACCAAATTTTGTTGAAATCGGTTAAGGGCTTCTTGAGATATGGGATTTCTCCTAAAAGTGGGCGGTGCCACGCTCATCAACTAAACTTTACACGAATTTCTATGCAACCCTTCCGTATCATATTTTCTGCAGGACTTAAGATTTCTGACGTGTTTGTTCAGCGAGTCATCGCACTTTTAGTAGTTTTCAACATATCGTACCTTTGTATTGCTGGTGGGCGTGGTTATTATCCGATTTCACTAATTTTTTCCGTATATGAAGATATGCTAGAAAAACTTTGTGAGAGCAGGTTTTATTGATATAGCTCTAGCGGTTTCCGATATATGTTCCGGTGTGTTGTTATGTGTTCCGATATATATGACCAACCCACTTTTACAAAAAAATTTTGCCCACGGATGCCCCCCTACCAGGATCCTCTATACCAAATTTCACGTTTGTGTCTTAATTTGCTGCTTAGTTATAGCACTTTATCTGTTTTCGATTAGTGGCACTTTGTGGGCGCGGCAGATGTCCAATTACGCCCATCTGTAATACCAACCGTCTTACAGTAACAAAGAACACGTCTGCCTAGTTTCATCAAAATATCATAATTTTTACTCAAATTACCGCTTGCACGGACGGGCGGACAGACAGTCACTCGGATTTCACCTCGTCTCTTCATCCTGTTCATTTATATATATATATATATATATATATATATGTCTATATCTAACTTGTTTAGTTCTAGGTGTTACAAACAACCGTTAGGTGAACAAAACTAATATACTCTGTAGTTATACTCTGTTGCGAGAGTATAAAAATATATGTGCGAAATAAAATAATAATAACAACAAAAACAACAGACCTCCGTTAAATTCAATAATAACAACGAAATTCGAACTACAGCCACTAGTAACAAATTGGGTGTGGCTAGAGAAGTTTACGCTGAAAATAACAACTGCAACAACAAATATAATAGAAATTTGTTCACTTTCACATTTTGAGTGAATAATAAAAAATGCGGTGTACAAATCGTCGAGGGAAATACGCGACCAGATTTCAAATATTTTCTCTTTCATGTTTGGTTGCTAAAACTTTGTTGTTATTTTGATGAAGCGTGAGCATTTGAGAGTTCGTAGCCCAGCCGCCAAGTTGGCTTTGCCTCACAACCAATTGAAACGATTATTTGGTTGATTGGTGCTGATTGAATTGTGATTAAATTGTTTTGTTGAAATTTTCCTCCGTATGGTAGTGGATATAAAAAATTTCGAAGGATTTAGTGTGCTTTTAGATAACGTTTAACGATTTTTTCTACAATTATTATAAATACTTGACTTTGCAGTAAAGAAGCAGAACTTATAAGACATTAGAGACGCTTATTCAGAGAGAGGTGGAAAATGAAAATTAAGATATTCGGCATAACAGTATTTTATATACAATAAGAATGCAGTTGTGCTTGGTTAAGTATATTTAATTTCAACTTTTTCCTAAAATTTCCTAAGACGTTAAAAAGCACTTTTCTTTGTTATTGCTACAGAAATATTCGAATAATGTTGAGTAGGCAGTTTGTGAATTGACATTTTTTTGACTTGACAAGTTTGTGAATTGACTAATGAATTGATTAATGATACTGACTGATAGAGAACTTATAAGTGAAATATGCATCTGAAATTATTTTTATTTCTGCGATTTAAATGCTGTTATATTTAGATAAACATGTGCAGATGTCGAATAGTAGATGTAGTGTTGTGGTATAAATGTAAGGAACATCTCTAACTAATTTTATCACCACATAGGAAAGTCTTAAGCTCAAAGGCAGCTAAAGTGAAATTTATCAAATGAAGTAAGAACCAAGAAATACAATTAACCTTGGAAAATTACTACTTCAAGATAATGGATACCAAAATGCATTACAATAATGATAAAAACTAGTCATTTAAATAAAAAATAAATAAAAAAATAAACAAAATTTCAATTACTGTAATAGAAAATTTGAATGCAGACAAGTGCATACCAAGCGCGATTATACTACTAATTCTCGATGAAGCAAGAAAGATTCTCCCTTACAGAATTGTACGTAACAGTGAATGCACGAAACCCTTTGCCATTTCGAGTTTTACATAAGATTTTAGTGTTACTTGAGTTTTAAAAATTGTAAGTCGATATGTATATACGTGAAAGTGTTTAAAATGTAAGTGAAAATTCAAGTATGTTGTAGTAGATGTAAGTATTTTCGTTTAAAATGAAGAAAAATTGCAAAGAAGAGCAGTATTTAACGTTTTTGCTACCTGAAACTATGCAGAAAATTAAAATTACTTTAAGTATCAGCCCATTGTACTAATACACACACCTAGTTAGCACACAAAATCGGAATTTCTCAGTTTTTTTCATCTCTGACACTGGTTCAGAGTTCATGGGGATTTGAGTGTATGTGTGGGCACTCAAAAACTGACTTGGGATGTCAGTGCGCTGTTTTTCTTTTGCATTCAATTTATAAAATGGACGATGCCATGACGCGTTTGAACATATAAGTGAACAGGCAATGAATATGTCACTTGTCAAAAGTTAGCTTCCTTGCGACACTTTACCCGTCCATGCTTTCCTACATTTTCTTTTAATTTATATTTTCCAATCCGCTAGCTTCCTTGCTCTACTAAGAGCCACTTAAGATTAAATGCCGCTTTTTTCAGCCTTCTTGCCTTTCCTTTTAACTACCTTTACCATATATACATATCGTACAAACATATTATGTACTATGCTTTGCAGACCGCGGTAGCTCATTTGCCTTTGAAAATTTTGGTGATGTCTGTTATTGGAATTCAAGAGTGTCAGAGATAAAAAATTGCACAAATCGCAATAAACTGTATGTATGACGTTGGGAAAACTTCACGTGCAAATAGGTTTATATATACCTATATTAGTACCTATCTGATTTCTTGCTCAACGCATTCTAACTGTTACTATTTTTTTACAATTTTAACACGGCAATCAAAAAATTATTAATTCATGGCTGCAGTTATCCTCTTTTTTCTATGGAATGCATTTATTGCCTACTTCTAGGCGCTGTAGAGCAATCTAATATTTTAACTAACTTAACGCGCAAACGCGTCCGCTTAATAACTAAAAATTCAGCTAGAGAGGCATCTATTGCAGTTCGATCACAACGTTTTAGCAACAGCTGTGCCATAAAAATTCCATTGTCTGGGCTTGGGCGCTAAAGGTAAGAGTTTCGTGCAATTCTGTGCAATCGCGTGGAAGGAAGGCATTTTCTGGCACATTGTCAATTGGCTAAGGGAAACTGGCGAATTTCTTTTCCAACGCAATTTTAATAACCCTGCATTTGATTGATGATATTTACAGGAAACTTGTTAAGGGGTTTCAACATAAAAATAAACTGGACTGATGCAAATATATATCTATTTAATGAAACCTTAAAAAATCGTTGCTATGTGTGTAAAGTTCGTGATTGTCAATCGACGAGTTATGACGGCTAACCTAGAATGAGTTAATTATTGACAAGAAATATTTACTAATTTTAACCAAGTTGTTATAAATTAATATTCAACTAAATATCAAAAATAAGTAAATTTACTTTGTAAATGTTCGATTGACTTAGAAAATCAAGAAAATTAGTTGGTGTTAAGAGCCCATATTTGGAAACTAATAATAACATATATCACTCACTCAATTATTATTTAAAATTAGTAGCAAGAATTTACTAGTCCATCTTATATTTAATAAACAGCAGTCAATAATATCGACAAATTATCCTCATCAGCCACATTTAATAATATAAGAGAACAATAATCTATCAGCAAACAGTAATCAGTAATCGGTAGTTAACAGGAAAAAGCAAGTAGCAAAAGTCAACAAAAAGTCAGCAGAACCCGATATAATTTCGGCGCTTTGTGAGAAGTTATTTGTAAGTTTTAGTTAGTCGGTTAAACAAAAATAGGCAGACAAATATCACTAGTTACCAAACAGTAGCCAAAACACAATATTCCACAATCAGTAATATATTTTAAATATAAAAATTAATTCATTCGAATTTTGTTGCCATAGTGGTCAATAGTCAAGAAAAAATAGTGTACGATCTCCAGTCAATAGTAATTATCCAACAGCCCTGAAGCAGTTAGTTTAGGCAGTTACCGTCAAGGCAGTCTTAGTCAATTACCATTTATCAATAGTCAGCAGTCATTTGAGTAGTAAATAGTCAACAATGAAACAGTAAGATCATTATCTGAAATATTTGTGGTTCGAGAACATCTCCAACAATAGAAAAGGTTACAAAATATAACGAATCCTTGGTATATTCGAGAAAATGATTTGACCGAGCGATGGTAAATTATAATATTTATCAGTTGAACTAATTTATATGATAAATATTAAACCTCCATATGTACCTGGAATGCCAGAAAGTTTATATAATAATTATTTTTGTTAAGGAAAGTAAAATATAATTACGGGAAGTCAATTATTATTATGATCAGTATAAGTCTAAGAAAGGAGTATGAGAAATCTAAGTAAGAGTCTCCCGTATGTGAAAGATGAGAACGCTGATCTATTCATTAATCCTGTACTTTCTTTGTTTGCTCAAATTCAGAATATATATTCTTTATGTCTTGACATGAAGCACAAAAAGCAAATCTCTTAAAACAAATGTATTTGTCGTTGAATTTTTGTGTTGATATAACTTCTTGAAGAAAATATACACCAACAGACCTTTTTCATTATTGAAAAATTTTAATTTGAATTTCATTCCTTATTGAAAACTCCTCAACCTGAAGCTAACACTGCGAATCCCATATTGAATATCCATTACAAATATTTTCTTCAAAAAAATATCTTTAGTTGCCTTACTCATGCCTTCGCTTTAACTGCTTATGCCAAGACGTCTGCTGGCAATAAATTGCAGAGAAATTCAATTACAGAACGCAAATCATTCCATATTAATTTGGGCTTATATAACACAAAAACTGTGGACTGACACATTGGCGCCTAACAGCATGCTACGAAGTATTCTCCATGTTCTCTCAAAAACAAAAAAATTAAAAATAATCTCAAATTTTTTTGAGTGTTTAAATGTCGCTCAGAGTTCAACTAGGAAAAGAATATACCAATAAAGGCGTGACAGTATGTGGCTGCTTGAATTCATAAAGAGTTATGTAGAAAAATATGCTGGGAAAACACAATGTAGCAACAACACGTTTTTGTAAGCTTCAAGAGTCGGGTAACTAAAAAAATTAAAAACAAAAACACCAAGGCTTCCACGCCAGATTCCACTTTTTTTCGCTTATTTCTTGTATTTGTAAAGTCATATAGAAAGTCTTCGACAGGAAAAGCAAAGGCGTCACGCGTCGCCAAACAGAAACATTATATTTAAGTATTATATTATTATAATTCCCATCAAAAAGACAGCATTGAAATTTTTTGTTGCCAAGTCCTAACTGGGTGGGTAGAACAAGCGTTACAAGACTTTTTTTCTTTGCCTAAAAATATGCAATTTTCGTATATTTGTATTCATAGTTCTTTTTTTAAAGCGTAGGAATAGAACTCAATTTCTTATCTATTATTGGCGAACCACAGTGGGTTGTGTACTTGTCCTTTCTAAATTTCATAACAGCAATAAAAATTGAACTTTGTGCGCCCCTAAAAGTGTGCTTCACTCTGCAAAAATTCTATCGATATTGGTTTTATCGTATTGCAACATATTTCGTTTGTTGTGTTAGATGTTAGAAATATATTGCAATATATTTCGTTTGTTGTGTTAGATATTCACACTTGGAAGACATTAAAATTCCCTACTCATTCATTCCAAGAAGAAATGTACTAAAAAATTTTTCAAAACTGTCCAAGGATATAATACATGAAGCCACGCGTAAAATTTTGTATAAAAGATAAATATTTTTTATATTTCATAAATAAATAAAAAAAAACACACAAATGCTGTTTGCTGATTTCTCAAATGGTAGAGAGAGGAGAAAAAATTCGATGGTGGTACAAAATAAAAGATCAATAGGAAGCCGTGCGCATACTAAGAGGGATTGTACAAATGCATTTGCAAAATTGGATTAATATCATAATTTTCTACTTTTTAACATTTAGATAATATAAAAAATATTTTGCATAAACAAAACTAGCTAAGCACACGCATACTTTGTTAGATAAGCAACTAAACCTCTGAGTCAATAATGTGTTATTTGGTTCTTGTTAGAATTATAAGTATATAATAGATTATTAGTCCGTAGATTATTCCATAAAGAAATATCTTTATACGAATCAAATTAATAAAGGATTTGGTTATTACTGACTTAAGCAAAAAACTTAAAAATTAGGAAACACATTATCATTTATGCAACATTATAATACATGATGCATATATTATATATATATACTATATAAAATACATACTTTGTGGGAATATTAAGGATAGCTGGAGATTCAGTCAAAATATAAAAATAAAAAATATAATATAGCAATAAGCTGTAGTGCTTTTTTGCAGAAATATAAGGTAATATATAACTTCACCAATGACTCATTGAGTCGAGGCTGTAAAATTAGTCGCTAAGTAACAAAGTTAGTAACAAAGAAATTAGTGAAATCTAATTGCAAGAAAATACCGAACGTCATTGAAAAATTGCCTTCCAAGTTTAAGTAGTAACAGACAATCATGCAAGAATGGATAAATTATTACAATTTTTATCTTACTGGAAGCTTTTACTTTAGAGAAAACTTATCCATAAAAATGCATTATTTCAAATTATTACAGCATCAAAGATTTCAATTAAAAATTTTATAAATGTCTTGATATGCCTAAAATATTTGATAGTTCCAGGCATACTTGATAAAAGGCAGATTTTAAATTAAACTTGCAATTGAATCACTTGAAATAATAGCGCTTAATAAATTATATTTGTCCAAAATGATCAGCTCAAAAGTGTAGCAATTAATTTCAACGTCACTGGGTATGATTACCTAAGCAATTGTTAATCCCTTAATTCAATTGTCTACAATTACCGTAATTACGTCATTATGTTACGTAATGAGCTCATTACGCATCCAAATCTGAAGGCATTGAATTTTACTGCTCTTTATTCAGAAGTCTGCACATTGTTTTAATTATTCACTTTTACCGATATATATGGACTTTTTCCAGTTTTCTTCTCATCTTTTTTCTTACAGTCATTAATAATTCCTTTGATATGATCTGAAGGCTACAATTACCGCACCGAAATTTTAATAACGTTAAGCCTCGTTTACTGAGTATTACGTTACAGTAATTGAAGTGCAAAAAAGTTATTCATATTACTCTGGTATGATATAACCCTTTAGAACCATTGCCCCGGCACATGCTCTTCACTGCAATTCCGCGATATATATAAATAGAAACGCACTACAATTGCTTCACAGGTCGGATTATTATCAATTAAGCAATCACTGTGTCTGCTTGTCATAGCTGTCTTTATATATATATCTGTATAGAGATATACTCGAAATATAAAGAAGAATGTATAGCAGTGTGTTCATGCAGTGTGTTCATGCAGCTGAAGTTAATGCCGCATAAATGAGCTGATCAATTTCCATACCGAGCGAAAGCACTCAGCGTCAATTTGATATGGTAAAGCTGTTATTGTGGCACAAAGTAATCTTCACACACGCTCTCATTGATACACACGCCTATATATTATACGAACATAAATGTATAATATTTCCTATCCCAAATGCTTGAAACGCTAAATGATTACGAGCGACAAGGTTGAGAGGGAGAATACGAGCTTTTCGTATTCGTATAAAAAATAAAAAATGGTGAAGGGAATGTAAGGGTGTGGAGATGCATGTCGTCTTATGGAGTTGGAAATTTGGAATTAATCGATTGTATTATGCACAAGAGTGTGTATCTAAACATTTTGAAACAAAATTTGCTGCAAAATGCCACGAAATGAATTATTTGCGATAATTTTCGGTACTATCAAGATACAGTTTACAGAGCACACCAGCACCAGCACAGTCTACAGTTTAAATGCAATTGAGAATCTGTGGTCAGTTTTGGAAGGAGCATGCAACTATTTGTATTGCTAAGCATTATTACATGTTGAAATTAGTGACTAACATGAACTGCATGCCGGCTTTTTGAAGTTTTTCAGACTGTAGCATTGCATGTCTATGTATAAAGTCAGGTCAAGTACATTTATAAAGTAGATAATAACAATAAATAACCCTCAAATTTGTAGAACAAATTTTATTTCAAAATTTACTTCATAACAAACGTAACATTTTCGACTACTTAATTTTTTCCAGAAAAATAAAGAATTTACTTCATTTTATGAATATAAATGCAATCAGGAAACCCGATCCCCACTGATTCATTAGGGCCATAAACAAAATATGCGCCATATATGTGCTTCATTTGCATTATTGTCAAAAAAGTTTGCACGTCAAAAAACCATATTCGAAACATTGCATAATTTAATTCGCATTTACGCACATCCCAGCGATTCTTTCCAATATTTTCAATTTCCAACATTCAAAATTTTAATTGTTTCTTTACTTTTGTTTTCGACATTTTGGATAGTTTCTTTAACTGCATAGGCAATCAAGACCATTCAACATAGCATGTACATTTGTATGTATGTATGTACATTGTATTTGTACCTATTGCAGTACGAATTTGACTGTGATTCTAACTCAGAGCTTTGCATTTGAGCGCTTGTACTTCTTGGTTCATCAATTGCATCGAAACGCCAAAAGGTATGCAATAAAATGCAAAATCAGAATGTAATTGACTGGGCCATCATTGGAACTGTCACCGCCTATATTCACCAACTTAACTGTCGGCGCCACAAAAGCCGCCGCTACAATTCACGTGCCAAAGTATCCCATTTGAGCTAGCAAATCAGTCGCCAAAAGGCAAATGCTGAGTGCCAGTAATTTGACGGGCTATACTCGCACTTGCTCACATATATATACACATGTACCTAGGTGTATGTATACACGCATATTATATGGTTTTAATAATGATGCTTGGCGGAGTGCAGCACAGGCTCGTTAGTCGCAATTTTGTTTGTAAAGTAAAATGAAATGAAATGCCTGAATGATTGGTACTTTTGTGTCATTACATGATAATGTGTCTGCGTTTGTTGTATAAGTACTTAAATAGACCCATGCCTTCGTTTGAATAAAAATCTAGAGCTTAATCAAAATTTATACTTAATATAATTTTTTTATTTAATTTGTTTAATTTTAATTAATAATTTACAGCTAGAAGAAACGACAAGACAAACTCAACTGTTCGAAATATCTGAATATTATATCCTTACTCGACAAGATATGATAAGCAAAAAACTACATTTCAAACCATATGTTTCATATTTTAACAAAGAAACAACTACGAGTTTAAAAACAATGTTCTGGGTTTAGCACTAATAATATATATATATATATATGTATCACATATATATATGAAAATTATGACCCTTACCACAAAATTTGATACCCTTCATTCTGAACTGTAACTTTTTGGTCTGTTCACCATCTACACTATTACAAAATAAATTTTGGGATATTCTAAGGCTTAATACTAGTTTCGATATTCTTGGCCAATATATGGCGATCACGTTCCCAGCTATGCCTAACTGTTCCAACTCATCCGGATTCCTCACTCAAATTAAGACTACTACCTTCAAAACATAAACTTGAAATAATCAATAGTAATCAACTGCATTGATGAATAGCGGCCAAACTTTTCTAAATAAGCTGTTGCTATATCATACAATCGACACAATCAATTATACTCATCAAAGGTAGTGTAATTTCATTTTCAAATTATTTGAAATAATTAGGTAAATATAATAGGAAGAATAATAGGAAGAAATTAGGTCAAAATAAAATTTTTTTTACTTTCACTGAATGCTAGTTCTTTCAATTTCCTACCAAGTTTGAAAAGATTTTTGTTCGGCTTTAAAAAAAAAATCATTTCAGCGCCTACTTCTATGTCTTAAATATTTATATTTAATACGTATCCATAAAAACTTTCATCTCTGGGCAGCTAAATACCCACTGTAGACATTTTAGATTTATGCTGCACATAATAATGTTAACACTTACAATATATTAAGTAAATTAATTTTTTTCCAACAAAATACTTCCATTTATAATTATGAAGCCGCATTCGTGATTTCGGCACACAAACTTACATTGGCATTATCATAATAACGCAGGTGATTTTCAAATAATTTTCGTTTACGCAACTGTTAAATATACAAAAATTCGCACTGAATAATGACCGCAGCACATACGCAATAACAAAACGACTATCCGACTAATCAGTTAGCCAACCCAAGCGCTGAAAAGTAGGCATTATTTGCGTAATTGTTATTTGGTTAGTTACCGCTACATTGTTTTGCGTTGGCGTTTTTTTTTTTGTTGCATTTGATTATGTTTGGGTAATAAATAAATTTCAATGGAAAGTTTTACTGCATTAATTATGACGGCTTTTCGTAAAAGTTGTGGCTTAACATACATAATATTATATTGCAAATTCGTTATTGCCCATTCAAAGTGAAAGAGTGAGTGTTAAATCAATTATAGTAACAAATCAGTTAGAGTAGAATATAACATAATATATGTGTATAAGTTGCGCGCTGCTTTGTTAACGATTTTCACTACTTACTCATAATATTATGCCGCATAATAATATATTCATTGTTATTATTTGCTACATTATATATTTGTAAACATCCACGATTATGGAAAATTTTTATATATTTCGGAGCTTTTAACAATTACTATTGTTTGCTATTGTTTGCGGTAATTAGCTTAGAGTTGGCAGTGTGTTCAGAAAATATCGGAATGTTCTTCGAATGTGTTCTTCTACTTTAATGGCATAGTGCATCATGAATTCGTGCGTGAAGCAATCCGAAAAAAACGCCCGGATTTGTGGAAAAACTTTTTGCAAAGTGGTTTTGATTACGATTTTATCTTCAGTTCGTCTATCACTCTGGAGTAATTAGACATACTACAAAAATATGAAAGTATGATTCCTAAAGGTAACTTCATAGTTATAAGGCTCAATATTTATCAAATAGTATCCAGAAATGACTTTCTGCATTCGATAGGACCGATCGCACTAAGCCGGAGAGTGAACTGAGGCTAATTTCATATTAATTGTATAAGAACCTAAAATAAATAACGAAAGATAACATTAGACATTAACATGACATTAGATGCCACTGGAATATTTTCGTTTCGATAAGCCCTTAGCAGCAACCTACGATGGAGGTGATATTAACCGGTTAAATGATTGCTAAAGAAGTTTCTTGTCATGAGATGTAGAAGCACATCACAAAGACACAAACAATTAGATTTTCAATAGTTCTTTTATCTAAACCTTTGCCTGGGTGTAGTTTGACAGCACCGATCAAGAATCTGTGTTGAAGATACAAAGTTTTCGAAGGAAAAAAGAAACACTTAAGTTATTGTATTGGATCTATTACTATATTCATGCAGTTATTTTTGTAAATCTGAACGGTTTGAAGAAAAACATGTACAATAGTATTATTCAAAGTATTGTCATATCAAGCTATAACATGTTCTCACCTTTCTGGAAAATTGTGGACTCCATCCCAAAAAAACTGCGCCGGCTTGGTGGCCAAGAATGAATTAAGGTAATTTTTGATAAACTCTTCTGATGTGAACCGTATTCCAGAGAGGGCTTTCTATATCGACCGGTAGAAATGGAAGTCAGAAGGGGCAAGGTCTAGGCTATAAAGCTGTAAGGAGGGTGAGGCTAAACTTCCCAGCAGCTGTTTTCCAAATAGTTTTTAACCGATCTTGGAACATGAGGCAAGTGTTTTCATTAAAATTATTGTCTCGTTTTGAATCGCAAATTCCGGTCGTTTTTCGGCAATCACTCGCATCAATATGATGAGTTGTTCGGAAGGAATGTGAAAAAGTTCCCCATTAATGGTTTCACCCGGTTTTAGAAGCTCAAATACAACATGCCCTTCTGATTTCACCAAATAGAGAACATTGATGGCGTTACAGATATTCGGCTTTACCGTTGCTTTGGGTAGTTTGCCAGGTTTCACAAATGATTTTATATACTTTTTTGCGATTAGGGTAGTCGTAATGGATACATCTTTCATCATCATTTTGTAGTCTTGAAGCAGCATTTTTGACATGTAAAATGGTCTCCCAATTCTCTTGGTTTCAATTCATATGGCACCCAATTTCCTCGCTTTTGAATTAATCCGACTGTTTTTATACGTTTTGAAAGGCTGAATGGCTACTGGAGTGACTCCCAAAGGTTCTGCCAGCTCTTCCTGTGTTTGGCAACAATCTTCATTGAGTAATGCGTCTTCAGTTCCTGTTCTTCATCTTCAAACTTTTTTGGTCGCACAGGACGTACTTCGCCTTCCAAACCAAAATAACCACTTGCCACTTTTAAATCGTGCAAACCACCTCTGGCACGTTAGCTCAGCTAGGGCATGTTCAACATAAACTTCCACCAAAATACGATGACTTTCGGCTGAGGGCTGAGGTTTTCTTCATATTAAAGTAATGAAGAAGAACTTGAACTGAAGAAGAAAAACGCAAAGTTCGACATATTTAAGTGAAAAAATTGTTGTTGTTTACGCTTTAAATGAAGGCTATATACTGAAAAAGACGCACAAACAATAGCTTTCCAATGCATGTTCGGCATTTTGAAACAATGGAATAATAATCAACTTACGCCATCTCTTGGCGGATGAAAGAAGTCCATTTAAAAGTGATAAAAGTATTTGATATGTATGTATGATTAAATGTAACCTCATGTGTTAACTTGTTCAATTAGTAATGCTTCAATTTCCAGAATTTTAGTTAAATACCTTTCCTTTGAAAAGCAATGAAAAATCAACTTCCAATGGCTTAGTTAAAAGTGCAACTTTTAAACTTCAAATAAGTGCATAGGACCTAATATTATTTCATTTAAATATAATGAGTTTATTAGGATAGTAATCGATTTATCGGATTTTGGGTCAATTATTCACCACTGACTTAGTAAAGTAACGGCCACATTTAATTCGAAATTACAAAAATCTCTGGTATTGAGTTTCGATAGCTTTTTTTTTTTGGTTTTATACCCCGTTGAATTGTAAATTTAAGCATTGGAGAAAGTTACCCTCGTTGTAAGAGTTGGGCAATGTTCTTTGGAGCTACTTAAAAACGGTGCACTAATAAAGCCTGACTTCAGATAGTCTCGTTTTGAAGATTTCTGGGTACGGTACGGTAAAAGGTTATTTAATGCTAATGAATTCAAAAAATGCTCGGTTTATTATTGAACTATGTTTAGCTGGTTGTTGCGCTATTCTATGAATTATCCGGTGACAAATTATCCTACAATCCGATATAATTTAATAATACCAAGAAAGATCAATTTGAATTTGAATATAAACATTTTTTTGCTATATTTTCCAGGTTTCAAGGGAACACAAGTCATAATTTTATATGTATCAGTATTAAAAGTATGCCGCAATCGCAGTAGATTATTCGCGTCAATTGCATACTTTAGTTGTACTCCAACTCATCTAAAAAGCCGTTCAAAGTGCTCTACAACAATCAATGACATAAAGTGACATGCCACATGGAAAAGACGAAAGAGGAAAAGGGGGAAAATTAGAGTCAGCAGAAAAGTGTGAAGATTTTAATTTCCCTTTCCCTTTCCCTAGCCCTTTCTTACTTGTTAGTTTTTAAGGTGCAAACAAAATATTTTTACATATCTTTGTTATGTATCCTTTGGTTGGGTAAATAATACCAAACACCTATTTAGGAGTAACAGCTTACATACAAATTTAATTTAAGTAAAACTTTTCTCCTTATAATCTTCATACAAAAAAATGCAAAAAAAAAAACAAAACAATAGAGGGATTACGAGAAAATGAACCCAGAATATGTTGCCGAAACAATGCTAAAGTATCATCATGTATTTTTTTACTGTTACATCATAGCGATGGGTTTTTCTACCAACAACCTTCGTTTCTATGCCATATGAAACAATGCCAGGTAATTTCTTTATTTGAGATATAACGTTGAATGAACATTTGCATAGTTATCCTAATTGCGGTCCGCGAAGTGAAGTTTTCTGTGGAATCCGCTTTTTAAAATGTTGCAAAATGCTAAAAATTGTTAATTATTGACAAATTTTTTGGAAGGCTGTTTTGTCACCCCCGCTGATAAAATGAAAGCAAGTAAAATCTATTATTGTGAAATTTTATTGATGGAATGGATTGGACATAAGTATGTGCACAGAAGTTTGCTAGTTTTCGGGTAATAGTATTGCTCCAAGACCTGTCCCTCTAGAAGCCATTGCTTTAGGTTAAATGGGCGCTGCAATCTCTTTGCCTCGCATTATCTGCAAGAGTGCTTGGTTCTTGGCCTGATAGGAAACTTATAGAACTTTCAGATGGAAGTGAAGCCCCTTATGCGCCTTCTATAAGTAAACTGATCTCCACCTGAAACACAGGAGTGAATCAAATAACCAGGTACAAAACGTTTATAAGAAAGGAAATCTGTAAGAAATCATTAATTAAAATGATTTAAAAACATCGTCTAAATTCAACGAAAGTGCATAAGAAACCGAAGCGAATTCCTGGAGCGTCTAAGACAACAGTATATCAATGCAAAGGAATTCAAGTAGTTTCATTAAATTTTATATTTTCTCTTCTCTTTTGCTGTTACATCTAATGAGATATGAGGTAAGATAGAATAATAGGTAGAAAAATTACTCAGAAACATAAAATATATATTGAATGAAAGAGATCAGCGAAACATAACCCTTCGTTGAATAGACTTCGTGCAAGCTCGGCTAAATAATAGATATAAGACATGAATTATAAATATATTATGAAGATATGACCCTTTGAGATAGGAAATGGTGGAAATATATTTCTTCGCACACATTTTTCTTTTTTTTCATCCTTTTTATTTTATCATATTTTCTTTCTGCCATTCTTACTCTTCATTCCCTTATAAACCGCACTAAAGTTCAACACGTACAGCAACTGAATTTGTGAATTTGCAAATGAGAAGGAAAGCTGCATCGCATTTTCTACGATAAAAATTCTATCGAATAATAATAATAATTATTGTAAATGTTTAATATAGTGTAATAGTTTAATATTCGTAAATATGTCAATGGAACAGGGGAATAGGAAGATCTACTACAGTCGACTTTGGCTAGAAGTGCAGATATCTTAAAGCAATGTTTGCAATCCAGAAAGTGAAAGCGCATTTTATTGCTATAGGTAAAAGTAGCCGAATTGGAAGCCAAAACGTCGGAGCAGTAATAATGAAGTTTCACTAAAATAACCGAAAAAACGTATGTTGTTAATACTGGTGAAAAATGTGAATCAAAAACAAGAAAAAATACATAAAAATAAGTCTTAACTCCATATTATCCCTTTGCTTCTGAAAAATCTTCGTACACTTGTAACCTGCTAAAACCATGATCAATCAGTGAGTTCGTTTCCAATTCCAATCATTTTCTGTCCACATACACGCGTATATATATTTCATAGACGACCACCTCACGCTCACCTGATTTTTATGCAAATTTCATTGTTATTGCAAAACTATTTCCACGTACGTCCGATGTGGCGTAAAGACAGGACTTGAAGTGACGTGGTTGTCTTCGATTGGCTGCATTTCGATATATTGTAATGCAACACTACTTTTTCATTTCCTTCTTTCGAAGTTTCGTTGCATATTACTTTTACTTTTACTACAGCAGCTGTTCTCTTAAGCTGCAGCAAAAAAGGCAGTCTTTATAAAGGCACACGCATAAGCACATTTTTTTTAGTATCTACCTATACATAGTAGCTAGCAGATATGCAATGCACACTGCTTTTGCATTTCCCGAAATGTTAAAAATTCAAATAGCTAGGTAGAAAGCGTCGTGGTTAGAGTATGGCGCCCGGAAGAGCTCAAAGAGTGTTACAGCAAAAATGCTTGCGGTAGAATAATAAAACTAGAAATAGCTTAACGTCTGCAGATCGGAACAAAACAAACCTGCTATTGCTCCAGCATAAAGCTGCAGTTGCTGTTTAAGCATTTTTGGGTTTCGAACTTTTTGCTTTTGTGGGTGTTATAGTTTTGTAAGCATAGCTTTTTGCAAGTTTAAGTAAGTACATGAGTCAGTACTAAGTACAGCAAAGCAAAGAGGGAGGCAACACAAACTAAGCTTTTTATGTTTAGCCCTGCGTTTATTCTCTTTTTTCTTGCTTCTGAGTGAAATATTTAAAATTTTTCTTTGAATTTCCAATAGCGGTTGCAATATTCTTCTATTTAAACTATTTAAATCTACCTTTCAATTTACAATAATTTACATTTATTTTGTGACTTTTTCTGTACTTATATTTAAGTTGCAGCAAAGAGAGAATTTGCATAAATATTCTATATAAATATTATTCGCAATTTTTATATTACCTTTGCGATATTTATAAGCAAAAGTAAGAAAGTTAAATGTCACCCAGGCATCAGATCATTTCACATCACTTTACCATAATCCACCAACAAATTTGCATATCACGCCAAATCACAATAGATTAAATCGTCTGAAATTTCTTGATCTCACGTCACAACATCATCATCACATCACTTTACTTCCATATATTATTATGCTACAGATAAGATTCCACATCACATTTAAATTAAATTTACGAAATATACAGCGCTATTAAATTTCGAAGCAAATTTTGTCTGAGGTAACAAAGAAGCTGAACAGGTGTCATATTTACTGCAAATAAATAAAATTTTGAAAGTCTTTATAACTTAAAAACGTTGGCAAAATACCTTCGGGCAAGAGATTAAGTCATTGGTTTTCTACTAGCCATACGTCTTTTATCGATATATTATCGAAGCACATCAGCGCTAGAAATAAATTTAGCAAAGGAATTCGTGCTAAAGACACTTATTGAAATAAGTATAATAATTGTCGAATATCTAAATTAATGCTTTGTTTGGGTGTCTTAACGGAATACTGCGTCACTAATGCATTAATCATAACATGTCAAGAGAACAGTAAGTCTCATCAGTAAGTACTTGTTTCTTCTTGAGTAACTTTCATCTGTTTAAAAATAACGTTTTTTTTTTTGTAAAAATAAACAAATTTATGCATGCTTTTAGGAGCACGTAAGGATATGCTTTCTCTGTATGTGAAGTTTATTTTGTTGCAGAAAATCTAAGGTGTTTACAACTGAAAATGACTTTCATTGCTTTTGACTTTTATTAGACGCCCTGTCAATTCAATCACCACTTCAATCAATGAGGAGGTCGTTTCCTTGCTTGCGCTTTAATTAATTAAAGGTGTTGTTGAAGCCACTAAAAACATTTGGATGAAATGCCTACAGTGAAGTGAACCCTTTCTAACCTTATACCTTGCAGGCGCAAATAAATGTTTTGAGTTTATCTTATATATATGCTGCATATTTGTATCCACATTAATGTCATGTATATTTATTTTACCTTAAATTTTTAAGTTTACTTTACCGTTGTTTGTTTCAAGTCTAATCTCTCATAAGTTCTAAAATTGTCACTAATCTTATTTATGTACAAACACAAGTTTCCTACTGTACATTTCATGTTTCATTCTTGTTTTTGCGATTGTCCCTTCGCATAAACCGGTAGGCGTAAACTGTAATTTGTTATCTCAATTTATCTATGTACTTTTTGTTTATAAACTGCAGTGTGTTGTTCCCCTCTTCTGGCTGTCTTGACTTATACGGTAAATGCAAATTCTTTGTGCACATAAACTAGTGCAGTGTAATAACATTTGCTTATAATTTATCTATTACTTTTATTTTAGAAAATTACCATATGAACCATCAATAGTAAGTTAAATTCGCCTACATAATTGGTGGCAATATAAAAAGGTGAATATAGCGCACCAACAACCATGAATATGAAAACCATAAACACAAAAACGGGTTATTCAAAATCTAAGCGATTATTGCGGATTGCTAAAGAAAAGAAAATAAGAGAAGAGAAGAGAGGAGGAAGAGTACCAAACTGCTATCTTGGTCTCGCAAAATCAAAACCATGATGGAGTACTGACATATTTCCATCTTATTATCGCTGATCATAGAAGGCTTCTTAGACGTACGATTCTCCCTGGTCGGAAACACCGTATTACCGTATAACTACTGGACAAGGACAGATTCTAATATGATCAGTATACCCTACATTCCTAACTTTCCTTCTAAGATCATCAGCACGGTTGTTTCCGTGTTTGCATTTGGCAAATTGGATTCGCAATATAAAAACAACGGTTATGACAGAAAAAAGTCAGATTTCGTTTCAAGTGAAAATGATATTGATTTGAGTCCAACCCATCTGCAGCCACATATTCAGGGCTTCACTTTAGAAACCATAAACATATCAAATATTTGTTTTTTTAATGGGATGAAGCTTAAACAACCACCATCTAAAAGTAAATCATGATTTTATTCACGCATTCCAAAGTAATTAGTTATTTAAATAATACTGAAGAAACAGGATTTAGTTATCAAGTATTAGTACGTCAAACTAGTTCTATAATGAACTGCCAAACAGCGTCAAAACAAGAAGCTATGCAGTCATAAATAAATTTTTCCAATATACCAAATCCAATTAGTTTAATTTTCCAAAATCTCATTACAAAGTAAATTTTAATCGGAAACTAACAGAAAATATTGACTTGATAAATTAATTCACTGGTAAATACAATTAATTAAAATAGAAATAACGATTTGGGATAATTGGAGAAAGTTATGATGCACCTTGACTTGACAGGCGTATCGTGAGCTAATCTTAAGAACATTCAAGAAATAATTTTCCTCCTCTTTAATAATATGTAATAGCATTCAGCCCAATATCAAATAGTCGAATATATTTATGGACATATTTGAATTAATATGAGCAAAGCAAATTATTTCTTTATATAAAAGCGAATCCATGCTGAACAAAGCTCTTTACTTTATAAAAATAGGATTCTCAAAAATTTCCGAAATTGGAAAATTGTTCTTGAAATTGTTTATCACAAGTGGTGAAATATCAATAGTCTCGTTTAAGTCGTGACCTAATTCATGCAGTTTGGTGCTGACTAATACGTAATTGTAATTTTCTTTCTTTATATGGAATGGGGTGGTTTTTTATTATTGATCACGACCATCTGAAATACCAATACCAATGCCCCAATACTGAATACCCCTTTTAAAAAATGTTTACTTTTGACTAAAGCCATATTTCGTTCACGTTTCAAAGGCAATGTACAAACTAGTTCGAAACTCACATTAATATCACTAAATCCCCAGGCTAAATGGAAGTGCGTTGACTAAGCTATTTGAATATATTCAATTAATACTCTAAAATGATAGATTTATCTGCGATGTATAAAGAAACGAGGATCCTCGAAAAATACCTAAATAAATATAATAAATATTACCTACCTTACTTTTATCATAGTCACAACCATACAGGCACCATAAACGTAAGTGTAAGTAAATGTACATATTGTTATTCTAGAGCATATATTGTCTTCGAATTAAACTTTCAAAACAATGGCGCCGATATTAAAAACATGTACACACTTTATTGAGCATTTGCCATTCAAATAGGCCCAACTAACGTGTTCACATTTCGCAATTCTATGAACATTACTAGTAAATTGCATATCGTTCTATGTAAGCTGAAATGTCAAATTGACATATGTGATACATGGTTCTTGTTTTAGTAGTCAAATACTATAATTACGATCAGTTTCAGTAATGTTTGGACATGTGAGAAGATGAATATGATTGAATATTAATAGAATGTAGCACACCCTTTAGGAAATTTGCGAGTGGTACGAATAATATGAGGTAGAAACCAGCTTTTCCTAAATTGTTATTAGATATCTAATAAATTGTTATATATTATGTATATATATATATATATAACTATATAGATATATAGTTGATGCAAATTTACCCCGCCAGCTAGGTAGAAACGACAGAAACCGGATTATATATA
This sequence comes from Bactrocera minax, assembly GCA_021498325.1. NCBI lineage: Eukaryota > Metazoa > Arthropoda > Insecta > Diptera > Tephritidae > Bactrocera > Bactrocera minax. Next base: position 1,258,994 of record JAKEEE010000047.1, read on the forward strand.
TATGTATATATATTTCTATATGTGAATACTGTAATATCAAACTCGTAAAAGGAACGATGTCTGAGTGTTCTGAAATACTGCACACCTAACACAAAGCTACATATCTGTGAAATTTCATGTATGTAGGTATGTATGCCTCATTTATGCACTATTGAATATTGCTACGTTAACATAGTATTAATTTCAGATGTACTGGTTATATTATATAAGTATAACTGTATGTAAGTATAAATTATAAGCATATGTATTAGTATATGCATTCCGTGTGCATACTTTGCAGTTAACAGGGTAACATGAATTAATTAAAAGCCAAGCTTAGTGAGAGCACAAATTTAGTGCCGAATTAGGAAGAAAGTGTTTAGACATCACACGGTCGGATGATCATAAATACTTATTACATAATAATAAATTACATACTTATTACATAAATACATAAATACTGAAGCCAAGGGAATATTAGATAATAAAGTAAGTACATACTGATTATGATTAATGAATTATGGACTTATGCAATACTTATATATAATATTAGTCCTCTTCAGAGCGATATACTTTGTTTACTGTTCTGGTGGCAATCAAACTCAAAGATATTGTTATTTTCTCAAACAATGCAAAGTCAAAGCTATAATTTAAATGAAAAGCGCGGAGTGGGTGCAGCAAAAAAAATTCGAAGAAAAGAAGGTGTACAGATAAATTTAACAGGAAGAAGATTTTAATGAATTTACCGAAACTTTGATATCCATAATTTTTGTTTTCTTTTTTCTATCCAGGTCTAACCCATTGCATAAAGGGTGTAATAGTTTTTTTCAACGAACGCTTGCATTCAATATTTATAGAGATCAGAAAGGAAGGACGTTATTCAATATGCAGGTAATTTATTTTATCTCCAGCTACTCGTTTGCCATTTTTCCCATCTTTACGCGTTTGACCATGTTCTATAAGTCTATCTTCCTCCTAAGTGGAGATAGATGTCCATTTCAAATTTGAACACTCAAAGTAAATACGAGTATCATATATACAACCGGTTATAGTAATCTCATGTTCGGTTTGTCCGTTTTTATACCTCCCTTAGTTTCTTTGTTTACTTACTTCTTACTTATTCTTACTTACTTTATTCTTCGTTCTTACTTTATTTTACTTACTTGTTTTCTTAATATTAAAATCAATTGTAGAATATAGAAGATAGAGACTTTGTTGGTGTATTTGTAATATTTAATAATATCAAGTATTTAGATACACATAGTATGAATAACACTTCAAAATAATAATTCAAAAAATAACGGGAATTTTCGTTTTTGGAAAAAAATATTTATTCATTCGTCTACATTAATGTTGTCGCCTTCAAAATAGTCTCTCTTACATATTATGCATTTATGTCAGCGCTTCTTCCAATCGCCGAAAAACTTCTCAAACTCGATTTTTGGGATAGGCTTTAGCACTTTCGGAGAAGCACTTTTAATGTCACCTATACTTGTAAAATGACAGCCCTTTCAGGTTCTTTTTATTTTTGGAAATAGGAAAAGTCATACGGAGTCACGTCTGGCGAATATGTAGGCTCTGGCGTCGTTACAGTAGTGTTCTTGGCCAAGAATTCACGAACAAGCAACGAAGTGTGAGCAGAATTGATCAAAAATGAGCAAAAACCATGAATTGGCAAACGCCGTTGAACTTGTAGGTGGTACTCCTTATTGACCGTTTGACCTTGAGGCAAGAATTCATGATGCACTGCGCCATTCAAGTCGAAGAACGCATTCAAAGAATATTCCCGTTATTTTTTTACACACCTCATATGATGCAGGTCTTCACGTGTAGTTGTATCTATAAAAGTAGCAGTGGATGTTGTAGAACTTCAATATGCTGTATCGAGAACGATGCTATTTTGGCAAAATGCATGAATTGCAAGCCAAACCGCTTAAGTTACAAGTAGTTAGAACTTTAAATATTTGAACATAAGCAATGTCAGCAAACATTCTAACACAGTATACATACTCACCGTAATACAATGGCAACCGAATAGCAGCAACATGAAATTGATAGCTTGAGCGAGTGCAATTGCTGTTTCTGCTGCTGCTGCTGTTGTTGTTGGAGCGGCTCTTCCGAAGTTGCTGGGTGGGGTTGATATTTAAAAATTGGCAAATGAATTGGCAGCAAGACGTTCTTATACGCATAGACATTTTAGTGAACATATATATATAAAGTAAATTCAGCTGATAGCAAGCCACGACTTCTCAATTTGTTTGCTTTGTCATAAAAAATTGCATGAAAACATTTAACATTCTCTTGATACATGTGGATTTCTAGGTGGAAACTGCAATTGAATTGTTTGTGGCAGCACATGTATGGATTGTAACTTGCGTATATATAAAGCTGCATTATAAGTTGTTTTACCGCTTTGACATGCATAGCTGTGCTTTGAGTAAAGACGTTGCCTGTAGTGAGCCCTAAAACTATGTTACAAATACACGGAAAGATTCATAAAAGAGTTGAGCTAGCAAATTTATGCAACTGCTACAGGTAACTCAATAGAGAAGCCAGTTGGTGCTTCAATTGTATGGTTGTTGTGACAATGGTGAAGGTGCTGGATGTTTAATGTCGGAGAAGTTTCGCTATCGAAAAAAGCAGCGCGAAACATTTTCACATAAACTTGCTTGCTGAAAAGATAAAAGGATTTCTGTGTTTAGTTAATTGCTTGGTTAGTTGTCTTCGACATCCCTTAGGAGAAGTGGGGCCAGACACGAGCATTGATAGCGCGATTCTCAGCACAAATTATAGGTGAAGAGTTAACGTAAAGTTTGTATTAGTTATATTGTAGCGAATATAAACAGAAGCCATATAATTAATTTTATTAAAATTTCCTTAAAGAATATAACATATATATATATATATATATATATATATATATATGTGTGTGTGCGTGTGTGGTTGTTGTTTTATAGGCGTAAATGTCGACCAACAACGTATTAACACAGGCCAAAACCTTAAGTGTGGTATAACTATAAGTGTGGGTACAATAGGTAAATACACATACAAACAAAATCAAGTATAAAGCGACGAATCTGCAAAAGTTATTAACATAAATTCTTATTCATATTTTCGCTTTTAGCTGAGCGATGTTCGTCCACAAATTTAACTTATCACTCGCTCCTTCCGCTTTCGCCCATTAAATATGTTATACTTTTACGCAGGTGATACCTGACCATCTTGTTATTTATGTTGCTTATAAGTAAAGTCGAAAATTTAGCTGAGCAAAAGTTTTGCGTCGTACTCAACTCAAGCGAGAAGAATTTACATACATTTGTATAACCACGCCTAATAACAACTTTTAAACTTTAACCTCGTCTATGTCGTCTAACATTAAGAGAGGTATTATACTCCTCCTTATGCCTGCCTGTTTTTTTGCTTCCTTAAAAGTGTTGCAATCTTTATTTTCTTGCCGTTTAGACGTATTTGTATACATATACCTGTCCTACCCTCCACATATACATACTAAAATATTAACGATCATCTTAAATAACAAACCAAAAAGTAATATTCTGAAATAAGTGCTTGCTTCATAAATTTAAACGTTTTGGCAAATAAATTGGCTTGGTTTGATCAAATCCAATAACATAAAATAAATTGCCTTCGTATATTTATAATTCACGTGGCAATCAAATATTTTCTTATATATGGTACATCCAAAGTCAACTCAGCGCCTTCACCGCACATCTTTTCCAATAAGGATGGTTTGTTCGCATGGCACTAGTCTTTCACAGCTCCCTCAAAAGTTTTTACAAAAAATCTTCTATTTAAAGTAAGATATATCTTGGCATTTAGTTAACTTTAAAGCTCATTAATCCTTTTTTAATAATATTATAGTAATACAACTCTGAGTCATGAAGTTTTAAGTTCATGAAGCTTTTGACAAATGTTGCATAATGTTTCTAGATATATACATCTCTTTAATACATCTAAGAGCTCACGCCAGCTGAAATATTATTTTTCTATGTAAATCTAATATCATAAATACACACGTACGAAAGACAAAGTATTAAATTTTGAATTGCGTTTCGTCACGCATGTAACACCATTTACAATTTTGGCCACAGCTAACCTTATATGTGAAGAGTGAAAACTTATTAGATCCCCGGAGTAAAATGCAAACAGTAGTGGTATTTGTAGGCAAACATACGAATACTTAAACAATGAAGAAACAAAGACCGCGTAGTAGTAGAAATTCAAATTCACTCGCTTGCCCTGGTTGAGAAATTGCCACAGAAGCTTAGTCGCAAGGAATCCAGCGGAAAGTGCAACGTGCTGCATAGAAGTTGGAAGCTGCATCCTTATTTATGAGATTTTTATTATTCTAGCATTTAAAAATCCCTTAAACTGCGCTACGCATGAGCGTGAATGCGCTACGCATGAGCAAACATGCACAAATAAATTATATTCATGAATCCACAATAAGAATGAACGTGCATAGGAGACCCCAGTAGGGACTCATTTGATGATATAAATAATTCTCTTCGGGGTCTTAACGCCATTTCCTTCATCTAACCATTGTGGCAAGATACGCAGACAATTATTAGGTTGTTCGGAAAGTCATTTCGTTTTTTCCCGCCAGAGGACTTAATTACGTTTTTTCGAAACTAACTTCACACTTAAGCCCCATAACCATTATATGTCATGAGAGCTGATATTGCAAGGCTTGTGTGTGAAAAAGTTCTATTAATTCTACCCAGTAGTTTTTGGTTGGTGCCTTTTTAAATATGGAGAGCAATAAGCAGCATTTTCGTCATATTTTACTTTTTAACTTCAGAAAAGGTAAAAATGCTGTCCAAGCGAGAAAAAAATTGACGGATGTGTATGGAGAAGGCGTGTTAACAGTACGCCAGTGCCAGAACTGGTTTGCAAAATTTCGATCCGGCAATTTTGATGTCGAAGATGCACCACGGTCTGGAAGGCCGGTCGAAGCTGACAAAGATGCGATAAAGGCATTAGTTGATGCAAATCGGCGAATCACCACACGAGAGATCGGTGAGAGGTTAAATTTGTCGAATTCAACTGTTTATGGCCATTTGAAAGGCATGGACTTAACCTCGAAGCTCGATGTGTGGGTGAAAAAACGAAATGACTTTCCGAACAACCCAATACTTACTTTCCAATAGAAGTCATGGTGGGTGGTTCTCAGATATAGCCTGGACATTCACCATTATTAACTGAAAATTTTTTTAAATAAGATATAGGGTTTAGCTAGACTTATTATTATTCCTTATATAAGGAAATGAACAGTAATGAGTACACCGGTATGCGTAAGAACTGACGATATAAGAAAAGAGTTAAGGCAATACCAAAATTTGTTCAATGGCACATTAAATATAGATTACTTAATATTCGTTTCACACTTTCCACACATTTCGCACAGTTAATAGATAAGACCTAGTCTTATTTGCGAATTTTCCTGCTAGTTTGATTTATATTCCATTCAAGGTTCCGCCATTGTCTGTATTTTTTGCAATTTCTAACATCAAATAGAGGAAAGTGAATAATAAAAGAATCTCGTTCGGATCAGAAAAGATCGGATCTTGTTTCTAGATATCTTCTTCCAGTTTTTAAATTTCATTTGTTTACATATTTGTCTAAGAAAACTTCAGATTTGAATCAACTTTTCAATCTATTCCTTACAAGTTACCGTGAGGAAATTTATGAATTTCCTATGCATATGTACTCGTAAATCATAAAAAGTTTTAAACAAAGCTTTAAAGTAAACAAATTCATAACCGCAGACGAAACGGTTTGGTAAAATTCGTTGGTAAACAATTGCTAAAATGTACGTACATATAAGTTCATGCAAGCTTATGAATAAACTTATTTAAGGCACTCAAATGTAAAACGTTTGTAATTTTAATCCTCCCAAATAGAGTAGTGCACAAAAAGGAGCTTCGAAGAACAAAGTGGAAAATAAAAGTATTAGGACAGACGGTACTCGACAGGTGAGAATGCAAGACAGCCCAAAGTCGATGCAACCATAATGCAAATGCTGACAGCTACGAGGCAAATACCGAGTGTGAACTGCTGCGGAAAAGAATACAATGTGCAACGGACCCTTAATTCGCTTTCTGCATGCCCCGCAGGATTTTCCAATTTCATTATAAATTAGAAAACCAAAGCGTTCTATTATAATAAAGAGTATTTTGAAATCAAAGTGTGGCTTCTTTCTTGCAAAAAAATTACCATTTAAAACATCTAAATCACAACGCATAAATTTATAACGCTAGCTTTATTTTAAGCTAACACATTAATCCTAAACACTAAGGTTAAGCTTTCACATGACATTATTAAAAGCTTCTAATTATCTTCGTTATTTTTTCGCACTCAATAAATCAATTTATTTAAGACCAGAGTGACCAATCATAAGTAAAACTGATACCCTCAACTTTACCTAAGTATTTTCTTCGAGAAGCCAATAGTTAACAGAACGTTGCTTGTAATGTATAAGATATAACCAATCTTCGAAAATAAAAATATTCAGAAATTATATATGAAATTCTATAAAACTTTTTTAATTTCCGCCTAGATTTAACCTACATACTCGTATCTCCACATTCCGATTTTTTCAAACTGATTGCTGACGGCTGATTATGGACTTCATCCGTTGTCTTTCTGCTCTTACTGTTCATTTGGTTTTCGGTGCTGCCACAAAGAAGTTGGCCAAGTTGGAGAAGGGCGGAAGCTGTTTGTTGTTGTTTCAGCTGTTGGTGGCATTTTCGCAATATGTATAATTAAATATATGTAATTGATACTTTGAGCCTTAAAATAATCCTGTGTTGTAGGAAAAGCTTGTCAGGTTGTAAATAATAAAAAAATAATTAAGTAAATGTTTACAAATTTGTGCATAGAAGAGCAACTTGTTAAACTAAGTATCAAGATTATAATAAAGTCTAATCTGTCTAAGTGTTTATGAAAAAAATTCTAAAGTGCAGCTTTGGTAACACATCCATACTTAAAATGTGTAAAAATAAACGTTTGAGCGAACCTGCATCGTGGGAGTATTTGGTCTTTTACGCCCATTTAACCAAAGCTTCTCTAATCGCTTCTGCATTATTATCCACTTTGGAGAGATTGCAGTAAAACATTTATAATAATAAAGTTGTGTAGTCTAAGGCATTAACACTGCTCATCGAATCTCCTGGGTTTGTTCCAGGGGTTTTAATGCACACAGCAGTGTACACAGCAAAGAAATACAGATTTCATCATTTTCGTTTAACTTAATAACTTTAGGTATTATTAGCTGAAAGTGCTGAAATATTATTGCCCTATCAAACCGTTCTCGTAAATATCTTAATAATGAGAGAGAATGTTCATGGCTTCGTCGGCTGGTTAAATTATAATTATTCTGTTTAAATTGGTCTTGTTGATGTTGTCGCTGTTGTTTTTAATGCCATTTTATTCGCTGCTCGCGGTTGTTGGCATTTGTTGGGTAAACCCATCCGTTTTTGATGAGTCTTCCTTTGGTTTTATGGTTATTTAAACAACCACAAAGCATTACCAAAGGTAATTAAATGTAAAATTACTCCATTCGCTTGTTACAGTTGTAGTGTCATTATCACATCGCTTATGGATTCATGAACCATCACATCAATTATTTTCATTATCATTTTAATTATCGGCCTATACCACGAATGAAACCAAGGAATACTAAACTGATCCAACTGGGGTTGTAGTTAAATATAACATTTGATTTGCATTCAAAAAGTATTGAAAAACCAATCTACCTCAGCTCAGAATATGAAGCGATTTATTGCAATTAGTTTCGACCTAACCTTAGGTATTTAACACCCTTATTCTAAAAATCAAGTAAACTGCTATATTAACTAAATTCTTAATTGAAGCCAAAAAGAGGCCTATCACTGTTAATGGTACCACTGAGACCCGTCTCCAATTAAGGAAGTAGGACGTACAAGAAAAAGATGAATGTATATGGATGGATGTATAAAACATAGTCACGTGTCTATTTGATGAGAGATTGCTGGGTCTTCAGAAAGTCTAGTTATGCTTTTATCACTTACTTGATAATGACAACTAAATATGATAACTAAAAAATTACACTTTATTAGGCAATAGCATGGGGTGTAGGAGTAAGATTTTAATTGAATTTGTTAAAATTGCTAAAAAACTAAAAAAAACTGCTAAAACTAAAAAAACGAGTAAATATACTATTTCATAAAATTTTTATGATAAATTATACTAAACATTGTAAATGGGTCCTCGCTGTAAAATTGCTCAATACAAACTGTCGTCCATGTCATATGAGTAACATCTGATTTCAGCAGCTTTCAGAGTTTAAAACCTGTAATATTAATAACAGACTGTGAAGAGATCATATAATTAATAAAATAGTAACTAGTTATTATTATTAAACACTAAATAATTAACTTTCCATTTTCTTATTTCTCCTCAACACTACTAGCTCGTTCATGGCAACTAGTATTAAATCAAGTATATTGCTGTAATGACTATAATATGCCCGCGTAGAGCAGAAATATCAAACGAATCCTTTTTGACCAACTTTATTGCTTCGCCATTTATAGCCACTTTAAATGCTTAAATGCTTACCACAAAAGCCAACAGCGATAGTTCAGGAAGTGAAAAAGTGTCAGTATTAGGAGCGTTGACATCTTCTAAAAGTATGTTGGCATACCAACGAATGCGGCGTAATGAGTGAATAAAAATGTATTTTTTTAGTAAACGTATTAGAAGTAAAAAAGAACAAATAAGTGGGTTATAATATTACAAGTGTGTCGAAATGTGGGATAGGAAATATGTTTAAAGTATGTAACAATTATAGAAAATTGTTGAGTTAAGAACCTTTCATAATTCACTTTGCTATGTGTAAAGAAAAAATGGTTGTGTACTTTTTTGTGGCGAACGAAGTCCCTTACTAAAGCAAAAATAATAAATAATGTTATATTAAGTACTGAGTATCAGGATTTATATACACATAAATATAAATATTATATAAATATTAGCATTCATACACTTTCAATATTAAGTGTGGGCAAAGGTTCAGGATATTGTTTAAAATGTAAATAAAATTATTATGCTTTACACAACATGTCACGGAGTAATGTCAAAAGGAAAACGGTGTTTATCATCCACTTTTAGCATTAACTGAAATCTAGATAGGAGGAAGTTAACTTGTCTAAATAATATTAGCATATGCTACTACAAAATTATTATCAATCCATTTTATCTGGATCTAATTTGTGATTCTCAGGTTTCGCAAGAATATTATTAAAACAATTTACCCCCTTTCGTGCATTTTGCAAATTGTTTTAGTGTTGTACCAGATGCAATTGGTGCTTAACTGACCAAATAAGGCCAGCTACCCACACCAATTTGTTGCACTTCGACACAAATCGAACGTTGGAAAACCTTTCAATAGAATTTGTGGTTACTATTGCTTTCATTACTTATATTCACAAAAAACCTTTGAATGGTAGCGAAGTGTTAATCAATAACCGAGTCTTTCCTTAATGTTGTTTCTCTGCAATCGGCCTATGCTGCAGTATATAAAATTAAATTGGGGCATAATTCCCCAATTGTTCACAGCCGTTTGGTTATTTTCACCATAACAAACAGCTATTAAAATATCTGTAATGAGTATTATTTATATCTAGTTATTATCTAATGTGAGTAATTAGTTTAGAGTGGTTATGGGTATCACCGCTTTAATATAGGCTGTTACTGCTTTGTATTGGTTAGGTGATTAACTGTATGACGTGCGCAATATGTTTGCTTAGTATGATCTTAGTAAGATCAGCTATTATTAAATCATTAAATAAATGACATAAATATCAAAAAATATAAATATCAAAAAATTTCAAGTGATATTAATAGTACTTAATTCAGATAATAAATATTTAACTTAAGCTTAGAAGTTACGCTTAGCTATTAGCTTATCTATTTATCTATCTTAAGCTTATCTACTTAAAATTTATATAACGTTGTATTTTTAAAATGTGTGCTCAAAGGATACAGCAGATATTACATTTTAATATATAATTTTCATAATATAATTCGTTTCTCTTAAGCTGATAATAAAATTAAATTGACTTTAAAGAAATAGAATTATAGAAATTCGAGCCAAAAATGTATAACTACTTCAAAGAAATTCTCCCAAAATTGGATTGTCTTAATCTGCGTAATATGAAATGATAAACTTTTAATAATAATTTTTTAAACTAATTTATATATGGTTCGGCAGACACAATGAAGTCAAAGCTGAAATTTGTAACTATAATTATAATAGAAAGCACTCAAATTTATTTTAATACCATTAACATTATTTAAATTATATGGAGATAAAACATAATCGGCTCTTTAATTACTCAGGAAGAATTGTCTCCTCTACTTCCTTCTTCATAACATAAACGGAGTCAATGGAATATACTAAATAATGTCAAAATTCCACGGCCTCTCAAACAGCTTCAACGCGTTTGAACGCAACTCTTAACTAAACGCAACTTGAAAGCTACATCACAAACTATTGTATGCTTTAATCATATGAACTTCAGGGCGTGAACTTTTCAAGCTTTTAAGCTTTCATATCTTTAAAGAAAAAAACGTGTAAGTAAGCACGTAAATGTGTTCGAAATGACAACATGCAACATGCGAGTGCTTATGTAGGGAATTTACTTAAATTGTAGTTTAAACAAATAATTTGTAACCACAAATTATAAATTACCGAGCCTCAGTAGTGCTTACCTTTATACTGAAATGCAAAATGCATATTGCATTAAAATTGCAAAATAATATTGCAAAATAAATTGCAATAAAAAATGCTAAATAATTTTGCACATTTCCATGCGATTAATATGCCTTTCGGGAATAATAAATATCAACACCTTAGGTAACAAATGTTGTATGTCAATTCAAGGAATATAGGGCGGAGTTATGGGACTACACGCTATAATAGCCAGCACCTCTTTTTGTTTGTTTCAACATACAAGTCACTTATGCCGTGATAGTGTACGCACCTCTCACTATTTTATATTGAGAAATAAAACATTCTGGTAAAAGTTTATTGTGAAGTTCTTATTTCTAATAATGATTCAGCATGAATAAAATCTATACGATACATGTTATATTTTATTTATACATTTGAATAAAAAATTATTTAATTTAATTTTTAAATTATAACAATTTACACCAAACTAAATTTTTTTTGGTACTATGTTCTGCATCTCCCATTGGTTCCAACTTTTTTCGAAGTACAATTTCTTATCTACATGTTATCTATTGTACATGATTATGAAGTAAGTAAGTGACCATATTCTGTTTCTTTTTTTTTCAAAAATCCGTATTAAAGCTAAATATTTAAGGCAGTGACCTTTAACATAGCAAACTACATCAGTGTTTGAGTAAACTGATGACTCAAACGATTACCAAGATTATAGAACGTTATGGCGCAAAATATTCTAACGTCTTCATCATATTTTAATAATTAATTTTCGTAAATCTGGATCTTTAAATTTTGAGAGATTTTCGACTGCAATTGCTTTACGAATACATATCATTTCAGCTAATTGTGTTTTTATTTCTGGTACTTAGATATCCTTAGTTACTTAAAAAAATTAAAGAACCTTATTTGACAATGTCTTTTGATTTATAAGGATAAGGTACCAAATTACTATTAAGTTCATTAAGTATAGCATAGTTCGGTATTATCCAAAAACACATATTGAATCCACTCAACCGTCGCCAGAAATTCTGCAGTAAATTCGGCATTGTCATAAGGGTGGTGAGGCGAAAGTCCTCTTTTCCTCACATTGCTGCATATTCAAAGATGCCTTTTTGGTCATTCGTGTTCGAAAAACACTTCATGCTTACTTACTCACATCCAGACAAATATTTAATTGACAAACCAATGAGAGAAGAGATGGAGTAAGACAATTTTTAGAAATATTAGCAAAATTATTTCTATTCACAGCCGTCTTTATAGCTTTTATAATTATGCAAATGTGGGACAACTTTAGTTGATACACTGGATTCAGTTTTGAATCGCCCGCCAAAGTTCTTGTCTCCTGAGCAACAAATGCAATCCCTGTACGAGAAGCGGCAACCAACTCGTATAAAGATGTGAGTTATCATTGGAATAGAGGGCTCTAGAGGCATCCACTGAAGTTGACACCAGCTGGTCAGCTGGCTTAGTCTGGCAGATTACATCGGGCGGCACTTCAGATCCACAAGGTAAAGCTAAAGAAAAAAATGTTTTGATATTAAAAAGATTGATAAGTAAACGATCTGTTCATCGGGTTTATCAAAGAATTGTGAACTATAGTTTTTGACTTATAATGAAAAATTAAGTTTAATACGCTTTCTCAGTTGTATGACCATTTTATAAATAGAATCAGTTTTGAGATTTCCAGAAATTTTCATAACTAAATAGATATGTATGTACTGAAACAATATGCTACCAAATGCACAGCTTTCAAATCAAAGAATGAGAAATGTATGACCTACTAATAAAAATCAGATGTTAGGTAGTGCCAACTCAATTCATAACAGCATTCAATGAGCGCCAAAACCCAATCGACGGCGATAGTGACTGATGGCCAAAGGCTGACGGCCAGTGTTCAAGCCTGACTAAACGGAGTAACGCTTCAATGCTGCCATATTGCTCAGAATGTTCAGTCATGTTGGAATAGAGACGTATTTTCAACGAATTGTATCTAAAACCAATAGAAAGAGTACAAAACAGTTTGAAAAGGATCATAGCCAAACAGCGCTATATCAAGAGTGCATATTTAAAGACATGGAATGTTTAAGGGCGTGGAGATTTTGAGAAAAATATGAATTTCGTAGTTGTAAGTGAGTAGTTAGCTCAGATTATCTCACTGTGAGTGAATTTCAATATGTCTTCTTGATAGCATGCATATTCTCAGCTTTGGCTATCTTAAGGATAATCAAACATCCGATTACTTATAGTATAACTAATCAGTACACATACCCGAGTTTCTCGGTACAATGAACCGTAAGATATAGTGAAATCTCAGTAGGAAATAAATATGATAATCTAGTAGTAGTAGTTGTTTGAGGAGTGTCTGAGAGATATAAGAAGATAGAGAAATACAGTGTGAAAATAAAAACCTTGTTCTGAGGAAACAATACTGTTGCTCTCGCATTCCTCTTCGCAGTAATAAAATTAATCATTTGGAAAATGGATTTGGTAAATGATTTATCTTCTAAAATAATAATAGACACCAAATGCTTACAGAATTAAAATCAAATTAAATTACATAATACTGAAAAAATGCATATATTAAATGTAAATATTTATTTATTGGCCTAATGCAGCCAATTACATTTTCAAATAAAGATTTCGGTTTAGCATTTCTAATTAACTAAAACATACCTCTGAGTTGTTGAACCTTGAAATAATTGACAAACACTTTCAACTACTCCCTTATTAAGCAAATAATGAATGTGTAATGTGTATGGTTTCAGACGTTAAACAACAGGAAATACTTACACTACAAAGGTGTAAATACTTATAAAGCCTAGAAATATATTTAATTATTTGAAAACCGAAATCCTTCGATTTAATTTCTAACACCAACTTAATAATTAACACATGCTTTCAATTCACAAGCTGGCCAGCCACAACAGCAACTTGACTGCTGACCTAAGTGACCCTGGCACAATGTCAGAATAATACGTCTTGAACACCTTAGGCTATGTTTTGATGTTTATGTATATGCTATATATATATACTCAATGTATATGAATATACTCAAATGAGTGTATATGTACATATTTCTGCTCCGATTCAACTACATTGGTGCCAAATTAATAATTCAATACTTATCGACTGTTGCCATTTAAAGCAGAAACAACTAAATGTTGAGTTGAAGGACATAAGAAATTTACCCAAATCTACAACAATGTTTGTAATTATGTAAGGAACTATTCAAATAGTAAATTCTACATTTTGTAATTTCCTTAAATACAAGCTTGCTATGAGCCACTTGACTGAATCTTGAGTTTAAAGCAATAAAATTTCACATAAATCACAAAAGTATATATTTATTTATAAATTTGGCTTGCAAGCAGAAGAATGGTAGAGTTGATATTATTTTGGCATTGAATTTGTGTGTGTGTGTGAAGTGTCGCTTGAAGTTCTACCTATAACCTATGGGTTGCCGTGTGTATCGCAAGTTTATTTATTTACCTCGGAAATCTTTGTATGTAATTAATCAATCGCATAGTGTAAAATAAAGCAACACTATATCTTACGTGGGAGACAGGGTGGTGGGAATTACATGTACGAGGTGTGTTCAGAAAATAATGGGAATATTCTTTGACTGTGTTCTTCGACTTTAATGACATGGTGCATCATGAATTCTTGGCTCAAGGTCAAATGGTCAATAAGGAGTACTACCCACAAGTTCGACGCCGTTTGCGTGAAGCAATTGAAGGAAGGAAAAACAATTCATGACTTTTGTTCACTTTTTCTTCACTTCTGCTCACACTTCGTTCCTTGTTCGTGAATTCTTGACCAAAAATAACACTGTAACGATTCCACAGCCTCCATATTCCCCAGACATGGCACCGTGCGACATTTGTGACTTTTTCCTATTTCCAAAGATAAAGACAAGCTTAAAGGACCATCATGGCGTTTTACAAGTATAGATGACATTAAAACCGCATCTCTGAAAGAGAAGAGCTAAAGGATATCCCAAAAATCGAGTTTGAGAAGTGTTTCGACAATTGGAAAAAGCGCTAGCATAATTGCATAATATCGAATGGGGATTATTTTGAAGACGACAACGTTAATGTAGAGGAATGAAAAAATATTTTTTTTTGCGTAGAATTGCGTAGAAATAGTGACTAGAAAATTATTGCGTTTGGAGATATGTGATATGATCTTAAATTATTACCAAAAATTAACTTACTCCAGAATATTTCATTCTATCAGAAATTTTTTCCAGACTCAAAAGTTAAGCATAGCAATATCCCAATTTTTCCACTAGTTACAGCACAAGCTCTCAAAAAATCCATTTTTACAACTGGTTAATTAAATTGAATGGCAAATGGAAACGTCGACAGATTGACCACCGTATCGCTATGTGATAACAGGCATATTTCATGATGGCTTGGTGGTTAGGTGCCAGAAGTTAGTTTTTTCTTCAAACATTTTTTCGAAATTATGTTAAATTTTATATGTTACGAGTATTATCCGACATGGTGCACTCCGGAAATAGTGGGAAAGCGATCCGCAAACATTGAGTTCAATACTTATTCATGATTATGTTGGATATATACATCACGGACAAAAATATACATACCAGCTTAGACATTCCGTTCCCAGATGGAGATTACTTGCTTTTGTATAAATTCAATATTTTCTAGTTCTAAGCTCCATTTGTAGCTCTAATTGTATAGTCGTACCACAGAATATTTTATTTACGAGTTTACTTATCAAGCTTGTTGCAGCATCATTCACTGAACATTATTAATTAAATTAATGTTGTTGGTAGAAGCTGGACTTTATCTCTGGACACGCAAGCATCGAACAAATACCATTCTACCACTGCCAACATACCCACTCATTTCTGAAATGCCCTGATTTAGTAAAACGAAAAATTTCACTTTCATAACAGTCCAACCAATTCCACAAAAGCCCATAAAACAAATCCATAAAAATATATTCCTACACATACTCATTTTTAATCCAACACGCTGCCAAATGACAGTATTTTATCACATATTTTAATGCACACATCAGGCAAGTACTTTATTCACTATCACCGGCTAACATTCTGCATATGTGTCTGTGCACAAACTCCTGTCAATTTCTTTTTCTACATATTTGCGTATGAATATTTGTTTACTACATTCCTTGTTCACTTACGATAGAGTTTAATTGTACCATCTGCATCTCCCAGTGAATTCTTCGCCACACAACGATACGAGCCAAAGTCCGTTGTGTCAACATCATTTATGGTTAATCGTATCGTTATTTTGTAGTCAATGTCAAAACTTTCGTATACAAAGTGTTCACCTGCGAGAAGAAAAAGATATGGAAAGGTGAGTTGTAAATAAGAAGGTGTGAAATTTCTTTAGCTTTATACGTTTAAGCGATGTTTCATTCATGTCTCTTTTATGTTAGTTTCTCTGACAAATAAAATATATAATGTCTTTTCATTTATATGTACAGATATGTATTTATATAATAATAACATACATTCCTTTTAATATTAAATGCTCCTTTATCCAATATTGGCAAAATGCTCTTAAGCTCTATTCTAGTGTTTGCTGTTTTCGTTGGATTACCATAGGGTAAAATGTAACCAAGCATCTTAATTGACAAATTTAGCAGAATAATCTCAAGTTCTTTTAGTTGCAAGTTGAAATTGGGATTATAAATATTAATTTGGATTGTTGGCAAAGAGAATATTGTACCAAAGCCTTACACAGCAAATGTTTTTGCGAAATATTTAGTGAACTAGAACAGTTTGAGAACTATATTATTAACTTTAACTGTATACCTAACTGGCCGGTGTAAATTAACTTAATTCACATAACCTCCTATAGAATACTAAACACATTGCCATCCAGGTATTTTGAGAAATGAGAAATGTCACACCTAAGTCCACAATAAAGGTTTTTGAGGTTAACTTCGTGGAACAATTGTGTTGGTAACAAAGAAAAAAACACGAAAAAGTAAGAAAGGGCTAAGTTCGGGTGTAACTGAACATTTTATACTCTCGCAATGTGAAAGGATCAGAAGCGGGGAAATGTTTTCAAGTGCTGGCGTAACTTTATATGAAACCGTAATCTTATTACGACGAAACCGTAAATGGATTCCAATCATATTTGATGTCTTATTAACTTATATTACTGGTCAACACACACAGAGTTTTATTGCTATATTTTACTTCGTGCCAAAAATATTTATATTAAAATCTACCAAATTAACTCAAAATTGATATATGCGATATAAACTCAACCAAAGTGGCTTAATTGAATATATTAGATACATGAGAAAAAAGTAAACCAGAGAAAAGCAAATCATTATAAGCGGCAATAAGCGGCTTAGACCATGGTCTAGGCCGGTTTCATTCGTATTTAGCGCGAAATCACATTGTGTTTAAGAAAACATATCCATTTAATTTCATTCAAATATCACTCATATTGACCATGATAAACGATTTAAAGTCAGATGGAAAATCGGGAATTCTTATAACGGGCATTTTTGGGATAGAGGAAGATCTGCACTGATCACATTAATTCTTTTCATTATTCAAGTATATTTGTTGTTAATTGGGAACATGTTTTCACGCAATTTTGTGAAGGTAACTCACACAGTGACCGACATATTCGGCATAAAGTCTGCTATAAAACATTATATGTAGTATAGGGGAGCTGGGATAATTCGTAAACCGATTTCACACATTTTCGGTAGTAAATTATGGTATATCCGATTATACCCCACAACAACAACTACTCTAACTTTAGGTTACTTCTCTGTGACGTTTTGTATACGTAATCTCAACTACATTCATTCAAACTCTTAAAAAGGCCTTTTTTATTCAACCACTATATATAAAATATATTTGTTTTTATGTACATATATGCAGCTTGTTACTTCTGCTGCTTTTGAAATTTGAGTGGGTCCTTTTAAACAATTGCGTCGCTCCCTGATGAACTGTCTCGAAACAACTTTCTCTCTATTACTATTCCTTTCACTTGTTTACAACTTCTTCCCATTGCTTATACATTTCGCATTCATTATCTGTGCGTATCGCTTTTTGTGACTTTTCTCCTCCCTTTATGGACTTTCACTGCTGACTACTACTTGCTCGAATATTTACTCATTTTTATTGGTATGGCTATCGGTGGTCATGCAAATATTCTAGTGTGTGTGTGTGTTTATCAGCACAGTTGTCCTTGATTGTGGTTAAGAAATGGGTGACAAAAACTTAATTAAACGTCCGTTGCACTTTCTGTTTCTGTAGCTGACTGTAGTCTATGTATATCTTTTTATACTTGTTCGCCTTTATGCAAAAAAATTCAATTATACACCAAATGAGGCTTTGGTTTTGGTTTAAGAGGGGTAAAATTGTTTTTCAAACTTTAAAGAGTACTTAGTTTAATAGAAGTTATGCCAGAGACGTTAAACCATTCCCCATTTTGTTAGTTTAGTTTAATTTAGTTGAACATGTTGCCCGTTTATGTAGAAATTTAAAGATTATTAGTATGATTTAAATTTTTATGAAATTGGGATAAGTCTTTCAAACAATTTGATAAGTTAATACCTAATGCAATAACATATATAATACTTACAATGCAAATATATCGGCATTTATTAAGCAGCAAAATCGTTGTTGTACTGGTTGCGTTTGTGTTGAGTCAGGACAATTTTATTTCTAATATTATATTTTAAATACAAATTCAACTACGTCTTACCCGGCACAATGAGTGTGTCATTTTTCGTCCAGTAGTTGATAGACTTCGGATACGCCTCCGACTGACATTCCAGTCATTATATCTAGGCCGGTGGCGCCCCCGACCAGCTGGTGTTGTATCCAAATCACTGGTGGAACTACAAATATAAACAAATAAGATAAGAAGATTATTAATCATATGTAAATTGATATCAAGTAGCATTGTTGAATAACATTTTTAATCTATTTCTCAATAAAATCAATTTAAAAATCTATTTAAACCAATGTTAATGAAAGAAATGTCGAATAAAAGGGAACTCAACCCATTCTTTGATTTTAGAGCAGTCAAGATGGAGTCAGAGTACATACTAATACGAACCTAAGTCACTGAAATGTGGATTAAAATGTGTACGTTGTTTTCAACAAATTTATAAAGATTCTTCTATGCCTCGTCTTGAGGACTTCTAACGCATACCTAAGTCGTTAACCGGTTTTTGTTGAAACTTCTCTCTGTAAGAAGTGATGAATGGTTTACATTTATTTATTTAATTTGTTTTATTTTTTTTTTACTGAGGATATTTCTTCAGAGTGTTGAGAGCGTGTAAGAGCAAAATCAAAAGAAAGGTTTTACCATACTTTAACTTTTGAAAAATTAACCACAATTTAAGCCTTGGTTAAACAAGGTTTAGCTTCCTGAACCTATCAGCAGGCAACTAAGCTGCTAGTCAACCACATACTATTGACTCCATTGAAGTTCTTTCCCCGACACTATCCACTCGGTTTTGTTAATTTGCAGTAACTTGTCGCTTTTTTCTCTCACTACATAGTTTTAATTCGTGCCTTTAAGCCAAGTAATTTTGTTATTCCTTCATTAGGTATTGTTGTATTTGTCGTAGTCGGTACTATTATCAAAGGACCTCCAAGGACATTTAAGCTTCACCTAAGCTTGAACTTGCTATTAGTTGATTTGAGAGAGAGAGAGATACTTGAAAAGAAGATACTTAAACTAGCAACTAAATGCTTGCTTCTTTACCGGTTAGTTGATTTACTTGCATTTCGTGATGCTGATGTAATACCCAATTGACGTGTTTATTGACCAAAGCAACGTAGAGCTATTTCAATTATTTTCACTTTACAAAACAAATAAAGTATATCTGAAAGTTTTCGCTAGCATTATATGAAAATTTGTTTCTAAGAGTCGAAATGTGTATCCGGCCACAAATGGGGAGTATTTAAATTAAAACAATCTGTGTTTATTGCCAGAAAATCTTTTGGAAAAATAACATTTCGAACAAGTTGAAGTCAATCGTGTTAGAAAGAGCTCTGAAGTGCACTGAAAAATTAGCGATATCGGGTTTTAAATTTGAGTGTTAAATTCTGTTGACAGTTGCGTCGTCTCTCCTTTCAATTAAGAGATGGGATCAGAGGTTTTCCTTAATGTATATTTTGATTGACATATTTATCCAGCAATACAATATTTAAAAAAGAGCTTTTTAAGAGTATAGTTGAGACTTCAATATTTCTATTAGCAAACGTTAATTCGCAACTTGCACCACTATAGTATTTGTGTAGTAGACCACAGGCAATAAGTTGCCGCTGCGTCATTATCGCAGCAGAAAAAGTTCAACTGACGCAATACATTTAAATGCATAAAGAAAACTTGCAACAACGTGTCGTTAGCTGACAGCAAGTTGCCATAAACTTGTTATTTCTATTTGAGTTGTCAACAACAACTTCCTGGCAACAAAATAAAGAAGTGTTGCTGGTTAACTTTTGTCTTTGCGCCCAAATAAAATTTCAACTTCGATTTATGCTAATACCCAGGCGCAAATAAAAACATCAGCAAATGTTGAAGAAAAACAAATAAACCATGTTAAAGCTCAAACGAAGTTAATTGTTGAAAAGTAGAGAACGAAGGAGAGAAACTGCATTAAAGAGAGTGCAGTAAGAGATTTTAACACAAGGTTTAATAAAAACACGAAAACATTTAATTAAAACTGAAGAACAGTCGCCGTAAAACTGAAAAATGTCAATTGTGTTATCTTACATATGCAAATGCATTTACATACCTATATACTGAAGGGTAAGTACATTAAAAAAATAATATAAGGAAAATACAGCCACATTGTCAATGAAGTTGTTGCAGTCAAAGTAGAAATGTTTGCTTAAACTATCTGTATTATTTTTTTGAGCACAGCTAAGGTGCAATCATGTAAGTACAGAAAGGCTAGTGAACGTGCTGATGTGAATGAGTTCAAAACTGATACTCTTTGAACCATTTTGTGATATTAAACTGACCCAAAAGTCATGATTTTCAAAACCAGTCAATAAAGGTTCTAATTCTGAAGATTGCTTAGAATTCGTTTCGTTTAAAAATTAAATTTAAAAATTAGAATTAAATTTAGAAATATTCCAAAGAAAAATTTTTGGTTTATCTATTATTTATATATAATATGAGTATAATTTAAATCTCACTGTGAACTCTGCTGAACATGGTAAACTCTCAACTAATTTGTAGCTTACTTATTTTGTTGTTATTATTATTTGTATCTTACTCTATTAAGATTAGGAAGGGAACAACTTGGCTTAAGGATACACTTAGCTGTAAGAGGATTTTGGTAAAGGTTTTAGGACGGCAAGAATGGAGAAGCCACTTCACAGGCGATACTTAAACAGCGCAACATCTATATAAGAAAATCGAAGCACCTCTGAAGTAAATTTGAAAACAAAACTTAAAAATTTTAAACAAAAGCCTACAATTAACACAGCTTGTAGGTATAACTTGCGTCATACAGCGTAATTGAAAGATGCTGGCAAATAAGTAGGCAAATGTCATGAAGCTTATCTTCCCATTTACCCGTATCGTCTTGATTTTGTCTGAAGAATTTACATTGTCAGTTTCGAACGGTTGAACCCACTATGAAAGGATTTTTCTCATTCGATATATGTATAAATTATAATTATACTTGTACTTAATTTTTTCAGAAAAAATTCTAAATGTATTGTATAAAAAAATTAGTAAAACAGGAAAATTTAACCAATTAAAATTTAAACTATTTAGTTGGGGTATATGAAATACTCGCAACAGCAGCTACAAATGTAATCCCTAACATAAATACATATTTATACATTTGAGTCTCTGCACAATGCCTTTGAGGTATATATATGGGGGCAGTACACATTAATTAAATTTGAAATGAAATTAACCTCATACTAACTGTTCGTAATTATGTAGTGTTACATTATTTCATTTGCTGCTAATTTGATTTCAACTTTTGTTAGCATGTGTTTTTTAAAAGCCAACTTTTGCTTTAATATTGTAATGTATGTATGCATTTAATGGAGTTACTTACAGTGCTCAACAAGCATGACGCGCTTGCTGACCGTTGGCCGAATGCCATTCGAGGCGATGTATAAATAAGCGCCCATATTGAGCCGTTGTACCTTGGTGATCGTCAGAAGTGAGCCATTGTAGGCGATGACTGGAAAGATAGGAGTATAAAATAAGTGTGATAAAAATATGAACTAACTTGCTAGTTAAGGTCTGACCCAACTCTACACATTTTCAGTACCAGACCATATTGTTTTCAGGTAAACACAACCGATTAATTGACTAATATTTTCGGTCTAAAAGCAATATGGGAGCAGCGGTTATTCGGTATTTGGATACCAGCTTCAGATTTCGACCACTTTTATATTGGCGTTACTACCTATGACAGTCATTGATGATTGATTTATATTGATTTATCTGTTGTGAAGTTAAGTCATCTGAAGAAATTTAAAATGGTGTCTTAAGAGAAATACGCATGGCTAAAATACAATTTCATCCATTTCCAAACTGTCACATAGCTGCATTCTTAGAATGTCTGGGAATATACTCGTATATATCAAATTTCCTCAAGATATCTTAATCTCTTATTCAAATTATCACTCTCACGGTTAGACGGACGGATCTGCATATTAAATCGCCAACCAACAGATGAACACATTTTTAAATAAATAGTCTTATCCTTGGCTTACCTTCAGTGTTGTTGGGCAGGGAGATGGGTTCACCAGCTTTTCCTCGCAGCATTATGGTTGGTGTTGGTGAACCAACTGCTGCACATTTCAGCGTTACATTGGAACCCTCTCGTATCACCATATCTGTGCTGGTTGGATAATCCAGGATGTCAGGTGGTACTGCTTGCGTGAAATTGAGGAAAAGCAAGTGCCAAAATAACAGCAACGATGAAACAAGTGTAATAGAGATGGACCAAACGAGCAGAGGACAACATTTTATTATTTTGTTGTAAGCGCGTTGTTGAAATGGTATGTTTTTCCACAAGATTCTTGATGTCATATATTGTTAGTATAGTGTTAATGTTATGTTGTATGGTCTTGCATGGCGTTGACATTATGTTCGTTGTGTGTACATATTTTGTTTGTCATATTGTCGTTGCTCTGTTGTCCAGCGAAGTCATCATTGTCAATACAATCCTGTTGCAACAAATAATTTTAACGTAACGGAAGAAGTATTGGGGTTGAAATGTTAAAATTTTCTAGCAGGGAGGTTGGAACGCCGTGTTGTTATTGGCCAAAGACGGTGTGAGATGAAATGAATTTTATTTTGCGTTTTTCATTGTTAAATTTCGTTCGCAGTAATGGCGTTGCACAGGAGTGAACCCATCAGTCAATGTTGAGTTGTTGAATACTATTTTATACGAACAGCAGAATAAAAAAGAGCAAACGCATTTCTGTTAGTAAGTTGTAGGTCAAATGCTTTTGACCTTTCTCGCTATTTGCTATTTAATAAATTTCTACAAAATAAATACATGCGCTCTTCCAATAATATTCTAATTTTTTTTACAGCACTCTGATGTGCTAAATAATGTAGCAAATAAAAAGTTTTAATTAAAATTTAATTTCTTTTTAATAAAAAATTTTTTAAATCTCTTCTAAACGATTTTGCATCAACTTCTCTTGAAGTCACTGATTTGTATTTAAGTATATATATATATATATATATGCATATGTATATATGCAAATATAATATTCACTAGATATGCATGCATATGTATGTATGTATATAAATGAGTTCAATTTAAGCCATAGTGTTTCTTCTATTGTGACATTTTACAACTGCAAATTATTCAATAAAATGAAGGTTAATATTGTGCCATAAAAAATTCTCACACCGTGCACATACATATATACATATGTAAGTGTACTTACTGGCGCAACCTTAAAAACTCATCAACAACAGAAAATGGAAAATTCTTAGCTTTTTATGAAAAAGATATTTCTTTTATTCTGTTCATCAAAATCATAAAAATAACAAATGCATTTCAGAAATGGTGAATAAAACACATAGTATGTAGTATTGGTAACCATATATTTTTGTTAGAGAACAGAGGTTCACCGCAATATTTGAATTTAATTTGCGCTCGTATATGCACGCTCTTTAAGCATTAAACGTTAGTTAGGAGGAAAAGTGATTTTCTACACATGTTTTATACTATTATCATGTTTATGCAATGCTCATGCTCAGCTTATGCAATAACCAAAAAATTAATTAGAAATCCTTCTATCCATATACATATATCTATCGATTATAAAAACTGGCAAGCGAATATTACTGCGTATGGAAAATTAATTAATGCAACATTTTCTGTAAAAACAAGTTAATGCACATGTTTACGACTACCTCTATAGACCACTTACATTTATATGTGTACAAAACCTTGAGATTGAGATGCTATTAAATTAACGGGGGGTTAAAATTTCATTTATCCATTCCAGGATAGCATCAAGTCCATTCATTTATCCTTTTGTTACAATAGTATGTGTGCATTCGTGCAATCGAAACCAATGTTTGCTTGGTCCTCACTATTTGTTTACCTGTAGCGGATATGCATCTTCTTGATGCGTAAGTTTAAGGACTTACCTTTGTAGAGATGCGCGGGCCTGCACTTGAGTTGTGTACGTGTTTGCACTAGTAGGTAGATTTAATATATTTGCCGGACGGTATTATTATTCTGTAGGTTTCAATAGCCATTACGCAGAAATTCGATTTCATTTCTTGAGTGAAAACGCGAAAGAATTTCTCAGCATATTGTAGCAGTCATTTAAGCAGGAAATTTGTTTCAGACTTCATTAATACGGTTTGGTTACTCAAAATTAGAATACTAAGGGAAATAATTTAAATATGAGATCATCTAAATGGCATAAACAGTTCATTCAATCAGCGGCTTTTATGATATATATTCTATTTATCCGATTTGAATAACTTTTATCGTCCGTTTGCCGAAATATTTTATACGGTATATGATCAATCATCATATATCATATATCATATCAAAAATCAATGAGGTAATCAGCTAGTAAAAAGCTAGCTAAGAGTTCAGCTCAGAAACATATCATCTAGACTTAGGGAATAATTAACGTTCAAATATATGGGTATATTCCGATTTTAGTACAGTATTTAATGAATTATCTGAATATATTTTCTCCTACTGACTTAATCGCAGAAAAAATATGAAGTATGAAAATGTATTAACACGTAAAGGATAGTTATCACAAAAACATAAAGAAGATTAAAAGGGTAAAGCATGATTCGGTCTACTAATCAAACCTTTACTTCATATCTAGGCAAAATTTTGTCTTTAAGTAGAGTAACAATTTGTCAATATTACCTACTTGATTGGAAAATTAACAAATATGAGCTTGCTTTACTACTGAAATATTCCTTTCATACAAAATAGTCATACATATGCAAAAATAGAACTGGAACGATTACTTCGTTGACAAATGAAGAACTACAGTGTTTATGAGTAACATGATGTAATACAATATGGCAAACACTAATCCAGGCATACACAATTTAAGGGTTACCGTTTGTGGTTTTGTTTGAGAAGGAACCAGAAGATTTGCCAAAATGGAAATCGTCATAATCACATAACAATCTCTATCAGTATGTTTATAAGTAGATACAATTACAGCAAGCACAGTAAAGCACATAAAATCGCCTCCTCGACTGCAGTCAAACAAACGTAAGCACAAATAAACAAATTTGCCACACAATCGAAACTGGTTGAATCGAATTAAAATGACTGGCAGATACAAACAAAACATACGAAGTAGAAATGTAGACCACGAACACACGCAAAGGCCAACGCATAAACCAATACATTTGAACAGACACAAAACAGTCTTCGCTAGATCGATAGTCACTTTAGTGATAATAATTCCAGTCAAGATAGTAGTGAAAAGCAACATATGTGAGCAATTGTAAAAGGCTTAATACATGGACGACTGAATGCTTCTGTGTATAATATCAGATATACGCCTATATGTGACTGCGTTTAAACACAGGCAGTAACAACGAGAAGTTAGCGTGCTTTCTGCAAATTGAGCGAAGAGCTGAGTGCACTAGCACTTGTAAGCAAGTCACATACGGTCAAATATGAGCATTTGCTCTAAGATATGGACAGCTCTCTCAATTCCACGCATTTAAACTAACAATTGGCTGCAAAGTTGGGTCTTCACTCATTCCACGTGCTTGCCTTTCAACTCCTAATATTCACTTCAAACTTCATTTCCTTCGGTTTCTGTTTAAAAGTATTCCATTTTCCCTATTTGAACACCTCTATATGCGGATAACTTATTTGGTGCTAGTGAAGGATATAATTATGCCATTGTGAGACTCAAAGAGGCAAATGATTGTGTATATAGATTAAAACTGAATACAAAGGATTAAAACTCTTAAACATAATCTCATATTTAGAAACCAACTTGTTTCAAATTTAATAAAGACTTCAAATATGGAAGTTCTGCTTTCGTAATTTAATAAAATAGTATGCACTTACAGAAATGCAGGTAATTTAATTTGCAACATAAAATCGTTATGCTAATATAGAACATAGATGTAGAGAGAGAAATAGAGTTGATTGCTGAAATGATTTAAAGTTTTATGATACAGAAATTAGCTGAACTGTTTTCAGAAGACTTTTCTAAATCAAGATAAGGACATAATTTAAGTAAATTTGCTATTACTTATAGCAAATCTTTAAAAGCTTAAATAATCTAAATTACCATTAAAAATATTAGTTTAAAAATAAATTCTTAGAATAAATATAGAGCACTAATAATAAGTTGCCTTAAATAAACAGTTGGTTGGTTTACTAAGGCGAAATAACCACAAGTACTTCTTCGTTGTTTGTTCCCCATGAAATATATTTTGCATAAAATGCATATTTTGCATTTATAAGAAAGATTTCCCTATCTTAGGTACTTAGTATCTGAATAGTTTAACTCTGAATTTCAAGTTCCACTTTTATTAATTTACCAGTTAAAACAGAACAATGTGGGGCAATATGGGACTAAAGCAATATGGGGGCCAATGAAGCGGTATCATAGTTTCGAAAGAAAACTTTCCCTTTAGTTGGCATTAGTTACAAAATTGTTGATCTTGGGGCTCCAATATCAGCAAGGATAATAAGAGGTCACGCAGATCGTAATTGTACGCACACATACAAACGTGCGGCAATTTAGTTGCGCATCGAAACGGGTAAAATCTGGCGGTAAATTACACGGCATGCACGTGATATGCGTGGCGTATACGTAACTTTGGCAAATAGTTACACAAGTATGCATATTATAACTTGTGTGAGTGTATATGTGTGTCTGATGAGATGTATATATATGTGTGTGAGATAATTAGCAAAGAAAGTAAGTGTATCGCAAACAATAAAAACCACTTTTATAAAACTTTTATTATTTGTTGTTTTTGTTATTGTTGTTTCTGTTGTTTCATAGTCTTATACTACTATTTAATAGTTCTGAGGACTTCTACCACTGACTACTATTTTCATATCAATTTCTTTGTTATTGTAATTTTTAGAAAGCAGAAAACTTTTCGAAAACATTTGTTACCAATTACTTATAATTTATCTTGAGTGATTAATGTGGTAGTTAGTTGTAATTGTTGTTGTTATTATCTGCTTTGTGATTTCACATTGCACTGTTCTAACGTTTATATATATTGTATATAAAGAAGCATATGTAAAGGAGGACATGGTAGTGTTGGCTGAAGGCGAAACCAACTCACGCAGAGAAGAATTAATTGTCCCTTGTGTTAAGTGTTGTTAATTTCGAGTTTTAGTTTGTGTTTGTTAGTTTTGTGCTGTTTGGAGTTGTTTTATACGAACAACATTTGCAAAATATTGTGCGAGTAATCTTTGAAGAGTGTACACCCGCATTACTCTATGTAGGGTACAAACAATTAGGAATGAGTTAGTCTCCAACACATATCTCTGGGCTACAATTAATTATTAATTAATATAATATCTTGCGGGTATAGCTGCAGATAGATAAGTTGAGTCTTTGTTAATATTTCTATTCAATGCTATCATATACAAGAAACTATTTCTTCATGAGATTTTTTACGATCAGTCTCTTTTTGTAGGCTTTTGGGAGCTAAAGAGTGCAATCAGCCTCTAAATAGGACATACGCGAACAAAAGTGAATAATTCGTTTCATACAAAAAGATCAAAAGTGCCATTAGTGACATGTTCTTTTGCGACTAATCGCAGACTCATTCCGGACCAGACGCATTTTTTTTGGGAATATGTTATAAATACAAATGTGCGTATCTAAATTATACCCAAAAGTATACTTCGTGTAGACTAACTCTTTAAAGCGGTTCACAAGTGACATGTCTTAAATCTTACCAATTATTGATTGAAAACGGAGACGAAACTAGATTTATCTTATCTTTAATAATAACTAGTAACTAATAACTAGATTTATTTTATCTTTTTATTTATCTTTAGCTAGATTTAGCTAGATTATGTTAAAATCTAATAAATGTTACTAACCTTGTTCCTAAAATAATATTTCTATTATTTACTATATAATTTTCTATGAAACAAATATCATCTTATTTGCCTTTGGAATCTCAAATTAAATCTTTATTTCAGACTATTTTGGAGTTTTCACTGCATTGAGCTAAAAATTACTTAAGGTTAAAACATCGAAAATTAACTAGATTTGGTGAGAGCCGACAACTAGATTAACGAGCAGAGAGGATCTGAATGGTGAAAAAGACAGCAACGAAGAGCAGAAGACTTATAATAAGAAACATATCAAAAACTCTATCAAAATATCTTTCATATATAAACTTTCAAAGTTTGTAAATTCATTAGAAATGGGAAAACAAAACCAAATTTATTAAAGAACTGCTTAGTAAGATATCTTAAGCATCAACATAAACAGCAGTAAAATACATCAATTACAACGCCTTTTGTAAATAGATTAGTGAAAGCATAAACATTTACTATTATTAAAGAAATTAATGTGTGTGTGATATTTCATGTATTGATTTTGATTGCCCCGTTGATTGGTTATGTCTACAGGCATAATACTTTGATCTACTTATATATATAATAGCTACAGTACCACTAACACAAATATATATTCTTATCACTTAGCGTTAATATCTCTCGCAATTTCCGTTTTGGAGTATTCCAAATATGTGCTATACAAATTAGGCAAAGGTAATGTAAAATTTCTTCTATCATCCAGATAGATTCTTATGTCATCCAGAACATCCAGGTAACCAACTTGACTCTTCATCGGATCCGTATTGATCTGACACATATACCAGCCTTTGTCCGATATCTTGGCATCACGTATTCTCAATATCCAAGCACGTTTCTCAGCATGAGTTATGCTCATTCGATGGTTTTTCGTTATCACGTGAGTTTGTATCGACAGTATTGTTTGTGTATCGACGCGCAGCCACGCAATCTAGGCAATAGACAAAACAATATGGCACACAAAGCCACATGTGGCCGAGTGCGTGTGTCTATGGTTATGCCATAATGTGGGACGTGTCAACTCGTCCGACAAAACCCACAGTATAAGGTAGCACGTTCGTTCATTAGTTTGTTTTGTATTGGTGTCATTGCTCATTTGTATTGGTGCGTGCAGGCGGTTTGTTTATTTATATAACAAACGTGCCCGTAGTTACGTTGAATTTTCGGCAGTGGACAGAAGACGAATCATACATACGTTTGTGTATAGTTGTAGATTTACGTTTTGTAACAGCGAGAAGAGCAACAGGAAATAGAGAAGAAAATTCATATGAAAAATTTTTGTTTACCTTTAGTTTAATAGTTGCCCAATTTGTTGGGCTGCTTTTTTCAGCAGTTGCGTACGCGCATTCATACTTAACTAACATTATAACATATTATTCGTTTGATTGCTTGAGATCAGTGCGGTGCGCCTTATGAGTTATTCAAAAAAAAATTCTTTTGCTTTTTATTGGGGGCGAAAGCTACAATGGGATAGGACAAGGGATTATTTAAGTAAATGGGTTAATTTTTGTGCTTGCCACATATATGACTACAAAATATTTTCCGTTAATTTACTTTCTATTATTTGTCTTCTATTAATAGGTCACGTACAACTGAGGTAAACAAATACTTGTTAGCAGTTTGGCCTATTAGTTACCTTATTTCAGTATTCATGTGAAAACGTGATATAGTTAAGCCATTTTATGATGAATTGGACTCTCAAAAGACAAACGTTAATATCCCATATTAACATACATACATACATATATACATACCAGCTCAAAAAGTTCTATGGATTTCCGAAGACCAACAGGTCTTATCAAAAGTTATCAAAGAGAGTTGCATTCTGGCAAGCATAGCTGTTTTGAATGAGATGTACTATGGATAACATTCAAATCGAAGGATAATTTGTTCATTCCTTTAGGTAGTCACATCTGAAGTTCAAGAATAAACAATTGCAAGCAAACTATAGCTAAGGGTCTACCAAATATTAAGTGAATCCCAATGCACTGCCAGCTAAACATAATTATGTTGACAATAGATAACCTAATACCTATTGATTCCTACGCCAACAAGTACAAGCTTATATGCAAAATTTAACTTAAATGGGAATTTAAAAAATTCAAAATTCCGAACAACGCGAAAATTTAACAGAAATTTTTTGTAAACGATATTTGGTGGAGAAAAAAATATGAAAGTAGGTGATAAGAAAAAAGGGAGGAATGCAAAAATAATTAATAGTACACAAACATTTAGTATAATACTCCAGGGTCATTACAATACCTTATAACAAGCTCTACTCGACAAAGAACAAATAAGTTATAGTCAAATAGAAGATTAATTTAGTAAATAAATTCCCCTACCAATCAGTATAATTCGATTTTATTTTACAATAATTTTAACATTTGTTATATATAATTTACAAGGTACTGTTGTATCCATCGATTGCAATTTTTTCAAGGATGATATTCGGCAATTTTTAGTCAGTGTACATCTGTTTGCTTAAACATTTGTCTACTAAAAAAATGTGCAAAAATTCATATACTGATAACTGCAAATCCTCAGCTGACCACCACTAGCGGTAACGGTAAATGTATATTTGCATACTTAAACCCAACAGTAGTTTAGAATGCTATAAAACTCAGTTTTAACAGAAAGTGAAAAAACGATTGAAATTCTAAAAATATGCAAATAAAAGTGTTCACAACTAAACGAACTAGAAAACTCACAACGTGTAGTGACGAAAATTCTTACTGTAACCTTTACTTACACAACCACGAAGAATCGCAAGAAAGTGTCAATGGAAAAAAATACTTTCCCACCTTTTCAATATTGTTAAGAAAAGCTAACTTTCCTTTTCCATTCTAAAAGGCACTCATATCAGCGCACTCATGTCAGCGAATTGTATAGCGGTAATAATAATAATAATCGCAATAATAATAGTCGCCGGCTGCCACTGTGGCTAGTGAAGTGGTTATGATTTGTAGGTGCCATGACTAGGTGAAATTGCTTTGTAGCATACACCCAGGCGCAAAGGTGGGTCGTAATAATAGAAAGTGATTATATATATGACTTACATGCCTGTTATGTGGAATGTGCTTACATAATGGCATAACGCACCAATTTATGAGAACTTTTGGAACTGTGTGTTTGTAAAATAAATAGCAGTAGTTGAAAGTATATTAGGAAGTTCATAATAACGATGTAGCGATGTAACGATGTCAAGCGAGTTGGAATAAAAAGTGAAAGTTTTAACTGGAGGAATCAAAACACGGTCAAGAAGAAATTCGTGATTTATCGGATGCTCTAATTCACTTTTATGGCACTGTGCAATTTGTTTTAAAACTCGTACTGTACTATTATGCGTTAACAACATTGCTAAGTGTTATGCTTTATGACACACATTTGAAAAAAAAAATTGAATTCTCATGGTCAACGGAAAAAATGTATTAAGTCGAAAATCACTCAGTGGGGTATGTACATTGTTGTTCGTGGTGCTTGTATATCTCACACTTTAATTTTTTTTTTTTACTCAATCCGAGTTCGGCGAACGTCCGCAAAAAAGCAATAATATTTCTAAAACGTAAATATTGTTTTAGTTCGCCTAAGGTCAGGCAAAGAAAAAACTGCTCACATAACCAACTGCACCTTTTCATACACACCTGTATTCTGTGGATGTGGCAGTATAGAATACTATTTTGTTTTCATTGAGTGAAAATTGCTTTGGTGAATGATGTTTTTCGGTTGAGAGGTGTTGAAAGTGTTCGTATGTGTACAGTAAATGAAAAAAAACGCACATGCGTACTAAAAATATGTGGCAATATAGATGTAAACTTTTTGAAAGTGTTTATATTTAACGATAAAAATTCCAACGGTCATCTACTGCTGCTTCCATGCAAGTGAGTATGGTGTGTTGGTGATAGCTGTCCTATGTGAAAACCATTTAAGCATACAATTTATGGCACATTTTATAGTGTGTCGATAAGCTTTTTAAAATGTTTCGGGATATTTCTTTTTTTCTTTTACTGAATTGTTTTTGTGGTTATGTCAGCGATTAACAATGGTAAATTTTTGCCACAGAATGTGTGTGTATTGAAAGTCAGTTTGTATTGAAACAAAGTGATCAGATTTCTTTCCAGTCACTTCGTCTCTACAGACACACACATCTCATTATGTGTATACGATGTGTATATTTGCAAGTTTATTTTTTAAGGACTTACTTTGTAGGTCTACAGATTATCAACAATACATTGCAGGACCGCCTTTCGTCCCACTGATCCTGTGACATTTTCAAATTTTGGTAAATCTGTAAATACTCGTCTATAAAAAAAAAAAAAAAAATGTTTTCTTAGTTGAAAGCACAATTTGTATAGCTTGAACAAACAAAGCGTTTTTTAAAGATTTTTTTCGATTTCAACTTTAAAATAATCCGGTTGTAATAGTTGCACGTTTACCCATTATTTAAGTCTACCTTGTATTAACTTTGAACTAAATACATATCTTTGATGTATTTTAAGTGTTACATTTCATAATTCCTTGCCAATATGATTTGGGGCTATAAACCCTACTGACATAACTCTAACATATAAGCTATAACATATATATATATATCTAACATATAAGCTGTATTACAAATGTGACAGTATAGAGCTCTGTAAATTATATAAGAAAGATCTTCTGATAATTAATTGCTCCGTCTTCATGTATTTATTATGGATTTCAACGAATAGTTGCATACTTTCTTGTAATTCCTTCCATCACTTGATAATGTGAACGTGAAGCATCGTAATTTTCAGCAGCCGTTCGTATCGTCCTGACAAAAATCGTTAAACACTTTATTAACTAAGTCTTCATTGGTTAGATTGGAGAAAGCAAGGCGCTGAAAAGTATGAGAGGGAATCGACTAAAGGTTCTCTAGCCGAAAAGATTTTTGGGAAAATTTTATGAATTCAGCTTATAGAAAGTATTTTAAGATAGGATTGGTGGAGAGTACAAATCTTTTCCAAAAAGTTGCTAAATTGCTTTCGAATATCTAAGCTGATTAAATTCACTTCAACTCATTTGCTTTTGAGTGTAAGCATAAATACAATTTAAGTAAAGAATAAACATATAAACACGTTTGAGGTTGTCATAAACACTGTGGGATGTTGCTGAGGGTGTGGGAGTTTTTTGTTGTTACAAACCAATCATCGGCATTATTGTCTTTGTCGCCGTCGCTTTTACATATTCATATCAATTACATCTAATGTCCTTATCGACATACAAAAGTGAATTATTTATAAATTTTGGTTACAACCAAAGCATGCAAATACTCACACATATTCACACGTACATACGCATATGAGCTTGGATATCTGCAGAAAGCATCCGAGCGAAAATTTTAAGCTGCGCGTTGAGTACTATGAGATTATGGAAGAGGGAGAGTTGACGATACTGGTGAAAAGCAATTTATACAAGCGTAAATACGTGCGATACGATTAATTATATTGATATGTATGTGATTGTCTGTGCGACTCAAAACATATGCGTATATACGCATATACATCACGTAGCATTGAATGTAAACGTAAACACGACGACGTAAACGAAATTGACTATTTAAGCGTTGAAAGATTATGCCAAGGTAAGTTAGCAAATTTAATGCAAAGATAAGCGCAATTAGCTTAAAGATGTTCAGTTCGAAAAAATTAGGCACTATAACCTAGGCTGGAAAGTCGTTGATCTGGCAATGAAAGACCTTTTTTGAATGAAAATATGGCTTTTTCGAAAGCATAATCTCCATGAGAGTAATGTATTTCTTGTAACGGTCATCAATCATTTCGACATTGAGTCGATAAAATGTTGCTTTGGGGCCTTCCAAACAGGTTCTTGTTTTCATCTTGACCTGGTAATTTAATCGAAATAATTTTCTCTCGCTTTGAGTCAAATCTGATGAATTCGTTGGAAGAGGGAATGGCTCATAGCGTAATTCCTTCAATTCATAACTTACTATATAGGGGATTTTTTACTGCATAAAATCGGGGGGACCTTGGTGGGAACCTTGGTTTTTTCGCATAGAACTTTTTACTGCATTGGTATAAAAATCTGTAAATGGATAATAATTTTTATATTTATATGCTTACTTAGAAACGGCTTGTAAGTAACTAAATCTGAAAAATTTGCCTTTTTACTTGAGTTTAGCTTGTCGTTATTGCATTGGGTTCCAATAATTGGATTAAAACTTTTTCAAGCGAAGGATTTGCGGTTCATGAAACTGTGAGAGCAACACTGTGGAATTTGCTATCATCAACAACAAAGAAATTACAACATCGAAATGAGCTCCTCAGCAACCGTATCAAGTCTATATGCCTTGGCAGATTCTCTGAAATTGTTACTGCTGTGATATCGTGCTGACAACCGTTGATACGTGCAAAGTCAATTTGTATGACGGGAAGTTTGGCTGTGTTGTGTGTGTTTATTCAGGCATATTTGTAATTGAATATGTCTTCCGAAATATATACATTTGAAGTGATTTGACTTGTTATTTATAATTACTATACATATATACTGTGTGTACATATGTGGAACACTGTATTTACTTAGTCACTTGTCAGCCGGCAAATAAGTGATAATAAACACTGGATTAACTTTCCTTTTCTGGAATTTTTTGACATATTGTTGTCTCACCACTTCCGTCGTACCTAGATACTTGGAAATATGTTTGACATGTCATAATTTTTTTGAGATACATACGAGCTGCGAAGGCTTATTTCTACTTTTAATATTTTAATCGTCAAATAAAATATTTGTAACTGAGCCCTTAGGCAAAACTTTTATTGTATTCACGATGTTTGCATAAGCTCAAAAGTAACGAATTGCTGCTTCAATGAATGAAATCCTGCTTCAATGGAATGTTGAACTGAATTGATTGTCAACCCTTGCGCTGCAAACTTTAACCTTTAGAAAATTATAAAATAAACTGTCTTAAGGGATAGGGATAGGATGGAGCATTTTTGGAAAACTTCTTAAACACTTAGATATAGTAAATAGAAGTCTTCACCAAACTTTGAAACGGCAAACATATATACCAACAAATATTTCCTTAGAAAGTTGTTGCTGAAAAAATTACTTCTACGCACAAAAAAAATTCAAATTCAAATTTATCACAAACCTGGGG
Organism: Bactrocera minax; assembly: GCA_021498325.1. NCBI lineage: Eukaryota > Metazoa > Arthropoda > Insecta > Diptera > Tephritidae > Bactrocera > Bactrocera minax. The sequence continues at coordinate 1,294,414 of JAKEEE010000047.1, forward strand.
ACTAAAGAATTTGTGGTTACGAACGTTCAAAATAAAATTGACTCAAAATGAGACCGAGGCAGAACAAAAAAGATGTAATATTTTGTAAAGTACATAAAAACTGAACATCATGAAGTGCTGACATAGTTAGAGGTGGCGGGATTTATGGGCACCAGGTAAAAGGGAGTTGAAACACCGACAAGAAAATGCAATTTATTTACTTTTTGTTTGCACTTCACCTTCATCTCAGTTTTTAATTTTTGTTAAGCCCAAGTATACATTTTAAGGTAAAGCGCCTGCAAATATTCCTTAATGCACTTTTTTCCGTACAATTTGGCAATAAATAAGGAAAGGGGCACTGACTGAAGTTACATGGCAGGAGATGCAGGAAAATTAATCCGATGGAAAAAGTAAATTAAATAGGTTTAGTAGAAGGTAGGTGTGCCGCTTTTATGCCAAAATGTTAAAATTTTCCCAAAATTTAGCTCTATAATATAGTTTCATTTTCACATACACCCTTATAGTGTTTAATATCAACAGAGCCTTCTGGTCTATCTTTTTATAGCATTTCGGTTTGTTTCCTTCTAAACCAATTTAAATTCAAATATCCGCTCATATATCCCCTTTCGTGACTTAATAGCATTCATTTGATATTATTCAATTTAACACCTTCACTAAATTACGCATTTCTGTAGTCATTTCAGCTTTTGAAGAACAACTAACTTCCACTTCATTTCAATTCAAACGTTTTGGGCGTGCATCCTTTTGAATCATCTTGGATATTACTTTTAAGCACACTCGCGGTTTGTAATATATTCACATACTTGGTTCTATGCATTCCTATATGCAATATCTCATATGCAACGCAGTTCCTGAGAATGTTCTTCGACTTTAATGGCATAGTGCATAATGAATTCTTGCCTCAAGGTTAAGCGGTCCATAAGAGTACCACCTACAAGTTCGACGCCCTTTGCATGAAGCACTCCGAAAAAAACGCCCGGATTTGTGGAAAAACAATTCATGGCTTTTGCTCACTTTTGCTCAATTCGGCTCATACTTCGTAGCTTGGTCGTGAATTCTTAACCAAAACCAATACTGTAACGATTCCACAGCCTCCATATTCGCCAGACATGGTTCCGAATGACTTGTGTGACTTTTTCCTATTTCCAAAAATAAAGTGAACCTTAAAGGGGCGGCCATCGTTTTACAAGTATAGATGACATTAAAAGCGTATTGCTGAAAGAGCTAAAGGCTATCCCAAAAAACGAGTTTGAGAAGAGTTTCCACGATTCGAAGAAGAGCTGGCATAACCAATAAATCGAACGAATAAATTTTTTTTTTTCTAAAAACGAGAATTCCCGTTATTTTTTGAACACTCGTGCCTCGCATGTCGGCAACTCGCTGCATCTCATGCCGGAAATATGAACAACATCTATATAAGAGCAATTTCTTGAAAGCGTCAAGGCAAAGTATTCTGATGGTTTTATTTCGTGAAGAACAGAGGTCTCAATTTTCTGGATATAGATTTTGCCGAGAAGTGGTTTAAGGAGCTGAGGTTCAGGGAACCTATATTGCAAATGCAGAATAGTTTAGTAAAATAAATTTCTTTTTTAGAGAGGTTAGAAGCATATGCACTTATGTTGGCACATAAATAAAAATTATAATTAATTGGGATAAAACTTGAATACCCAGTAAAATTTTCTTGATAAGATTGTTATGGTAAATATTTTTAAAATCAACACAAATAGCAATAACCACAACCTTCATAAGAAAGTTTACCATATATTGAAAGTAGGTATAAGACTTTAGTCGATGGAGCCAACATTTGGAATAAATCAAAACAGCTCACGCAAATTATTGACCATGTTTAATTTCAATAAGATTTTAAATGTCAGCCTGCAACAACATCCTAACTAAATAATATTATTATCTTAAAGTGAAAATTCATAAGTGCATGCAAACAGAAATAAAAGCGGATCACAAAAATCTTGTGGAAGGCATTTGCAAAGATACATGCATGCATAGATGCATATATGTTGACGACATGAATATTAAACATAAACATAAGCACTACAGCTAATACACAGATATATATATACAAATAGAATACAACAAACAAACTAAAGCGGCTTCTTAGCCATTTCATTATCTGCTATCTGTGTGCTATCGCGTAAACCGAAAATCAGATTCACCTGCCAGTGCGGTTGTTCCGCTTTTGTGAAATGTCAATAGTCACATAAAAGAATTTATATGGAAGTAAATATGTCCAAATAAATTACTTAAGGTACTTTAGTTTGCGGAATTATCCCTTAATCATCACTGCGAAATTAATATGATAACTGTCAGTTGTGAAATTAAAAAAAAAAGGTTTATTGCATTATTTTAAGGTGGCAACTTGATGCTGAGGAAGCATTATCCAACTTATTTACATAAATGATCTATATAAAAGCTTATTTCATAATATCAGTTCCCATTCATACATTTTAGTTATACTGTGTTTCTCTAAAAAAAATTTACAAATTCAACTTAAATATTATATATAAATTTTTTGTTTCTTTTCTTTATATATTTCTTACTACCTTTTCTCAGGTATAAAATGTGCAGTTGTGTCATCCGGAATATCCTTTAGCAATTTTTCATGGTTTTTGACTTCTATGGCGAAAGTGTCAAACAAGGCGAGGTAAATTGAACCCAGGCAAGCCATGAGAATCGATGGCAATGTCACCAGTAGCACAGCAGCAGCAGCAGCAGCACAAGGTCATCAGCAGCAATACGAGATGAGACCGAGTTTGCAGCATAGTTGAGATCAGGTGAATGTTGGAACAATACATGAAAATAATGCAAATATAAAAGAAAATAAATTAGTGAAAATCATATTTGTATATATCTAAGTGTTAATTTAATCATTGGACTACCTAATGCTATAAGATTTTTTCTAATTCAGGAATACGCCTCAAATCAATCCATTTAATTTTTCGGAGACTATAAACGGAAGCGTCAAAATTTACCAGAGGCAGTATATCATTCTATTAATGTCGATATTTGCTCTAAGTGAAACTATTATATTCATTATTTCATACACTTTCCCTTCTAAAATTCCGTATAGTACATGCCTTTAAGAAATTAATTTTACTCTTCGGACAAATCACAGTGTACTGCCGTTTTGAACTGTTTTTCATTTCCGTTTACTTATGTGATAATTTCCGCGTCAAAAGCTATAACACGCAGGTCGTCAAGATACCAAGTCTCGTATTGTTTTTTGCCTTTTTTACAATTTATATTCATTTGCAAAGTATTGCATTGGCATTGCATATGGGGCATTTTTGGGATAGACGAAGATCTGCACTGATCACATTAACTCTTCTCATTATTCAAGTATATTAGGGAACATATTTTAGTGCAATTTGGGGAAGGTAACTCACATATTGACCGACATATTCGGCATAAAGGCTACTAGAATAGCGAAAATCTTTATATGTAGTATATGGGAGCTGGGATAGTTTGTAAGCCGATTTCACACATTTTCGGGAGTAAACTATGGTATATCCAATGTCACACGTTCACTTAATTTTGCTAAGATTGATTGATTTGATCGAATCGAATGTTATATGAGAAGTAAGTGTGTTTTATTTGTCCGATTTCGTCCATTTTCACAGTGTGACATGAGAATGCAAATATAATGTCGTGCACCAAATTCTGTTCAAATCGGTTAAAGGGTTCTTGGGATATGGAATTTCTGCAAAAAGTGGGCGGTGCCACGCCCATGGCCATAACTTAACACGGATTCCTATGCAACACTTCTATATCATATTCGTCGCACGATTTAATGTTTCTAACGTGTTCCTTCAGCGGGTTATCGCACTTTTAGTAGTTTTCAACATAACTTTTGATAGGAAGTGGGCGTGGTTAATATCCGGTTTCACAAATTTTCTTAATGTATGAAGAGGTGCTAGGAAAACTTAGTGGGAGCGGGTTTGATTGGTATAGCTGTAACGGTTTCCGATATATGTTCCGATGTGTTGTTATGTGTTCCGATATATATGACCGACTCACTTTTACAAAAAATTTTACCCACGGATGCCCCCCTTACCAGGATCCTCTATACCAAATAACACGTTTATGTCTTAATTTCTGCTTAGTTATAGCACATTATCTGTTTTCGATTAAGGACATTTTGTGGGCGTGGCAGATGTCCAATTACGCCCATTTTCATCAAAATATCAGCACGGACGGACGGGCGGACAGACAGTCACTCGGATTTCAACTCGTCTTTTCATCCTGATCATATATATATATATATATATATACCTAATTCGTTTAGTTCTAGGTGTTACAAACAACCGTTAGGTGAACAAAACTAATATACTCTACATTACTCTAATTACTGTAGCAACATGTTGCGAGAGTATAAAAATGCCAAAGAAGGGAACAAGGGAAAGGAAGCGTTGAACTTTTCGCAAGTATTTCTGCTCACATTATTACATATGTCTATATTTATGAACCAAATAAAATTGGCCTAAATTCAAATTATAATATTCGAGTATAGTTAGGATAAATAACAATATTTATTCTCTTATTAATAATATCATGATTCTTTGTATTGACCTTGATATTCCCCCTGCGGGTCGGGGGATAAGAATAACCCGCGGTAGGCATGCCTGTCGTACGAGGCGACTAAAATCCAAAAAGTGCACTGTATTTGAAATAGACTTTGCTCAATCTATAGGCTCAGCCATCTCGGAAACTTGAACTAAGTTTATAACACTTTAAATGTATATACATGCACTTAAAGCGAGGCATTGTAGTTCAAGCTACAAATGCCACCAGTCGAGATGAATGGGTAACTCAAGTGGAAGCAGCCTTCGGGCTACAAGGTCTTACCAAAGACTTTAACCTGGTGCCACGGGGAGCAGGGGCCCAATGGGGTTGTGGGTTGTACTTGCGGCTCCATCCTGCTCATTGCGGTTGGCCCTTCGGGGAGTATCGTGGTGGCTGTGGTTTAAAACCTGAATGCGGGTAGGACTATCCGGGGCGGTACAGTTCAAATGTGGAGTTGCATTGCAACCGGGTCCCCAGACCCATAGAAAGGCAGAGGTTTTAGATAGGCCTCGAACTCCACCAAGTTGGTTTACTGTGCCATTCCACAATGCCGATCGGTACCGTTGGTTTTAGCAAAAAGCTATTATTAACAGGGCGCTGATCGACGCATTGTATTGATTCGTTGTGTTTTTGAACACCGTGGAGTCGAGCTGATCAACGGCAGGTACCCACGTAAAACACATCGTCCTCTGACCTTGATATTTTGCGAATTGAAATTTACAGCACACTTCATAAAATAGTTGAGGGTATGAGTGGAAGGGTATACTATGTATATGTTGAACAATATGGTGTTTTTATTGAATCACGACAAGTTGCAACGAGTATAATAGTTTTCTAACTCAATGCACTTGCACAACTGATAACATGGTCACCTCGAATTACAAAAAAAAAGAATACAAAATGGGTTAAAGTTAAATTTAAAATTTCCTGAAAAACATCTTTAAGCTAAGTTTAGTTTATGTTATGAGAGAATAATTGGCATGCTAAATGAAAAGGTTCGGTTCACCCATATTGAATTCAGCTAAGGGAAGTGTTTCCGAAAACCTATTCCTTCCCTAATAGTATGAGCTGATTAGGAAAATCTGATATATACAACTTCATTAAAAATACATGCCATTACATTTAGAAAGTTAGAAAAAAGTAAATAAAGTAAAAACGCATATGAGACGGTTCATTTAATTTAAAAATTTCGTACTTTTAAAGCTAAATTTTGGTTGAGAAAACACTTGCGGAATAGCGAATAACTTTTCACAGGCATATCAGCGGCTTTGTGACCCTTCAATAGACACATATAGCTTACTGTTAATCACAGTTACTAGTAGCAAACGCACAAATATAGCCACAAAGAGCCCGTCGAAAAGAAGACATCAAAGGCGGCAGAGGTGTCATGTTATGCCAAACAAAGAAAAGAAATATGCCACTTGCAGATTCAACCCAATAAAAGATGCTGAATGCACTAACAAAACAAAATGAATAATGCAAACGCAGATCCGGTGTGTCTTCGCTTATATGCTTATGCCTTGAGTGTTATTATTTTCCTTACTCAAGTGTTGTTGTTGCTATTAGGAGGCAAAAAATTTGATCTCATCCTACAATTTTCACATTTGCACTGAACTTTAGCTGCAATGTTTTTATAAGCATAGACGTGCGGCAGTAAACCGTTGCACACTCTTAGGCGTCCAAACTCACGCTCGGTTTCCCTCTAAATGGAAAAACTTCTTTAATTATTTATAGATTTAAATAAATCTATCTTCGGAATGACTTCAGTAAGAAGTATTTAAAAACGTGGTGATAACTCCTGTGTTTATGAAACTGAGAAGTATCCTTAAAGAAAAGGTAAACCTTAAATAGTTCACTTTTATTACTAACCGGTCACTTACTTAAAATAAGAATGGCTTATATCTTGTCCACTTGAAATTTATAATTTACTTTAATTTTAGAGGTTATGATTTATACAGGTGTATATATCCAATAGTACGTATATACCTAATACCTATACCCATACCTATATGTATACATCTAATATTATTACTGTTTAGCGAAGTGTGTTCTTTGTATGTGTGTGCATAATATTATGTGATGATACTAGTGTGTTGGCCTGCGTGATTACGCATACAAATAAGCCGCAGCTTGTAATTGCATACTCTGAAACCTTCCGCTCAAGTGGTGCGCGCATTATTTTGATGTGAAATATGGCTGTGAATTTTCATTCCGAAAGCAAACAAGCCATGAAATTTCGCACATGTTGTATACATATGAGCTGTCTCAAATACTGGAGTGCTTCATCACGCTCTAAAATGAAATGCCTGCGAATCAAATATGAAAATTGCACTCTATAAACTATTAAAAAGTCTGTAATAACTGTGATATTTAACAATAGAATTGCGTATGTCGATTGCGAAACATATAACGTAATATTTGTGAGGATATCATAGTGAAGCAGAAAATGCTCAGATGGCAAAGGAAGTAGACAAGTTGTCAAACGATTGCAGTGGGGCAGCCGACTGGAAATAAACTGAAATAACAAAATGCTCAGGATCGACCAAAATATTGTATAATTATTGTAAAATTATTTTTTGATACTAAATACTCAAAAGCAGAAAGAAAATATCTACTATTTTTCTTTTAATAGATATGTATATAGATCAACCTCCAGGTAGATGCACAAAATTTTTACAGCACCTAACTTGAGTTTTTAAAGTTAAATGGTGTTTGATGATGATTGGTGAGTTTGAAGAACTACTAATTGTATTTCAATTTGAAACCTTGGTATCAATTCGTCAGATATAAGTGGTTCACCGTTTCCGACTAATTTTACTTCCGTAGAAAAGCTTCACAAACTTTAATTTGTTAACATTTTACTACAAATTAAACCAAGCTTCTGTTAAGCAACAAAGTATTTGAAAAAGAGCACCTGTTGCGGCAGCTAAAGAAACGAAGCAAGTGATGTCGCCAAACAGAGCAGCAAAGTGGAGAATATTAATATAAAAGGACTCAACAAAGCTTTACTACTAGGGTATACAAAGGTCATGAGTTGTTTGGGATTTTTGCTTCATGTCAGACACTCAAATCCATTGCCATATTTTCAACACACTATGCTCCCTCTACTTTCAATATGTCCAGTTAGGTTATTTTTTCGTTCTTGATATTTTTTCTCTGCCCATAGTGGCTAGAAGCTCTTATCTTTGTCTATACAAAGCCGCTTTTTACGAAACTAATACGTTCACATCGATTACCATGCAAAAACAAATAATACAGTGAGACAGTTTTCATAAATAATATAGGCGATTCCAATAATACAAAATATTCACTTTGTATAACAGCGCTTATGGCAAGTTTTACAGCAACAACATATCTGCAATAAAAATGTAAAAAATCACTACCAGATATTTGATTTATCTAGAGGGTCTTCACAGCTGGTGAAAAATTGAATGATTTTTGTTCTTCTATAACATGGTTGCTAAAACTCAGCAAATATATTTGGGGAAGCGTATATACATTTTATGCAAAATGTTTATATTTGCTCTTTAATACCACGTGCTCCAAACATTGCAACCTCATATTTCCCGTGCTCTTTAAATTTAAGCTCCTGTGTATTTTTGTTGCTTGCACTTGGTCTTTGTGTACGTATTTTTGTACATACACGTTAATTTGTTAACATTCTCCACATTTTTGTTTATCATAATCATTTGCCATTTTTCGCTTTATTGCGCACAACGCGTGGTATTTTGTGTTTCTTTTCTGAAGCCGTTGTCCTCTTTTGTTTTGGATTTGTTATTGTTGCATTTACTTATTGTTGTTGCCACTGCTGGATTTATTAAATTTATAGCACAGTTGTGCTGCTGTTTTCATAAAACTCCACACATCGCCTTATATATGCCCCAATTTAAATTTATATAAATGTACATACTTACATATCTGGCATGGATACTGCTGATAACGTAATGTATGGCCGCAAATATTATAGAAGTTATGTTAATCCTGTGTATGGGGAGATACTCAACAGGAAAAACTTAGCAAGGGCATCTTTTAACTCTCCGACTGCTTATAATACTTCGCAAGGAAGTCGTATGTAGAATGACATTACTCTGGATTTATTGAGTATAAAATAGAGAAATTATTCAAAATTATTCATTCGAAATTACGCAAGCCAAATTTTTAGACGAATATACTAAGTAAATAATATTATTTAATATATGCCTACTTTCTGTACAATTGAAATTCTCTGCCAGTATTTTATATGTTAACATTCGCATATATTTTTGTTTATAAATAAAAAAAAATCCATAATAACAAATGCTACATATCATCAGTTAAAATTTACTCTTTATTAATGTACCTTCATGAAAGTTAAATTAAGTAAAAAGTGTAGTATAAAGCGTAGTTTAATTAACAAATACAGATAATGAACCGAAACTTATTAACACTGCTAAGCTGTATTGATAATTGTACTAATCAAGTGTCCACTTGTTATTTTCTTTCTTAGTTAAATATTCAGGTCATATTCGAAAGCTCCTTAGCAAAATTAATTATGAAATGGTTATGAAAAGCTTCTTAAAAAGGAAGGGAGAAAGGAAAGAGAATTTAGTTTACGTCACTGCTTTAATCACTGCTTGTATACCTAGGTATTTATACTCAAATATTAACAACAAATTCATGACTTTTTCCCCGTATAAATCGCTTGGAAAGGGAGCAGATCAAAAGTACTATCCAACATGAGAAAATATAACTAGTCAGTTTAGAACTGAATGGGTTGATACTAAAATTTTAATTCCAATTAAAATAATTTAAAGCTCAAAAGTTAAAACACTTCTGACAAGCACGGATTCAAATCCGATGTGAGTTTATGTAACAAGTGAAATTTTAATTTCAATTACTACAGAGGAAATACCAAAAAACACTTTCCAATTTAACAAAAAAGCAATCGCAAATCAGTAAGTCTTCCATTCACATTATGTTTGAAATGTGCGTGAAACAAACCGCAGAGAGTGGATTAAATAAATTCGGCATCAATCAAATGTATTTAAGTGCAATGCATTAATAATGTTGTCTGCAATTTGACTAATCGGCCAAAAGCAGGCTATTTTTTTATCACTGAAATTACAGATCAGCACAAATAAATTAGCAGGAAAACACAAATATAAAATGCATTCTCCACAAAAGTGAAATAACAACAACAATATGTTGCTTTTCTACAAAATTTTAAATTGAAATTGAAACATGAAATTATTTACATTCGTACAATACGCTTTCACCATCATTGTGCTGCTTGCCGAAACAAAACAACAACCCGTATTTGCGTTTCTATTCCTGAGCTGCCTGTGTGTGGCTATAGTTGGTCAATGAAACAAAAATAAATTCGATTACAGTTGAATGTAATGTTATTGAAAACGTTCCACTTTTGCGCCCATATGCATATATATGTATACCACAAATTAGTTAAGAGCGTGTGTAAATAATAAGTATTTCGGGTATATGATGCTGACGTCTACAACTGTGAAATACCTAAAGATATGCAATAATATTAAATTTTGATATATAATATATACATTGAAACTGACAATTATTAAGGTTGAGTGTATAATAAAGTTAATATTCAAAATTATAATTTGCTGCAAGTACTATACACAAATACTGAACACATGTTGGCTGAATATATTTATTTGTCATAAAATTCTGCCAAAAATACACAAAACATTTAATATGCGAATTCTATTGACTCTCTTTAGTTATTATGACTTAACCTCCGATTGTGGTCATTGAACAGCTTCAAGTAAACATTTGAGAATCGCCGAGAGATACATCACTCTTAATTCTTAATTGGTTGGTCTTCATAGATATTCAATCAGTTTCTGGGTGTCAATCAGTCTGGGAAGCGTCATGCTTTGAACTTGCTGTCTGGCCAGAACTGAAGCAATTAGTTAAAGAAAGCTTGCCGAAGGTATTAAATTGACCTAAGTTATAATTAAACTCAAGGGCAAGTTTTTCTTCAGACTTTAACTGTGCACCATTGTTCTCATAACAGGTTTTATTTGTGTGGCTTTCATAGTCAGTACAGAAATATTTTCAATTAGTCAGCATCCTGATTTAATTGACGGAGGCTATGTTGGATGTGCAGTGATGAATTCAGGTGTGTTTTAGCTGTTTTTCAAAGATTATTAACAGGACCTTACAGCAATTAACTTAAGCTCACTGATGTATTTCTTATATGCATTAAATTTCTTCTAGTATTATTTAGGGGTGAACTTCTCATAAACAAATTCAATAAGTTTAATTGAAGCTTATTTCAGGAATAATAAAATCCTTCTTTTTAAGGTCTGATTAGCTTATAGAATATGAGCGTCTAATTTGCTGCATATATGTAATGTCTTGTATTTTCTTCAGCACCGAAATCTTTGGAAATACATTAGCATTTCTATTTACTGGAAAATTAAGTGTTCATTTATTTTTATTGAAAAATACATTCTTAGTCTCATTTCCCATAGCTGAAATATAATTGTCATTATTATCACAATATTCTCAGAACTCATATATGGATACTAATTTAATACCTTATTCTTCTAAGCTAACATAATAAAAATAATAATAAGGAAACCAAATGTGTGGGCAATAACATGCATAAATTACTGACAATTTGGAGCATTAAAACAAATTTCCCAATTTAGTTAGTACCAAGCGATGATAGAAAGGAAGGAAAAGAGCAACGAGTAGACGAAAATAAACAATAATAAATAACAGACGCCACAATGACACAAGCAGATGTTCCAACGCTGCAATATAGGACGCAGAAGATACCACATACACACAAGTTTGGTGCATACTTAGAGCAGAACAAACGCGCAACCAAATATTTAAGAAGTCATGAACAAAAAGTGACAATATCTCTTTTGCAACAACCACATAGTTGGGAAACTGCTACAGAGAAACAAGTCCAATATAAGGCAGATTTATTTATTGTATAATTTTTCATGCTAGATACCTAAAAGTGTGCTACAATTTTGGAAAAGTAAAATGTATCGAATCATAAGTGGCAAAAAAATGTGTAAAATGAGAAGAAGCAAAAGCAAAAATATAACACAAACCTTTATTTATAATGTAATAAAGAATGATAAACATACACCTGGTAAAAGTATATACCTAGATATGATTGCAAGAAGTAAATGAGAAACAAAAATCCAAAATTCCTAAGTCCTAATTATTGCTGAGAACTGTAAGGAAAAAGTATTTTCTCAAGTACATTGAATACCAAAAAGTTGTTCAGAAAGCAGCGATGTATGAAAAGTGCGTATAGATGTTAAAAGAAGAAGAACCTTTTGAGGCAATGAAGCATTTACACTCAAGCAATCTTACCAAGAGAAGTATTTCAAGGAAGGGGACCAAAATTTGTTAGCATATAATTTGTAATTTTTTCCATAGTAGAAGTTACGCTGTCGTCTCCCAAATTTCAGCGGAAATGAAGAATTTCTGAATTTGTTCTTGATAAAATACAATAAAACAACAGTGGCAATTTTAGGTTTCTGTTTTCAATTTATATTTTCTCACTACCTTATGAATCCGAGGGAATAAAGAATTAACTAAACATTTGTGTCAGTAAAACGAAAACAAGACAATTGATGGCGTTTGCACAGGAACGTGACAAGGGATTGGCGATTTGTAGGCCTATAAAAAATATATATATAATTTGTGATTTGCTGGCAAGATTTATTATTTATATGCGGAATGTAACTCTAACAAGGTAACAAGGTAACTCTAAATAACTAAAATAATGGTTTTGATATGTTTCAAGTTTCACCTTTCTGAAGAAAGTCTTTTCCTCGAAGCTTAACTCAGCCAATTTTAAACTACATTAACACTAAACTAAAAAAGATTTTAAACCACTTTTCTACGAGCCTATTAGAGTTTTACAGCGATTATGCAGAGTTTAATTAAACTCCAGGATTTGAAAAATTGGAATTTATTTACAGATATACAAAAAAAAATTGCACCGGAAGAGAACATGAATAATTAAGTACATTCCTTGAAATTTTATTTAGTTTGCAAAAATCAACAGATATACGTACTATATACACCTAACCTGTTTGTCAATTTAAAGCAACATTTTCAAACAAAAACAACATTAAAGGTTTCTAGAATCACTGCGAAATAAAATACACAAATATTTCAAAGCTACAAAGCTTTTTACGTTTCGCTACGTTTCATAAGCACGTTCAATTTCTTTAGCTAAAATACTGAATTCTAATTTTGATAAATAATAAAAATAATACAACACATAGGAAATAAATAAAAATTTTAAATGGCAAAATGAAAACAGTGAACTTTGATATCTTTTGAGGAGAACACAGGAGAAAAGTAGAAAGAACTCACACCAGCAAAGCAAGTGATTTTACTTTACTGTCGAAACGCTGAGAAACTGCACGTTAGCTGGTAAAATTAGTTGAAACAAGGTTGTGCGCTTTTTGTATGCGTACTTGTATACCTGATATAGTATTTGCAGAGCTGAAACTTGTTCTTCGATGTATTGGAATAGGTGCCTTTTAAATATATATAAACGTAAAAAATTTCCCTGTGGTTCCTCTTTTCCTCTTGTTCCTCTTGTTGGCTTCACTGCGTTTTTAAATCCACTTGCCGAGCATCACAGTCTGATAGCTTTGCAATACAATCTCTCTCACCACCAAAATCTCGCGTACACCCACACCCCATGTATTATGCTGTCCACGTTAGTGCTTATAGATTTCCTTTTTTTAATTTTTACTTTTTATTTTTTTATTTTTTTTTTGTGCGAAAAAAATAAAATCGTGTTTATTTTGCTTTAAGGCCCTTGACTTTAATTTGTTAATCGGACTCATTTGCCAGCAACTGAAATACTTGGATTTCAAATTGTTTTAGTTTTTCTCTACCCTAATTTTAATTTATAATAATATTTGAGCAAAAATGCTGCAAAGAAACATTTTATGTATATTGAATTTAAATTTTTTTATTACAATTTAGTTTATGTTTTACATGTCTTACCACCCAACTTGTATATGACACTCGAATATATTTCTTTTAATTGGTTCATTTATTGTTCCAAAAGTTCCATTTTCTATACTGTTTTTCAGGTGGAGGAAATATGAATGAAATGTGTATGTGTACAGATATGTTACTTAGATGATTTAAGGTTATTTTTATTAATGCAGAGATATGGATATGTTGAATAACTAACTTATTGTGGCTTCATAAAGAAGAATTATTAAAATAAACACTATCGATCATTGGTCAAAATCTTAATATTTAACACGACATGTCATTTATTTCAACTCATCGCTTTAATTTAGAGCACCTTTCATATACCTTCCCGAATTGAACTAGAATTTCTTAAGTTGAAAAACAACTTATTGTACTATAACTAATTCCCACGATTTACATTATTTGATTTAACTGAAGCAAACTTTCCCTTCCCTTCTTCCTTTTTTCTTGCTTTGGTGAACGATGAGCTTGATGTTACAACACTGTCTGCTAAAGCAAGTGATAAACAACAAATAACGAGAAAAAGGAATACACGTTAATAAAAGACAACACAAAAGCAAAACAAAACGAGCAAGGAAACCATGCAACGTGATTGAACAGCTGTGAACGTTATGGAGAGAATGGAGGCTATTAAAAGAGCCGGATAAAATAAGCTGAGGTGTTGGTAAGGCAATGCATTGGAGGAGCTTTAAAACCACAGTCAAAGGGTTGCAGTTGTAACTGTAGTTATACTGTACTGTAAATAGTGTTACTGATTGCGAGTCATACACAGCCACTTCCTTAGAGTCGAATATCTGAACGCGTTTATGTAGGGAACTCGCTTAAACGCTCTGAAATAGATAGTGATGCAAAAGACAGGCCAATAGTAAAGGAAATAGCACTCGTGATGTTGAAGGAAAAGCAAAACTAGTAAAATGGAGCTACTAAGACTGATGATAAGGACAATAGTAGTAGCTATGCTGTGCGCATTGCAGTAATTGCAGCTGCACTTGGATATATCGATCTAGTTGTGCATGCACGCTAGTATCCATTGATGCCTGTAAAGAAAGAAAAACAAAGCTTTAACACCATGTATATGTGACTACTTCAAGCATTCGCATATACTGGTGGTAGGTGTTTATTGTATGATTGTGCTGCCAATTAGCTATTTCGAAGAGAATTTAATGTTACTAGTGAAACAGCCTTAGTGTGCATATGTTGTACAGCAATTTCGGCCGTTGGTATATATATATTTATCTATGCATACGAGTTTATATATATTATACGAGTTATATATATATATTAGTATATTCACTATCGTCATTAAGTAGCCTGGCATAAAATTATTAACGAACATTTCTCTGGTTTAGCTACTCATCGCTGACAATGAAATTTATACCTAGACCAAAGTACAATTAAATATGCCTACAATCAATATGTTTAAGTATTGCACACTTCGCGGTTTGCTTGCAAATCCTTATTGATTTTACACGATAGTAAGGTTTCCATGAAAAGGGCACCACGAGGCTTTTGCGTGATATATTTACTTTTTGTAGAGCATTGTATATGATAAAGTAGATATCGAAATATTTTAAGCTTTTTTTGCTTCTGCAAAATCTTTCGAGTGAGTAGGGAACACATGTAGCTCCATAAAAGTATTTAGTCAACAATTTCCATGCATAATTGTGCAAAATTGTGTGTATACGCATATTAAACAAAAATTTACCCATAAAATTAGTAAATAGAATGTTAGACATAAACTTAATATTTTTAAAGCGTATCACTGGATGATAATATCAGTTTAGAGTAAATTTCTTGTCGTTTCGGAACAGTTTATAACGCCTTCTTGTTTTAGTATAAAGATAACTACAGCATCCACGGCGCTTACGTAAAATACAATTACATTAAGTATCTATGCAAGGCAGAGATTCATTAACTGACTAGCACAAAAGTATTTGTAAACACTTTTAATACATTTATGTCAATCAAAAGTATATCTGATATATAATTTTCTGTTATAACATACACAAATTTCTTCGAAACTTGAAGTATGAAAGAATCAGCAGCAGTTTGTTTTAAGTACAGACTTAGATTGGGAGCAAGCAAATGAATCAGGCTAATATGTAGTAGCAACCTGGTAAAAACTGGTATCATTAATCAAAATGCATGCACTAGCTGCTTCCAATTCATCTTCTGCTCTATCAACCATGACGCTTCCAGCGCAATTTCATTACTCTTGTGACAAAAATACTTATAGAGATTGTATATACATACACCCCCTGCGGGTCGGGGGATAAGAATAACCCGCGGTAAGGCACGCCTGTCGTAAGAGGCGACTAAAATCCACAAAATGCACTGCATTTGAAATAGACTTTGCTCTATAAATAGGCTTGGCCATGTCAGAAGTAGTGCTATATTACTTAGCTTTGAACTAAGTTTATAACACTTTAAATGTATTATGCAAACACTTAAAGAGGCATTTTAGTTCAAGCTACAAATGCCACCAGTCGGAGTTGAATGGGTACCTCAACTGGACGTAGCCTAGGCTACAAGGTCTGACCGGAGACTTTAATCTGGTGCCACGGGGTGTAGGAGCCCGGTTTAGTAGCTTTTCGCTCCATCCTGCTCATTGCGGTAGGCCCTTCGGGGAGTATCGTGGTGGCTGTGGTTTAACACCTGAATCCGGGTAGAACTGTCTG
Source organism: Bactrocera minax (assembly GCA_021498325.1). NCBI lineage: Eukaryota > Metazoa > Arthropoda > Insecta > Diptera > Tephritidae > Bactrocera > Bactrocera minax. The sequence continues at coordinate 1,310,676 of JAKEEE010000047.1, forward strand.
GGGCGGTACAGTTCAGTGTGGAGTTGCATTGCAACCGGGTGTCGGACGCATAGTACGGCAGAGGCTTTAGGTAGGCCTCGAGCCCTACCAAGGTGGTTGGAGTTAGCAAAAACTTTTGCTGATGGGGTGCTGATCAACGCATCATATTGATTCGTTGTGTTTTAGAACACCATGGAGTAAGGCTGTACAACGGCAGGTACCCTCGTAAATCACATCATTCAACGTACATATATACAACCTAACTCCTAAATGTAAATATATATGGAATTTGTACATAAATGGTATGGTTATATATAGAGCTGTTTTTAAGTACTCTGGTATACACTCATGGCTTGTGCTTAATTAAGCTTTCAGTATACTCCAACTTGAGCGTCCAAAATACATGTATGTATGTATGTATATATCTATATGTAATTTTATACCGCAATAGATGTGTGTTTGTTCCCATTCATATCTTGATATATACATATATTACTTTGCAAATATGGCGTACCAAATGGACACACTCATACATATATCAGTGTGACTACTCCTGCAAATATAATACATCTCTGTTAGCAATCTCCAGTTGAGTAGTTTCGTAATTTCAGTTTTAATCAAATTTCGCTTCAAGCTAACAAATCACCATTTAGTCTCACTCACGTATGATGCACAAATATACAGTACACTTTCGAAGGTATATACACTAGGTAGAAAAAGTCTCCGCTCACTGGGTACAAAATCTTTTAAACTAAAATAAAAGTTTGACAAATTAAGAGATTAAAAAAAATATTCTGCATTATTAAATCACATCTTTTTGTTTAAGAAAATTAGCTTTTTTTAATAATTCTTTAAACAAAAACCACAGAGTTCTTTGTCATTTTAAAAACAATTAACTAAAACAGAAAAAGTCTCCGCTCATCAAACGAAACACAATCATATGAAGTAATTATAAAAAGTTTAATAGCTGGTTGGGTAGCCTCGAAATTTTAGAACTTCTGCTAGACGTTTCGGCATGGAATGTACTAATTTCTGTATCTTCGTATCTTCAGTCGATATTTTACTCCATTCATCCAATATAACGGTCTTGAGCATTTCTTTGCTGGTTATCGTATGTGCGCGAATTTGCGCTCCAATAGAGCCCACAAATGCTCAATTGGATTGCGGTCAGGTGATTGTGGAGGTGAATATAGCTGTTTTGGAGCATTATAAAGTAGACAAAGACGAACAAGTTCCGCTATATGATTAGAGTCATTGTCCTGTTGGAAACAAAACACGTTTGGCAACCGTAATTTGTTAGCACTTTGCTTCATTTGTCGTTTTAAAATGTTTGTTTTTATATTTTCGATAAACTCAATACCACCAACTCCACTTGCTGCCATAGACCCCCACAATTGAACTCCACCCCACCATGCTTTACGGTTGAAGAAATATTTCGTGCTTCAAAGGCCGTACCAGTTTTTCCCCACACCATCTGTCTTCCTTTTATTCAAAAAATACCATATCTGGTCTCATCCGACCATAAAACCGATTCCCAGAAAGACATAAGCATGGTTATGTGTTCATTAGCGAATGCAATATGCTTCATATGATTTTTTAAGGAAATGAATGCCTTTTTGCGTGCCACTCGCCCACGATATTCAACTCTTTTTAATATTTTTCTTGTTGTGTCGCTGCGTTTTGTTTGTTTACATCGTACTTTAACATCTTCTGCTATTTGGAAAGCTGTTAAACGCGGATTAACCTTTACAAGAGATACATATTTACGTGTTTCCCGATCAGTCAATTTTCTTGGACGTCCAGAACGAGGCTTTGAAGCAATAATTCCCGTTTATTTGAAAGCCTGGATGACGTATCGCACTGATGACTCCGCTCTGTTGATAACGCGGCCAATTTCTCGAAAGCTCTTACCGTCTTCCCTTAATTTTAAAATTATTTTCCGCTCATCAACAATTATTTCTTTGCCTTTTGCACTCATTTCGATTAACACTGAATAATTTCGAAAAATGTACACTAAAATAACAGTTTTTTCCTTCGATTGTGTAAATATATATTATTGACAACAACGCACAAAAAATCAGCATGTCTTAAACGCGTGGAAACTACAATAAACTAATGAAATCAGCAATGAGCGCTCATTCTTTTTCTGCTCATTCAGTGATAGTGGAATTCAAAAAATGCCGTTAACTTTCCAAATGAACATGGGATTTCCATGAAATTTGCTGACTGTAATGCTATTAGCATGCGCAGCTGATATTCTGATAAGAACTTTCCCAAACGCATATATTTTATTAATATTTTTATTGAAACACATTCCGCAAATTAGTGAGCGGAGACTTTTTCTACCTAGTTTGTATATAATATATGAAGACGAGCTGAATATGAAGTAATTACTGACACTTCCTACTATCAGATTGGTTTCGCAGATTTAATACTACTTTACATAAACTCATATTTATTTACATACATTTATTATATGTTTATTTATGTTAAATATTTGTGCATTTACATATTTACATAGTAAATTGTGTCCATTTATGTACTAAATATATGCAAGCTCCATTTATTTGAATTTATAAATTTGTTGGTTACGATTTTAGCAGAAACAAATAAATATTTACTCTTCCAATGTGAGAATGAATCGCTTAGAAAAATATTTACCATATTTCTTGGGTTTTCTTGGTTATGTGGGTATATACTTTAATTAATTTATTAAAATTATAACTAAACTTTTGTGGAAGCCACCTGCGAGTTTAAAAGAAATATTTCTAGCACAAAAAATAATTTATATGATTTCGATAAAACAACCAAGATATTGGTTCACATTAAGTTCCAGTTGCACTTATAGTAAATACAGTATACATTATAAATACAGTATACAATAAATAAGCACCCCAGTTTTCACAAACTTATTACGAAATAATTTCCCATACTACATGGCGTATACGTAACATGCAATTATAGACGCCTTAGTTATACAAAATAGTTTTCGTGACTTATTCGTTTGCCATTTGTTAAAATAAAATAAATAAAGTGTTCACTGAAAGCAATACTTGTGTGTAACATAGCCAGCTATGGTCTACACCATCTGGAAATAAATTTTTGTAGCCTTACAATATTAAATATCTAATTCAAGCAGCTTACCAGCTTAGCATGCATATATTATGTGTATGTGCATCTATGGCATTTTCCCTGCTCACTTGGAAATCCATTTGCCTCAACACTAATGAAACTTGTTGAGCCAGTAAAACTTAAAACAAACTTTTTTGAACTGAATTTCCTGTTACTAGTTGTTTTGGCAGAATAAGCTTTTAACAAATCGTGACTCAACTGGACGAACTGGACTGGACGAAGATCGTAGCTGGTCAGCAACTTAAAGCTGTTAATTTCTTCGGAGCAGATGAATGACCAAAGAGGTTAGTTTATATGAACATTAAAAATATATTTACATGTAGTTATGAGGTAAAAATTTTAGGTAAAAAAGAAATTCAGATTCGCTGGTAATCGAAAAAAAACTTCTTCTCATGAAAAAATATTAAAACCTATCAAACCCTATTAAACTTATTAAACCTAACTATAACACTATCTCTTTGGGTCGGCATTTACGTCTAAACCATTATTCGGTCACATTCTTTCAAGCAAAGTGAAACCGTCAATGGATATCTTATGGATCTTGTCTCATTACAACTCCCGGCAGATATGGAAGAAAGAGTTTGTCAACTTCGAATCAGATAATTGAATTACTTCAACAAAAATTTCTTCCATGTCTGATATCAAAAACCACAACGCCACTAATTTACCAGGCATCCAGAACTCCCGATTTGAGGTCATTGTTTCTACGGGATGGTTTGATAAGTTTACTTCTGCAACTCCAGTTGTAGTTGCTAATATTTGCAAAGCTGTTCAATGTTAATATAATGCCTAAAAAATTGCACATCAAGTATTAATTAATAATAACAGCATAACAAGTTTAATTGGGAATTCGTCATACACAATTCGTCAAATACAAAACACTCCTCTGCACTCACTTAAATACTCACTCAAATACGTAACTGTGGTCATATTGATAACATTAACGCCGTTTTGCAGCATTTTGGTAAACCATTGAATTTGCTTGAAATATTTTTAAGAGAAAAACTCGAATAAATTTTAATTTTATTCAACCGACATTCAGTTATTTTTTGACCCAGCTTGCAATTTTACCAGGGCCAATTTGCTGCAGTATTTTATTCAGATGACCGAAATATATAGCACAGTTTATTACTGTAGTAATAAAGTTTACTGCCCCTAGAATTGACGAGATTCCTGCTAGGTGGAGGGAGAAAATGGCTAAGTCGACTGAGGCCCCTCCGTGGGCGATAATAGATGATAGCGGAGGGTAAACAGTCCAACCTGTGCCCGCCCCGTTTTCCACTATGCTGCTGACTAACAATAAGACACCAACCCCAAGCCATCTCAACCCAACAAAATTCTGATTAAATTAGGACTAATAATTAATAATATTATAGACAAAACAAACATCAACACCAACATAATAAATCGTTTAATATTTAAATCCCCATATACATATATAGCACACATATATGGACATATATACTGATCACGATGTCCTCGTGCTACGGCGAAATTTGTAATTGAAATCATTTCATTATTCACTTCTTCGTTTTTGTTCTGCTATGCGCCCGCACTGTCAAATCGATTAATTGTAATTACGTTGCAGTGGTTTGAAAATATAGCAAAAACTGACAAAAAAGTAAAATAATAATATAATAAATAGAAAAAAGTCGCATTGAAAATTATGTATTCGTCAAAAAATTCAGGAAGATTTGTTGACGCAGTACTTTCCGTTGCATTTGTTGGTTAAAATAACGTTGACGTGCTTTAAATATAAACGAAGTGGAAACTATTCAGGAAAATGCTTGAAAATACCCTCTCCCAGAAAGAGAAATGCAAATATAGTATTTTTATAATATAAAGTGAAATTTTATTTATTTTGGATGTGACTACTACTTTCCTCTATTATTTTTTGTGACAATGCTGGTGAAACTATTTCGAAAAAAAATTTCAATCTCTCCTGTGCCTCAAAAATGATTTTTGTGTTGCCTTGCTTCAGATTGAACTTCGCCTATTTTACTCTTCCAAACTAGTTTTTGTTATGTTAAGGAAACACTTAACACTCAAAGTGGAAAAGTAAATACAAACTTCTGACCTAAACAATTTTATGACAAAAATACCGCTTTTCCAAATCCTTGGATAATGGAGCTTTTTTAGAGCATTAAAGAAGAATAACAAACTCCTCTAAGAGATTTGTTATTACGGCGGCAGAATCTCTAAAGGAGGCCAAGTCTGTCTTGAGGTCTAGTTTCTTGTCTGTGAAAGAGTTGTAAAAACTTAGATACACTAAACCAACTCATGAGGCCAAGCCCTCAAAGGAATCTTCTCTTCTTTCTACTTTCGCAATTTTCACTTGGAAGGCAAATTTATTCGTCCATATTCTGCATAAAAGTTGATATACACACTTTGCTAACTTTATAGGATTTCACAAAGCTATTAACCTTAAATATATTACTTTTATTTGACAGCTTAATATTCGACTAATTAGATTGAAAATTTCCTTATATTTGAACGGTGAGTTTGTTTCAAGAGGTCTGTCTGTTAATTCTAATCAGGACAAATGCCAAACCATTGGAGATAAACATGCCAACTATTACACATAGTCCATTTTGTTCTGTATATTTCAATCTAAAGATGGCAACTTAACTTGATAGACTTTGCCTCAATTTTGAACATTCTTTTTGGAACCATCGAAAAGTTCATTGGGCCGTTATTGGAGGTTTCCGTTATTCATTCCTTAAGAGGCGTGGCATTGAATTTTCCTACTACCACTTGAAGATGTTTAAGCTTAAATCTGAGCATCTGAGTTAGAAATGCTTATTTTAAGCCACAGCGCTTAATAGCGAAATAATGATTTCTGATTATCTTGTAAAGGCTATATTTGAGCCTAATAATTACTTGAAATTTTCAGCTTATGTATTGTGAGAGATTTTAAAATAGCCTTAAGCTCTATTCAAAACTCTATTTTAACAAATTGTTTACGTAGGATAATTTAGGCTCTTCCTTAAGATAAACATCTGTTTTAGTACTCATATCGAAATGGATATATTCATATCACATAGTAAATATGTATATTATTGAGTGCGAAGCCTCCATATAAACATGCATTATTTCCAGACAGTACTAATCCACCGCAAATACGATTAACCACAACGATAAAATTGCCGCTTAACAGCGAAACAAATTGAGAGCAACCAACAAACACCCACTAAAACCACACCGCAAATCGTATGGCACAATGCCGGCGCTCGTGAGTAACTAAATATCCAAATACGAACAAATTTCAAAAATGCTTCGTCAAAAATGTTGAACAATGCGCGAACGCTGTGGCGAATGATTTGCTAACTGTTAATACGCAAATGTGGACTTAGAAGTGTTTGCCATGTAAATAATAGTTGTGAAAAATTTAAAAGCTTCCTAGTTGGGGGGGGAAGGGGAAACAAACTTACCAAAATGATGGGTGATGTGATCGCGCTCCACTAACTCCTTTCGCATACCACCATGCGCATCCATTTTCTCCAAACTGTCACTATCGCCATCGTCGTAGTGATGAGGGCCACGCATTTCGATAGTGAACGTGCGTCCGATGACATCATCGGCTGTGGCGGTCATGTGCGCGAAGTAGGCAAGTGTCAGTGGACTACCACCACCACCAGCACCCCCACCATCACTTGGCCACGACCGGAAGCTATTAATTCAAATTGCAGCAATTAGCATAGAAATTTCCGGTATTCTTCTTTTCCGTTTCATTTTCTGTATGTGCATGGGTGGCACTACCATATCAGCAGTGGTTGTGCCCGTTGTTGTTGTTCTTCTTCTTCTTGCTCCTATCGCTTTCGTTCTCACAGGTTTGGCGTGCAGCGTTCGCATCCTGCTCTTCGCACCAGCAGTAGTGGTCACCGATACTGTTGTTCGCGTCGCGGGCAATTTTATTTGGATAATTTCGGCGTGTGTAATGCACCGAAAAGTATGCCTCTTTGCGCGTCTATTTTACAACATCCTCCGCTATTGCAATATTTTACATATTAGTATAATTATTTCTGAAACTGTTGCAATTATTTGAACGCATTACGACCACTTAGTGCAATTTAATGGTCTGCTGCTCGTTGTGTGCGGCGGTAGTATATATTCTAAAAGCTATTATATGGTGAGTTGAGTTCATGTATTTTATTGCTTTATTTTCGCATTAATCTTCGATTTGCGACATTTTCATATAGCTTTTATTGTAATAATGCACTTTTGTGTGACAGTATTCGTAAAACTCAGACACTACTAAATAAAAGTTGTATTTATCTCTGTTTCTTATTCTAACTCACTTTCGCTGACTTTCACTTTGAAAGTTCACTTGAAATCTGAAGGGAAATAAAGAAATACGCTATATTTATTTTATATATATTTAATAATAATTTCTTAACAAAATACATTTATTTTAAACAGTAATTTTAAAGCTGTTGAGCTGGAAAAGGTGTGGATTAGTGATACTTTAAATCATCATTATCTTATCTCCTTGCAAAAGTTTTTCAACAACAGCAAAAGTAGGCATCAAATGCTCCATCATACCAATAACTGGAAATCAGGAAGTGCTTTACCGTTACTTGTGGTATGGTAAGCTTTTAATACTATTTAAATACATATTTCCTGACTCACCATTTTCTTTATCTCACAAAATACTCAGATAACCCTTTAATATTATAGATAACCCGTTGCTTACAACTCTGTTTGTTTTATCGAACTTCTTTTATTTGCAGTGCCTTTATTTAAACCGAGTTTCTGTTTCTAGTTGAAGTGGAAACGATCAAAGTAATTTTCAACCAATTCAAGTATGGACGTGGTGTCACTAAAATGGTTGTAGGCCTTAGAATGAGTTTCATATAGGTACATTAGCCGCAATCCAAGTTAGACCATGTCCCTATTCCAGGTGATAATCCTTCGACGTAACATGCAATTCTAGAGTAAAGGATTTCCTCTTTGAAATAGCCTTACTCACATACGTTTTCCTTATCGATATCGCTTATTTATTTTTTCATATTAAATTTTTATTTACAAAAAAGCAAGATAAACTATTATCCTTTCACAAAAAAGAAAAAAAAATAAATATGACCCCATTAAAAATAGCGAATTTTTTATGACAACAGTGTTCGTGTATATGTATTAGTGCACGCGTAAAATTATACTCCAGCTTGTGCATAGATTTATACCCGTTAAGGATGAATGCAATGTATTGTTAGAGAGGCAATAAAGTAAAATAGTTACTCAATTGTACTCAATAATATACAATGTTAAGAATTACCTTAGGAAAGGGAATATATACAGACTTTATACCATTCTATAAAGGGTACATGCATATACACAAATGTATTTTTATTTTATATTAAAACATGTATTCAAATACTTCTTAACTCGCTAAATGGCGGTATTTAAGTTGAGAAAACTGCTTAGTGGCTACTTAAGTTCTCACTACTTTCCTATTACGCAACTTAACTGTTTCGCTTCTACTGTAAGCCTAAAAGCATAGGCATAGCTTAAAGAGAGCACTGCCGTAGGCGGCATCCACAGCAGCATCATCCTTTCCTCTTTAATAGTTCTTGTTACGCTGCAAGCTTTTGTAGTCAGAAAGTACCGCGAAATGCATTTACTTCATAGAAAGCACAGAGAGGAATTTTATTTTCATTTTTTTCAGGAATTCAAATTATATCAGCACATAGATGATAGCTATTAGTCGATGGATATATTTTTGGCGAAATAATTTCTTTTTAATTTTATTATTTCCTAATATTTTTCAAACTTTAATTATGTCTGGTTTTAAATTAATTATTGCGATGTGAGACATGGAAAACAAAGGTTACATTTGATTTCAAATTGTTAAAAATTTCTCAGTGTATCTTTACACTTTAAATTAAATGCAATAAAACTGCTTAAAATTTGGTTGTGGAAGTATAAATTTACGAACTTGAAACTCAACAACATCACTTTATAAGTTTTAGTTTGAGAAACGGCCGAAATGACTGAAATTTACTGCAATTTTGAAAAAAAAGTAATTTTGTTAATCGAAAAGAATAGAAAATCGTACTATCGAAAACATATCTCTTTCACATAAGTTGACCGCGCTTTTGATCAAATCGCAATAGGCCCTATCTTCCTATTGCTTGAATTGCTATCTCTCTTCTACATACTTTTTTGCTCAGTCTTATCTGATTTAATCTTTCTTTCTACGATGCTTGCTTTGAAAATGGCTTACTAAATATTATATTGGACTATAGATATATAACACTAAAATTTGTAGAACTTAGTCGTTCTAGTAATTTCCTCAAGCGGTGTATATTTTAAAAATATTATAACCAAACACAAACATTAATATTCACTATTTTGTTGTGCTTTAGTTATTGCCAACATTTACTGCAATATTTACCATATGCCCTACGTCACCATTCGTTTTATTTACCCCATTTTAAATGCTTTAATATATGAAAAACCCAGATATTTTCAAACGTCAAACCAATAATTTTACTTAACCACTCATTTGGCAAATTCAATAGCAAATCTATGCAATCAATCTAATGCAGGAATCAGAAAGCAGAAAGCCAACAAAATAAATAATATAAAGTAGCAAAGCAAAGCATATATATTGTATAAAAACATAAGCCACTGTTAGGCCATCATTTGACCGCATGAAAGACGACTCTCGCATTTCAACAACCCAAGGGTGGCGGCATGTTGACATTTAACCTTCAAACACATTAATTAATTAACATTTAACACCTTCGTCTGTATTTTCAGTTTAAATAGTTCTTGAGACCCAAACACTTACCAACACCCAATCAAGAATTCGAACATGTGGGCTGTTTATATAAATAGTGGCAAAATAGAAGACTTTGCTTTTCAATTACTTAGTTTATTGTCTGACGAAACATTATTAGTAACTAAGTGATTCGTACAAAATTATTTTTTTGAGAATGGTGACAATAGCCAATTTTCGGATTGCTTGAGGCTCTTTTTGAGATATTTACTTTTTGAGAAATAATGCCCTAATTTCAGGTATCCCAAAAAACAAGCGAACAATCAATAACCCTAGAAAACATGAAAATGATTATGAATCTTTATGGTTTCCAAAAAAATATAGTGCCTCCCTTCAAATAAAAATTTTGATATACGAAAGTCTAAAGAACTATAGAATATTGCGTAATAGCGATCATCCATTCGTTGGTAAAGAAAATGTTCCCACCATTTTTCCAAAAAAAAAAAATTCTGCCCTAAAGGTCTACATAAAACTTAGTGAACTTCTCAAATTCAATTGAACTTGGTAGTATAAAGCTGCCAATGCGGCCGATTTGCTCTCTTGAGATATGTCAATGAATGATTGGCGCGTAAAAGCGATTTTGTCACGCTAACGCAGTTCTTTAAATAACTCCGCCTTATCCGGTACTTTATAAGTTATATTTATTTTTGTGTTATATTTATAACATATAATATTTATTATCTTTATTATTGTTATAGTTATTTAAAAATTATTATTATTTTCCTTTTATAAAAGCTCGACAATTTTTGTGTCACATTGTTATAAGAATCGAAATGGTTAAATGCATTAAGCTCGCGATTTCCAAAAACGTTGTTTGTTATTTCGCCTTTGCTTTGAGTGTATGCAAATGTTTCGCGCGTCTTTTACATTATATAGTTGTGGAATTTATGACAAATCACGGTGTCAAGAATTGGTTAGGTATTTTTTTATAATACCCGCTTAAATATATGATAACTTATTATGTTAACTTTTTAAAAATAAGCTTTGCCTATGCGGTTGTGCTAAAGTTTTTATTTTATTCGTGAAATTCTATTAGCTGTCATGGAGAGCTTCGTAATGACTTAAACGAAGTTATTATCTTATCCTATGTTAACAATTAGATTAAGAAAGTAATGTCTTAAGCGAAGGCAAGCACTACGCCTAGTTTGGAAGACACTAAAGAGTTTGGTTTATAAAATTAATAATACGAATTATCGTTTTTAGTCCTTTGAACATACATCCTCTAGTATGTATACTATTTGCATTTTAATAAATCACGTTTTTGTTCTACCAAATATTATTATTTATGTATTTTTGCATATGTTGCAAGTTCACGGCATGTCTTGTTACTTGAATACTTTACTCTTTACCAACTCATGTTATTGCAGTAAGAAAGTGTACGTACTCACTTACCAGCATTTCGTTATTTGTATGGGTGCTTACAAATATATTATCCATGCATTATGCAGCAGTCAGCGACTGGCGACAAGCATAACACTAACCTGTCAGCTGGCGTTTCATGTGAAATTTTGCAGCTACTCATTCAATTAAGATGCCAACAAGCTAACCAAGAGCGAATGCATATGCAGGGGATGTAATTATATTAGTGGAAAGTGTGTGGAATGTCAGAAATTCATTAAAGTCCTTGCTAATTTGTCCTATCAATAATCGTCTATACTCGCGTAATACTGGATATATAAACCTCATGTTCCGCATTTGATCCAACATTTATATTTTCAACAAGCTTTGTAAAAAATTGTTTTTCTACTTCCACGCTGCTGTATAGGTGTTACTTATTTGATGCATTAATTTTTCTTTCCACCATAATATGTTGTTAGCTCTTTCAAAAGCGCCTACCTGTGAAAGTGTTCCTATATATGCTTGTGTACCAAAGAATGCTAACCAACTGTGTAAATCACTTGGTAAAGCAACAAATCTGCCAACAAAACAGCAAGAAGAGTATCACATGTCTAAGACATATATACCTCGTATAAAATCATCATGGCTGACATTGCAGTTCGTAGCTTAACATTGCTGTTACATGCACATACATACTAAATTTAGTATACGCGCTTATTCCTCTCCAGATCTTTGTTGGAAAGGAAACTAATAAGCTAAATACAAACCAATAAAACTTTTAAAGATATTTAATATCGTTATACTCATTATCCGCGTCATTATTCAGAGTAGCTACACTTTCATTCCCTTGTTACACAATACATATACAATACAATATTATTGCATTATAATAATGTTACGAATACGCCATATTGAGCAAAATGTAAGGCGTAAGTACAACTTTGTCGTCAACTGGCGCTTATAATAAGATATTAGCGACTGCAAGAAAATGTATTAAAACATATATATGTAAAATATGTGTATGTAAAACATATATCTATATCCTGTAAAACATATATTTGTGACACTTTAACGCTCATACAAATACACACCATCTTTATTTCAACACCAAGCTGCCTTGTAAACACCAAACATCTCGCTTGTGTTATGCATATTCACATATTCATTCTTCTTTATCTTCTTCACTGCTCTGTGCATTTATTCGCTGCAGATGTAAGTATAATTGTTCAAGATCGGTAATGCAGATGAGCGAAATCGGGCTTTTCTCACGCCGATAAAGTGCCGCTAGTCGAATCACATATAACCGTTTTTTTGCGTTAACCCTATTAAGAATGCTTTAACTCACTGAAGAAATACGTCTGACAAATTAACTTTTGTAGTAAGGATGGCGTAATGTATTTAATAAGAATCGGTATAAAAAATACACCATTGGACCCCCAGCGCTTTTAAGTGAAATTATTTACATCAGGAACTACTTATCCAATTTTCAAAAAATTGTGTGCATAAAATTGTATTGACATTCTTATATTACAGTATGAAGGTGGTAGAAATCAGACCGCAAGCACGCCTACTCCCGACATAACATTACACTAAATTTTCTCTGATTTTATCACTTTACTAAATATAAACCGAGCACAAATTAAAATATCGGAATGTAACTCTGAACAAGTAGCACCTGCCCACTAAAAATGGCCAAAATTTCACCATAACTTTTTAAGCTCCCAGATAGCGAATATGTGAACTCAGTGCCTTTGGCTGACTTTATTCCGAAAATATCGGTCAATCTGTGAGATATATTAATCTGATTACTTAGATACTCTAAATGAAAAATATTAAATATTGTAATACAAATTCCATTATAAGAACATGTATTCCAATAAACTCCGATCTCCTCACTGGTTCCACATTATTTACTTAAATATTCGAATACCAAGTGTCAAAGATTTCAATTTTTGAAAATGAAATCTGAGACAATTTCCTAGCACAATTCCTAAGCGGCGCCACGCATTTTAGCAGACAAAACGTGAATGTAACATCAATTTGCAACGCTCAGGCGCCGTTAAGCAAAATCGAAATTGACAGTCAGTTCGTTGGCCGCTTGACAGCATTTTCCATTAAGATTTTTAAAATGAAAGCCAGCACTGGTAATAAAGAAGTATTTGAACACCAAAATGAAATACAACAAAATTGTGTTTTAAAGGAAAGTGATGGATGCAACATGTTTGGAATTTAGAAAGCTTCGTGAAACGCCTGTTAACCTCACTCTGTTGGAGTCAACCCACAGTTTAGCAGCAAATTTTTTATATAATAGCACATTGGCGAATATTGCTGGCGTTGTTGTGGCAATAAGGCAATAAATCCTTTCATGCGTAGCTCAATTTTTAGCGAAATTGAAATTGCAAATGTTTAATAGATTCAATGTCAAATACCATTTGAATATTTAGAGAAGCATATTTAAATATTAGTTGAAATGCAAATGCACCAGCATCTGCGTATGCATGTATAAAAAACATAAGTCAAGACAAATGCAAACTTCACTCACTTAAATAAACGCACTTTAGCTACGGAGGGAGCTTTCAGCGCTAAAAGTTTTGTACTTTACGTATGGCAAATCGTATAACAAGCGGACTCTCGGGAGTTAGCTGCAAAACTGCTCAAAACTTTTGGGACAGTTCTAGGTGTTAGAAGCATATATTACAGGTTAAGTCCGTCTTTTGTCTGTAGCCAAACAAAGCATGCATTTCTCTCGATTTGTGTTCAGCGGCAGTGGCAGCAGAGTTAAGCAAGCAATTGGCGTTAATGCTGGCACTCATAATTTGCTTACCAAAACTTAGCGAAAAAAAAATTAAAACAAAACCTAAATGCAGTGGTTAAAGTTCTGTTGATTCAAAGAAAGCGACTGTTCTTTTCTGTGAAATAAGAGTCGATATCAAACCTATCAGCTCCATAAAGTCTTTCAAGTCTGCTAAGGCTATCGAGATCGTTTATGCAAAACTGTATAAGTCTATCAACTTTACTTTACTAGCGTATCCTATTTAATGTGAGCCGTGAATTTTCCAACTTCATGAAATCTGGTTAGGATCTCTTTCATACCGAAAGCAATATTAACACTCTCCATATCTCCCTCTTCTACGCGACTGCAGTAAGTGACATGTAGCATTGGCATGAATTAAGGATTCTATAGCGACATATCCCCAAACGGAAGATCATGCTGTTCAGTGGCTTGACGCCTCGATGCCAATTAGTTAGTTGCGACCCACTTTCTCTGATATGTCCGCAGTTATCACAGTAAACGTATGCAAAGTAAATGGATCATTAGTAACACTGGCTATGCAATATTAAAGGTAAGTTAACCAAAGTGTTGCCAATAGGAATCCAATATGTCAAGGTTAAGTCAATATTTATCTAAAAAACTGAAATGGGGACATAATTAGTTTAAATTTTTTTAAAAAGTGTCATCACGTCTTTTCTGTATCTAAATTATTATGATAAATTAGATTTTTGTGTATTTTTACAAAATAAAGAACTACATGGATAACTATTGCATTTAAGTCCACAATGTTCAAGGCAAGTCGTGAGAATTTTCTTATCAATATACGCAAAAACTTCAAAGACTAGGCAAATTACATACGTGCTTCTGAAATGGGCATTGAAAGTATAGAACTTTTGTAGTGAAAGCATTAGAAACTCTGACACAGGCATTTTTTACGACTTAAACAACGGCTCTGTAATGCTACCGACCACGATCACATATCGCGAACTTGCAAAATTATGCTAATAGCGAGCAGAAGGCAAACGCACAGAAATGAGTAAGCGTCTGCAAGTAAGACGACAACAAAATACGAAGAACTATTGCTTTCAGTTATATATAAGTGTAAATTATGTAAGTGTACAACAAAAGTATGCTTAAGGAGCTAATGTTAACGTTGGCCAAATACTTAGCGCGCAAAGGCATACCAAGATGGTGCGACCCCTACGCTGCTTTTTGTGTGCTAGTTAGTGTGTGCGTTAAATTGTAGAGAGCAAAAGCGCACAGGATATTCTGCAATGGGATTTGCTTGTGCACATCCTGCACTGTTTTACTCTCTGTAATTTTATATACACGCGCAACTTCAGCACAGCTAATTTAACACAGTAATTTAACACATTAATTAATTTATTTAATATAACACAGCTAATTCGTTGCAGGATAGCGTGCACTTGCAGGCTTTAATGACAGACATTCGTTAAGTATACGCCATGGCGTTCACGTGGGAGCTCATTTCTACTGCAACCCACAAAAACACTGTAATAACAGGCAAGCTCTGTTAAAACAAAGTCACCCATAGTATAATGGGATTCTTGGTTGTGAAGTATATCTAATATGGTTGAGTTTACAGCACAATTTCTGATACTGAAGAGAAATTTTTCTGATATTATTCAGAATTTTTATTTTTTTTATGGAAACTTTTTATGTAATGCTGTGGATATTTTAATAACTCTTTGTTATGTTATTTTATGTCATCTTAAGTTATAGTATTTATTTACACATAATTGATTTATTTAGATTTACCAAACTTATTTATATTGTAATTATAATTAATTCAAGAAATTTTTAATAATGTTATGTTGTGCTTTTAAAATATTGTGTATAGTATGATTACTCAAATTAATTTTGAAAACTTAGACCAAAATATTTCTGTAACAAAACTTAATCCCAGCTTAGTTTTAATGAATACTATAATCCAATAATTTATGCCATGTTTTATGTAATGCTTTGTTATATTATCCAATTTGGTTATAATTTTCTCCAAAATAATCTCCAATTTGCTTACTGTTTTCATTTGTTAAACATATTGCATTTAAAAATTTTATGTGTTATGCTTACTATACTTATATTATCGCTCGCTTTAGTTGTCATTTAAATTTTTTATGCTTTGCCATTTCGACTATATTACTAAAACGCATTTTAAATATTGAATTTTTATCTTTCAGTTAATTACTGTATTTTCATTTGTAATGCCATGTTATGTTTTATACAAACTTTTTAGACTTTGCAATTGCAAACCAATATTAACAATAATTGCTGGTAGGTTGGATAGGTTTAGTAATTGTTATTCAAATTACTTAGTTAATTGAATATAATATTTATTTTATTGTATTTTACAAGAGAACTACTTATGAATGATTTATCCACTAAAGGGAAGCGCTTGCTACTAAAGCTTTCAGCTATTATTTTTACATTGGTTTAGGATATTTGTACTAATTCTTAGTTAGTTAAATAAGTAATTCTATTAATATTTAATTTTAACTTGCTTATGCTATATGTTTCAGACATATGTGATGTTGTCAGTATTGGTTTTGGATGGTTTCGTGTTACGAAATTTAATTAACCTTTTTTCGTCCAATATGTGATTGACTGTTTAGTTTATATGATTACAATGTCTGTTGCTTGGTTTATCGGTTCTGTTCAGCAGATAGCATTGCAAAATTAAGGTGTGACCTATCCTGAGTCGCACAAAAGTTCTTAGGTCTTGACATGAGCAGTCTGATGGGTAATTTGCTATGGAACCGGTGGGATTTTGCTCTTTGTAGTGGTGATGATAATGTGACCAGTCTCCGGCTGCTACCACGTTGAGAACTTTTTTGCCATGTGGCGAATGTCTTTTGAGATAAAGAGTGCATATCAAAATTTGGTTCCTTTCTTGCTTCTTTGCCGCGTTCATCTGCGTATTGGTTTCCCCGTCTAACAATGTCCTAGAATCCACCTGATTTTGATTATGTTTTTGTGTCGGTATACAATTTCTCTTATGTTGCTGATTAACACTGTGTTATTTGCTGCATTCAAAAGTGTGTTGATTGTTAATTTGCTTTCGATGAATATGTTTTTTCCAGTTTGTGCAATGAAATCAAACCGCTTCATATAGCGCAGCCACTTCAGTTATAAGTACTGAGCAGTACTTTGGTAATACACCGATAGCTACAGTGTCACCTTGATCGTTTGTCACGGCAAATGAAGTATGAATGCCTGATTTTGAGCCATCTGTGTCATATCTGTGTCGATATTATATCGAAGTCATTGATAAAGGTTAAGTATTTAATGATCGTAGATGGTTTATTTGTTGCACTTTTTGATTTCACTAGATCAAACTTGTTTTTACACTGGAGTACTTTTGGGGTAAGCATCATTGTGTTGTATCTTGTTCTATGTTGGATGTAAGGTAGGCCTACTTCAGTTAATACCGCTTTGGAGAGGTTGAAAATGCTCGAATGTTTCTTCTCGCCGCCATGTGGTAGGGGTTTGAATTAATGGGAAGTGTATTTTTTCGTAGTGTCCATAAATCGCAAGCTCGAAGTCTATTTTTAACAACATCAGAGCTTTCACAATATTTACAAGAGTTCACATGTGACAAGAGTTTTGATGTAAAAAATTTAATAATACTTAGTCTAGTGAGTAAGCTCAATCTAACATATTTACATATGCATACATACATAAAAGTTTGGTTTTTTCTCAAAAATGAGACCAACTATGCTTAAAGTATATTATAGTATATATATATAGTATAAAGTATATATAAAGTATATATATATGTAATCTATGTTAAAAATTTCTCAATTATCTAATTTCTCTAATTAGTTTCAGCTATTTCCTACCTAAAGTTCAATTTGTACTTGGATATTTTATAGATAATATTTCTTTAATCAACTGTTTTCATTTTATTTTAATATTCGTTATTTTATATAACTTGGTTTTATATTATTTTTTCTCTGAATTTACCAACCTATCTTAGATTTACCTATACGCAGTCATATTCATATTACCTTTGGTAATTTCGGATTTCCTGGCAACTTATAATTTCTTCTTGTAACACTTACACTTTGGCCAAAAATAACAACACGTATTTATATTACTTTTTCTCTTCTCATAACACGACAATATCAAACGAACCCGATTACAATGCAGCTGTTTTAGCCTTTTGCTTTTATTCGCGATAATAGCTTTACACAGACCAACACCCCAGCTAGACACGCATTTGGAAAAGATTCAACAACGTTACACAACCGTTAACAGTAAAGACTGAAATCATACTAAACTAATTTTACGAGACGCACAGGCGAAGTCGTCCTATCGACCAATTCAACCACTTCAGCTAACGAGCTCTTAGCGACTATAGCGCTGCTGAACGAAACTTGGAAAGTCATAATCGAAGCGTCACTTTCGCTTATGAAGTCAGTGCTGTGTTTACAACTATGTAAATGCATGTGAGAGAGGCAATGTTGTACCCGAAGCACAGAAGCGACGAATGAAATTTGTCGAAAAAACGTGTAGCAAAGCCAAATCACGAAGTCAATGCTTTTTTAGCTGGCGCGTTCTCACCAATTAGACGAAATAACTCGTCGGGTTTGTTGCTTAGGACAATAATTTTCTTCTTGGTACGGTTGTTAATGGCAACTGGCTGTATTGAGTATTAGTGCTTGAAAAAAGAGAATATGTTCGAACAAATTGAGAGCATACAGAGAATTTAAACATTAGTGGGATTAAACTTAAAACCGATTTATACCGATTTTTGTGCTAGCAACAAATAAATTTATGAAGAGTAATTTCGAATTATGCTATTGAGATTTAAGAAATATAAATTTGTATATGCTTGGCTAAATTTCTCTTCTTTTCTTAATATCAACATCGTTCAAAAAGTGGAGAGTTTTTAAAGTTTGAAACAACTGTTTGAATTTTAGTATTCTTACCTTCCAGCATCCGGTATTTACATATTAAGAGAGACATATTTAGCTCCGAAGGTGCTGTTACATATTTGAGCGAAAAAAAGTGGTATACAATCTTCATAACTTTTAAGGAAATTTCGATTAAACTATCGGCAAATTTAATATTCTTAAAGTGAAGAAAATTTCAAAGTTTTATTTTATTTTTTGGTGAGCTCTAGTTGGATAGTTCAACTGTGAATTATATATTATACAAGTATTCCATGAGATTCCCTTCAAACAGGTATTATATTTGTGGTTTGTGCAGCATTAGACTATGTTAAGATCAATCTGCTTGATCTGGTATATCTGCTTGAGGGGTTCCTTAATGGTTTTTACTATAGCTCAAATTTGTGTTCTTAGACAATTTATAAAATTTATATTTTCTTTAAAGAAACTATACCATAATATTAATATTCTAACGGGGTTATACTCTCGCAACTTGTTTATTATTTAAGCCTGAAAGTTTCTAAAAATATCCTGGAAATAAGACGGTATTTACCTAATTTTTATCAAAATAGATGCTGAGTTCATATTAAATTTACTCACAACGGTACATATACAGTATTTTAGCATAAAATATTTTAATGCAGGTCAGTTTTGTTTACTACCATCATGAGTGAATTGCACTCAACATGAGTACGATTGCAGAAATTCGCCGCAAGTGAAGGTAGCTCAGCACAAAGCAGATATTTTTCTGTCCTAACTCCTAAGTTCCTAAATGAGTGTCCTAAAAGAGTCCTAAAATGCTGAAAGCTCGAGTGAGTAACATGAACTCTTCAACTCAACACTTTCAGAAAAAGAAGTATGTAATTGAGTAAGTAATTGAGATTTTAGGATGATAGTATATTTTAAAAGAATATCTGAGTTTCTAAATAAGTTCGACAGAGTAGGCAAATGCGCTAAGAAGTAATTACCCCTGAAAATATAAGACAACAAAATAAATACAGATGTAATTGCTGAAAAGCTCTCAAAAAAATTTGTATGAAAGTGTATTCAAAAGAAAAGTTAAGAAAGTACTTCCATAGAAATATCTGCGTGAAACTCTTAACTAACACACACATACATACAGTGTCAACAATAGCAAACACATTTTCAAAGTAACTCAGCAACAGTTGTAACTCTGACTTATTGCTTTCATAACTTAGTATGTCTGTATGTATGAATGTGCTGACTGTGATCTATCGACTTACGATGTCATTATTTTCTGCATGCATTGAAAATACATTAAGTATTAAGTGTCACTCCGAAGAGGATATGAATGGCCTGAGTAGAGCTCGTCAGTCGATTTTATAGTTAAAGCCGAAAACCTAGTCAAATAATTGCTAAAATGCAGTAAATTATGAGCTGTAATGAAAAATTTTGACGTGGCGTTTGTTTACGAGTTTTCCTGCTGACAACAGTTTGACCAACTGTTTATTATGCTCATAAAAGTAAGTAGTATATATGGTGCAAAGAATACGACGTGTGTTCTTCAACTTTAATGATATAGTGCATAATGAATTCTTGTCTCAAGGTCAAACGGTCAATAAGGAGTACTACCTACAAGTTCAACGCAGTTTGTGGGAAACAATCCGAAAAAACGCCCGGATTTGTGGAAAAAGAATTCATGGCTTTTGCTCACTTTTGCTCACTTTTGCTCAATTCTGCTCATACTTCGTAGCTTCGTCGTAAATTCTTAGCCAAAAGCAATACTGTAACGGATCCACAGCCTCCATATTCGCGGGACATGGTTCCGAATGACTTTTGTGACTTTTTCCTATTTCCAAAAATAAAGAGAATCTTAAAGGGCCGTCGTGTCGTTTTACAAGTATAGATGACATTAAAAGCGCATCGCTGAAAGAGCCAAAGGCTATCCCAAAAATCGAGTTTGAGAAGTGTTTCGACGAATGGAAGAAGCTCTTGCTACCTTGGGGGGTTTCACTACAGCGCTTTTAAAGAATTTTCTATTTCAAAATTGCGCTTTTCTCTCTATGCAAATGCCCTTACTATGATATTATTTCAGTTTTTCACCACACACCCATTATGCACCTGCTTCTACTTAGACATTCCGTCATCTATATATGTAATATAAACCAATTAAACGTCCAAAAGTATGCTTGCTGGGAATAATGCAAGCTATGATAAACATTTCGACACAAATTTGAATGGCAGCTGTTCGAAAACTGTCAGATCAAGTTACAGAAATGTTAGTAAACCAAATCAAGAGAATGAAATATTCCTTACAATGAGTGGCATTTTGATCGGAACGATTTTTTGGAGCTCAAATTAGCAGATAGTAAGGTTGTTGGAGAAAGGGAGCATATATGCTTATTTTAAACTCAAGAATTTTTTTGAAAGGCATTCTTTAGATTACGAATCCGCTAAGAGCTTTGTTATATAAATTAAATGAATATGAAATGAAATTTCATATTCGTATTATATATTGTAACAAAATTAATTTTTTACAAAATATCAACTATAATGTTGAATATATGTTAACAGAAATTATTAAATTTAACTCTAATACCTCTAAGATAATATGACTTGAAAATAGTGATTCACCTTATTATCCGACAAATAACCTGAAACGTACTGCGAGAACAAATTATTTTAAAATCACTTTGGAGCGGTTCTATTTTTCTTTGCCATATACCAAGGTTGCACCATTTCATACAGCTATAAAAGCAAATGATGTGCTCAAATTTGCGACAGTCCTTGCCCTGAACAAATTGATTTTGTTGGTTTGTTGTTTTGTTTTTATTTTCCTTATTTTTTCTTCACCTTCTGCGACATTCAAAGAGTTACACATTTAAGTCCCACGTCATTTGAACGCGAAACATTAAATTAAATTATTCAGTGGTGTAAATTACGAAAAAAGAGTGCCTTGGTATAAAAATTTCGCCTGAAAATTCATGGTGAAAGGCAAAGAATGGGAAATGGAATGCAAACCGTTTAGTATTCTAGTTTCTGCCTTTTTTATTTTCGTTATCTGCTATGAAACTCGTTGTTGCAAATGGCATGGTAATAGAGATAGCTTTAATGGATAAAGAAACCCTAATGCAAAATAATTAAAAAGAAAGGAAATACTAGTATGAAAACCTAGAGAGGGAGAATTTTGAGAAGATATAAGTGGAACTCGGCATATTATTTAGAAAAAGAGTGATCTTAAATAACTTGTGCGAAATTCCTTTTCTCTTTATGAGAGCCGAAGCTATTTCCACTAGGCTACTTAAAACACAAGTAATGGGATTCCTGCGTCACCATGCTCATACTAATACATTCAATTTTGAACAATGTTTTAGCTTATTTATAGTCCAAATATTTGATTGATTTCTGAATTTTTAATCCTTCTTATATACAATTCAAGAAGGTTACAGTAATCTTTACATACTACAGCGAGATTACGCATGAAATTAATTCAAGAAACTTAACGCTGATATTGGTGACATATTCAGTAATACACCACTTTATTTCACAACTAAATGGTACGCATATGAGAACAAATTTATCCAAGAACTCAGCTTACAATACAAATTACAGCCTTTTATGCTCTGGCACCACTATATAAACAAGTATATAGACAAAATTACCAGATATGTATAGACTTGTGTTTATTTGTCCAAATTGCTGCCCTTACTAAATGGAATATTTCATGATTTTTTTATTGCAATATCACAGCAAGACCATGCTACTTATTTGGGCTTCCTTTTTTCTCTCTTTTACCGATTCTCTACTGTTTTGCAGATCTTCGTAACGTTCTTCCGAAAAAGCAAACCCCAGACAAAATGCAATGCTAACGAAAAAATTTATTGGTAGACTCACTTCAGGCAACTTCAGGCACAGAGGCGCTAGTGCCACAAACTGAATATCTCACATATGCGGTTACAGATATATATACTCATGTGTGTGTGGAGTTGCAAGTGCGTAATCATTTACAATACAAATATGGTTGTTATAGAGAGGTACACTGTGTGAGACACGCAGAAAATTGTGTTTTTATGTCTTTCGTACGTGCATTCATTGCTTTCACAACTGACCTTCATTACTACACCCACTGCTTTTCTAACGTTTTTATATGGGTTCCACTATGTGGCGTCGTTGGACGCTTCGTTGTGAAGTGAAACTTGTTTTTCATGAGAAATGAATGCTTCTTTGTATATAAGCTTATCCACATATTTTATACATTTTTCAACTCCAAATAAGAAAATCTGAACTTCTTAATAAAACATTTTAAATGGACTTCGAATGATACTGATATTGAGTTGCATTAAATATTCTGAAAACTTCACTGCGGAGTTTTTAAAAGCTATTAGGAGATTGTTGCAAAAATTCTATTGAACCAGAAAAGACAAGGGTTAAAAGATCACATTTAAAAGCTTTTAGAAATCGAAAGTTCCTTAGAACACTTATTCCTTTACCTTTTAACTTAAAATTTTCAATACGTCTACTACTTTGTATTTCGGTTTAACCCTTCTAAATATTGCACCAAACAACTCAAAAAGTTAACGCTTAGTTCAATCCTCATCATAGCTTTTTTAACTTTGAGAGTATGCTGGAATTTAATGGCCGTATGCAACTTCGATGTATCAATTTTGCTACCGCACCTAAAGAAATTTCATTTAAGAATCTAGAAAAGCACTTGTCTACATAATTCAATTGCAATATTAATGCGAAACAATGTCTAAAAAATGTACTTCTATTCTTCTTATGCTATAAACACCATTCATACAATATACCCACTGCTATTAAACACATTTGAACGGAAATCTTCGAATAAGCTTTTATTGGAATCAAAGGAGTAGGCAGAAACTCGCATTTCGAAAGCACAAGCTAAGTAAAAGCAAAGGAGTAAATATCGGGCATTTAAAGTCAGTCAAAATAATATCCATATAGGTACTATAATAAAAAGGAAATAAGAAAGGGCTAAGTTCGGGTGTAACCGTACATTTTATACTCTGGCAATATGCAAGGATCGGAGGCGGGAAAATGCTTTCAGGTGCTGGCATAACTTTATATTAAAAAATGTTGCGGAAGAATTCAACATTCATTATTCGAAGAAATTGTAAATGGATTGCAATCATGTTTGATATCTTATTAACTTATATTACAGGCCATAGACTCATGTACTTTCATTCCTATATTTTGCTACGTGGCAGAGGTATTTATATTAAAATCTACCAAATTAACTCAAAAGTGATATATGCGATATCAACTCAACCAAAGTGGCTGAATTGAAAATATTAGATACAAGAGGAAAAAGTAAGCTAGAGAAAAGCAAATCATTACATTAGGAATAAGCGGCTTAGACCATGATCTAGACCGATATCTTTCATATTTAGCGCTTAATAATATTGTGTTTAAGAAAACATATCCACTTAATTTCATTAAAATATCACACATATTGACCAACATAAACGGTTTAAAGTCAGATGGGAAGTCGGGAATTCTTCTATCGAGCATTTTTGGGATAGAGGAAGATCGGCACCGATCACATTAACTTTTTTCATTAATCAAGTATATTAAGGAACATGTTTTCACCCAATTTTGTGAAGGTAACTCACACAGTAACCGACATATTCGGCATAAAGTCTGCTAGGATAGCGAAAACCATTACATGTAGTATATGGGAGTTGGGATAATTAGTAGACCGATTTCACACATTTTCGGTAATAGACTATGGTATATCCAACATTACACGCTGACTTAATTCTGCTAAGATATCTCATATATTGACCGAAATATATGGTATAAAGTTTACCCGGAGGTGGAAAATCCTTATATTAGGTATATGGGGCTAGGAGAAGTATTTACCCGATTTTCCCTATTTTTACACAAGATCACATTATTGTCATATAAAGATAATCCTCCAATTTCATTACGATATCTTACAGATTTACCGATATTTTCGATAAAAAGTCAGATAGAGGCACTGAGGTCCTAATATTGGGTGTTGGGGTATCTGGTGGCTTAAAAATTTATAATCCGGTTTCGTCTATTTTTACGCGTGAGGTGGAACACCTTGAAGGACTATTTATACAAAGTTGGAATTTCATGCCTTTATTGCTGCTCGATTTATCTATTTTAAAGTGAAAGAATCAGATGAAACTTAAAATTGTGTTATATGAGAAGTAGGCGTATTTTTTTGTCCAATTTCGTCCATTTTCACAGTGTGACATACGAATGTAAATGTAGTGTCACATACCAAATTTTGTTGAAATCTGTTAAGTCGATTAGTTCTAGGTGTTACAAACAACCGTTAGGTGAACAAAACTAATGTACTCTGTAGCAACATGAAATGGAAGAAATTAAGTTAACTTAAGAAGTTAAATATGGATCTTTACTATCGTTAAAACTAGGTGGAATAATAACCCATTTTTTGTAACAGTCGCTTATGATAATATTGTATCAAAATGCTTTCTGTAAGGCATTTGGCATTAGCAAATACTTGTAGCAAAAGCTCTACTAACTAAACTATGTTAATTTAGCACGTTCTGTGAATTTTAAAATACAGCATTTATAACCAATAAAATAAGGGCAGCAAACTTTATACAGAAGTCTTATCTTAGACATTTTTTCAAAGGCTCTCCAATATTCATTATGTTCATGATAATTTTATCTTATTACTTTTTCATTTCATTAAAATTGTTCTAAACTAAAAGTAATAATTTTGCGAGGAAAGTTCATATAATTTTGTATAACTTCTACAATAGTATGCGAAATGATATCGGGATGACATCAGCTACAAGTCAAAAAGGCACCACATGTAGCGTAAACTTGTTTTATTTGCCACCTCCAAGAGTTGCGTCTATAACATCGCACAAAATCAAACATTTTAGTTGTACTTTTTGTTGCTGCTGTTGTTGCTGTGGCGATAAAGCCTGACAGTTCTGTCGCCTGCTGCTGCTGCAGTACTCAGCCGTTGCACAACTTCACTTGAATTATGTGTCAACTAAGGAAGTTAAGCGCACTGGTGCATAAAGTTATTCCAGTGGGAAAGAAGAAGCAGATGTAAACACAAGAGGCAGGATTATTGAAATTTCAAAATTTAAAAGTTGCAGCGACGTATGAAAAGCAATTGTGGGAGAGAATGCGTTGAGAGTTCCATTTTTGGCGGTGCTAATTGCCCCCGTGTAACGGAAGAAAATTTGGGAATCAACCGACAACTTCAAAAAGAAACCTTAAAGCAAAACGAACAGAATTTTAAAGCTAAAGTGAAGTAAATAAAAATTAAATTAAAGTAGAAGAGGAAGCATAAAATGTGGCAACAAAAAAGAGAAAATAGACAACTTTTACGATGATTGGTGGTCGGCAGCAGCAACGAAAACTTTTGATTTATGCAACTGAGGAGCTTCAAATGAAATGTATGATGTAAATAAGGAGGTAAGCTTTAACAGTCCGTTAGCTGCGGGCGAAAAATAGCGGAATCATATCACTAGAATCAGTCACTAGACATAAGCATTCTTATCCAGTATAGGGACAAATTTCGTTTCCGAAAACTTTGTTGTTCTTCATATTTTCAATGATCCTCACTCAGAGCAGCTATCCGAATCCCTAAGGTAAGTCGACTTATTATAAACCAATGCGACCGTTGTTCACCAGATCGGGAAAGGAGTCACATTGCGTCGTAACCTAATAATGTATGAATCTAATAATATCGGTAGTGAAAAATACACCTCGGCCTGCCATAGTTACTGCCACAATTACAACGATATTAAAAAAATTTGTTTTTACTGATGGTCCCTCAAGGAAACTGTGGATACTCCACGACTTGGTGCCATTCCGACTTTTGTAAATTCAAGACATTGCGTCCGATGCTATAATGTAACCTTAACTTAGGAACCTTAAAGTTCTTTTGTCCTCATGCTTATGAAAAATTGTTAATTCCAAACTGTTCGAAATTGTCCGATATAACCTGGTTTATGTCATGCAACATAACCTAATCTAAGCTCTACTTAATTCGAACTAAACCAAGCTTTTCCCGATCTTATGTGCAGCATCGAAGGGTCTAAACTCACCGTGCTGAATCTCTAAAAGTTATCCAATGCCTATAATTTCAAACAAATAATTGTGAGATTTTTTACTTGTATCTCTTTCGTTATCATTGAATTAACTAATAGTACTCTAAACTTTTTCAATGCTTTCCGACTCGACGATAAAAGCTGCCTTAACCTGCTTAATCTGAAATGTTTAGCTCCCCGTATTGGATTGTTTATATCCAAAATGATTGCACCATTCAATATCGCCCAATTTATTTGCCAAAGAAGCTAGCCAACTTGCTCAATTCCTAATAACGCCTCAGTCTAACGTCCAAAACAATGCTTCCAAAAAACCACTAAACTGAAACTTGCAACCGTTTTTGGTAAGCAGCTAATTATCTTTGATTTTTTTCTTTACGATTGCAATATTTTATACATAGGTAAGGTACAAACAGTGCTATGGAAGTATATCTACATACACATGTACTGAACTGCTCGTTGGCAAATGGTAAAACTATCAAGCAATATAAATGCGAATACCTCGATGTTGGCAAATAAATTACCAACGAGTGTGAAATAATTTTGCACTCATTAAAACACAAACTCGGTGCACAAATTTGTATTTACAGATATACATCTATGTATGTGAAAACTAACACACACATACATTTGCTGTTTTATAGTTACATTTTAGTTGGGCGACAAACTTTCCGCACAGTAACCAAGAACCATGAAGTGGAACTAAAATGACTGCCGAGCATCGCTGCAAATGCAAGAACGCTCACCCACCCACAAAGCCCCCGGCAGTGCCAACAGCTAGGCAATCGCTCTTCTACTTTTCTTTGCTTTTGCCAACGCGAATGGGCAAGTGAGCTAGAAATGACACGCCTGGACACATGTATATAAATACAGCATTTGTTTATACATTTTTGTTTGTGTGCGTAACGCAATGTGTGTATTATTTTTCATTTTTATTATCTTTTTCAATTTTTTGATTAAACACTAGTTAACATGCGAACGCAACTTCAACATCAGCGCCAACAGTCTGATAGTCAGCTAGCTGAAATATCTAAAAGTCGATAGTATATGCAACAACTATAATAACTACGGCTCGGGCAACATCAGCAGTAAGCCATAAAAAATACAATTGCAAGCGACTAAAATAGTAGTAGTTAGCAATTTATAGTAGAACAATTAGAAAAATGTTTTTGGAAATTCCAAACATATTTTTAAATCTTATAGTTATGCTTATAAAAGACGGTACCTAAACTAGAGGCTCGTAACTAATCGGTGTTAATATAAGTTTCAGTAAGTTATCTGTGATTAGTTTGCGCTAAGCTACATATCACTTCATCTCTTTCAAATTTACAATTTCATGAATTGTTATGAACTGTTTCCTATTATGTCACAACACTAACACCGTTGTTTCCGAATCAAATTTGTATCTAGTTCTTCACGCATGTTTACAATCCAATTATTTATCTTTTTTCTTCAAAGGCAAGCCTATAACGCCACTGAAATTAATATTTTTCTACGGTATTCAGAACCTTCAGCCACTCATTTAAGGTAAATTTTGAAGTAAGTGTTTCGAAGACCCAATTATCCAAAGTAGATTTCAAATTCAAATATTCTCACATTTTCGTAAAATTTTCCCTGCAGGGTATAAACAACAGTTCCGATAACTTGACATAAAATGCAAAATAAGTAGAAACAAAAAATAGGTGAGAGCGCAAAATGATGTTGAAAATGTAATTAGGAGCGAAGAGGCCTGACAGAATAAACACACAGAAATACGAACTTGCGCTAAATGCTTGCAGTCCCTCAACTGTGGTATTTGTGTATACATCCGAATGAAAATTTTTTCTTACTCGCTTAGGTGTTCCCCCATCCAACTATGAACTACTATGCGTATGGATACGTTTGGATATGTTCTCTTAAACTTAATGTGGCTTCGTGCTAAATAAGAATGAAATCGGTCCAGACCATGGTCTCAGCTGCTTATTTCCAATATAATGATTTCCCCTTCTCTGGTTAACTTTTTCCTCTTGTCTCTAATATATTTAATTAAGCCACTTTTGTTGAGCTTATAATATATTTTATTTGAGTTAATTTGGTATATTTTAATAATATAGGTCGGATACGAAAAAAATATAGTTATGAAAGTAAGTAAGTCCGTGACCTGTCATATAAGTTAATAAGATACCAATTGTGATTATAATCCATTCACGGATTCGTCGAACAATGAATGTTGAATTCTTCCGCAATATTTTTATACTCCCTCGCAACATGTTGCAATAGACTATATTAGTTTTGTTCACCTAACGGTTGTCCGTCCGTCCGTGCAAGCGATAACACGAGTAAAAAATAAAATATTTTGATGAAATTTGGTACACGTGTTCTTTGTCACCAGAAGAAGTTTGGTCTTACGATAGGCGTTATCGGATATCTGCCTCGCCCACAACATACCATTAATCGAAAATCTTTAAAGTGCAATAACTAAACAACAGTTAGAGATTGAAAGGTGTTATTTGGTACGAAGGATCCTAGTTGGGCGCGGGATTTGTGGGTAAAAAATTTTTTAAAAGTGGGCAAGGCCTCGCCCCCAATAAGTTTAGTGTTCATATCTCACAAACCGTTAAAGCTTTAACATTCAAACTTCCTCAGAACAAGTTTTTCTAGAACACCATCATATACTGGGAAAATAAGAGAAATCAGATAATTACCACACCCACCTCCCATACAGAAGTTATGTTGAAAACTACTAAAAGTGCGTTAACTCGCTAAAGAAATACGTCACAAACATTAAATACCACGGCAAATATGATACGGAAGGGCTGTTGAACGACTCCGTGTAAAATTTGGACAATGGGTGTGGCGGCGCCCACTTTTAGTTGAAAACCCATATCTCAAGAACGCCTTCACCAATTTCAACCAAATTAGGTACGTAACATTATATTTGCATCTTTATGTCACTTTGTGAAAATTGGTGAAATTTAATAACAACCGCGTCTACTTCTCATATAACACACTTTTTAATTTAATCTGATTCTTTCACTTTAAAGTATATAAATCAAGCAGCAATTAAGATAATAGAATGAAACTTTGTCCAAACAGTGCTTTCAAGATATGCCATTACATGCGTAAAAATTATCGAAATCGGCATTTAACTTTTCAAGTCCTCATATGCTCAATATAAGGACCACAGTGGCTATAGCTGACTTTTGTCGAAAATATCGGTAAATGAATGTGATATCGTAATGAAATTCGAGTATGAAAATACTCCGTAATAATAATATGTTAAAAATTGTTATGGCAACTCTTATGCCAAAACTCAAAACTTTTGTGTCAAAAATGGGAAAAATCGGGTCCATTTTTGCCCCATACCCCATATACCTAATATAAGGATTTTCAACCTTTCGTTAGACTTTATACCATATATTTCGGTAAATCCGTACAATAGCGAAGTGAAACTCGAGTATTATCTTTCCATGATAATTGTGTGCTCTTGTTTAATACAAAGTTTTGCCAGCACTTAAAAGCATTTACCCTCCTTTGAGCTTTGTATATTGCGAGAGTATAAAATATTCGGTTACATCCGAACTTAGCCCTCCCTTATTTGTTTAATATAAAGTTTTTCCAGCACCGGAAAGAATATCTCCTCCTTTCATTCTTGCATATTGTGAGTGTATCAAATGTTCGCTTTAACCCGAACTTAGTGCTTCCCTACTCTTTATCAATAATTTTAATGAATTTCCGTTTGCCGAATTTTTTTTTACCTATCTAAACAAATTTGCCAGGGGCACCAATTTTACTTAACGCTTCCTGCTGGTCAACTTCCTATAACAGGCAGACACAATACTAAACCGTGCTCTTCAGCAAACGATATACACTTTTCGCGAATGTCAAAAGATTAGAAAATTTGTGCAATATTCCACATACTATTTAATTCCGCCACTGTAAGGACGTTGGCCCTGCGTACTGCGCCTTGACTGGTTAAAATCTTTAAACCTAACAACAATTCTTAAGAAATATTTTTGAAATTTTTAAATGTATAAGAACATACCTGTTGAGTGCAAGCTCATTTCTTTCTTTATTTCAATAATTAAACATATATTTCTAAATAAAATTTTTTTTTAACTTCAAATTCAATTTGATTTGCCAAATATGAAATTAATAGCAAAACGTAAAAAAGGAAAAAGTGCTTTGCTTCAAAAGTAACAGCACTAACTTCCGTTAAAGAAAATTGTGTATTAAAGAGGGAGAGAAAGAGGACCCCCTTATTATTATTTTTTCACTTAGAACTCCTTTCTGTATTAACGGACTTCGGTCTCGCTTTAAGAAAATAGTACTGGTCGGTTCAACAGCGTGATTTATCAGGAGAAGAGAAATACTGAAATATATTCCATTATCCATCACCCGATTATGTTTCCTGTATTCGGGGTAAAATCTTTCTGTTTTATTTTTTTCGGTTCGTTTGCAAAATATGTAGACATAACACTTAATATTTGAAATATTTCTTATTTGCAACCCTTTTGTTACTGTGTAAATAAATCGATTTGAATAAAAATTTAAATGTTGAATTAAAGTTGTTTGTTGAATTAAACTGTAAGCCTGCCGCTTCTATATATGTATATTATTGGGTTGTTCGGAAAGTCATTTCGTTTTTTTCCCGCCAGAGGACTTAATTACGTTTTTTCGAAACTAACTTCACACTTAAGCCCCATAACCATTATATGTCATGAGAGCTGATATTGCAAGGCTTGTGTGTGAAAAAGTTCTATTAATTCTACCCAGTAGTTTTTGGTTGGTGCCTTTTTAAATATGGAGAGCAATAAGCAGCATTTTCGTCATATTTTACTTTTTAACTTCAGAAAAGGTAAAAATGCTGTCCAAGCGAGAAAAAAAATTGACGGATGTGTATGGAGAAGGCGTGTTAACAGTACGCCAGTGCCAGAACTGGTTTGCAAAATTTCGATCCGGCAATTTTGATGTCGAAGATGCACCACGGTCTGGAAGGCCGGTCGATGCGATAAAGGCATTAGGTGATGCAAATCGGCGAATCACCACACGAGAGATCGGTGAGAGGTTAAATTTGTCGAATTCAACTGTTTATGGCCATTTGAAAGGCATGGACTTAACCTCGAAGCTTAAAAAAACGAAATGACTTTCCGAGCAACCCAATATTATTATTATTTACTAGAGGACTAATTATAAATAATTAATTCACTAAAAGAAAGCGCTGGCTACTTGGGCCTTCGGCTCTTGTTTTGCATTGGATTAGTATGAGTTTAAAATCTAATAATATCTAATTTTAACATACTTATACTATATGTTTGAGATTTTGCACAATTTAAGAAACTTGTTGATAGCTCTGATGTTGTCGGTATTGATTGTCTTCAGTAGAGTGGATGGCGTCATGCTGCCAAATGTAGTTGATCTTTCTTGTTGTGAAGTAGGGCATTCGTCCAGTATGTGCTTGACTGTTAAGTTTGTATGATTACAGTATATGCATCTTGGTTTATTTGTTCCATTCAGCAGATAGCAGTGTGTACCTGAGGTGTGACCTATCCTGAGTCGCACAAAAGTTCTTACGTCATGACATGAGCAGCCCGGGGGGTAAATTGGTTTGGAACTGGTGGGATTTTGTGTTTTGTAGTAGTGATGATAATTTGACCAGTCTCTGGCTGCTGTCGCTTTGAGAACTTTTTTGATCATGTTGCGAATATCTTTTGGGGTAAAGTGCTCGTATAAAATTAGTGGTTCCTTTCTCGCTTCTTTGGCGCGCTCATCTGCATGTAGGTTTCCTCGTATACCAGCATATCCTGGAATCCACATGATTTTGATTATGTTTTTGTGTTGGTATACGATTTCTCTTATGTTGCTGATTAAAACTGTGTTGTTTGCTGCATTTAAAAGTGCGTTGATGTTTGATTTGCTATCACTGCATATGATATGCTTTTTTCCAGTTTGAGCAACAAAGAGAACCGCTTCATATAGCGCAGCCGCTTCAGCTGTGAGTATAGAGCAGTACGTTGGTAATAGGCCGATAGCTATGGTGACACCTTGATCGTTTGTCACGGCAAACGAGGTATGGGTGTCAGATTTTGAGCCATCGGTGTATATAATTTTCCATTCTGGCCTATAAGGTTTTGTTGCGTAATTAAATAGCTGTATATATTGGTCGGCATTGGTGGCTGCTTTTTGGTATTTGAAAAGGGTGTTCATTATGGAGGATTTTAAAGTCAGCCAATGCGGGTGCGTGTTCTCCTTAATAAGATACGGTTTTGATATTATATCGAGCTCGTTTATTACGGTTAAGCATTTCATGATCGTAGTTGGCTTGTTTGTTGCGCATTGTGATTTCGTCAGATCAAATAGGAGCTTGTTTTTACATTGGAGTAGTTTTGGGATGAGCATCATTGTGCTATATCTTGTTCTGTGTTGGATGTCAGTTAGACCTGCTTCAGCCAGTACCGCTTTGATTGGGGAAGTTGGGAATGCGCGGATGCTTCTTCTCGCTGCCATGTGGTAGGGGGTTTCAATGAGTGCGAGATGTGTTTTTGCGCAGTGTCCATAAATCGCAAGCCCGAAATCTATTTTTGACAACATCAGAGCTTTTACAATATTTACCAGAATAGACATGTGAATTTGACAATGTTTTGAGGTAAGAAACTTAATGATATTGAGTCGAGCGAGTAAGCTTATTCTAACATATTTACAGTGGTCTTTAAAAGTTAGCTTTTTATCAAAAATTAGACGAAGTATTTTTAGAGTATTAGTGTGTGGGATTTGTGTATTAGCAAGGTACAGGTTAGGGAAGGTGCAATTTCTTTTCCTGCAAATGTGGAAAGTTGAACTTTTGTTTACTGAGACCTTGGTTCCTGATGTTTTAGACCACTTTACGATGTCGGTTAAGATATTGGTAAATAGGATTTTTACTTGGTTCAAATCTTTTAGGGCCGAGAAAATTAAGACATCGTCAGCGTAGATGAGGTGGTCTATGTGGGGGTTTAGGGCTATTAAGTTGCTGAGTTGGTTGAATGCTATAATGAATAAAGTTGCTGAGAGGGGGGAGCCTTGCGGTATGCCATTGTGCAGAGGGTAAACATTGGAGTTGTTGTTGTTTACACTTACGGAAAATTTACGGTTTGATAGAAATGCTTTTATAAAGTTATACATTTTGTTTCCCATTTCCCATTTCTTTAATTCTTGTAGTACTGTGTGGGCTCCGATTCTATCAAAAGCTTTCTCAAAGTCTAGACTCAGGACGGATAGGTGGTTTTTCGCAGATATCGTTGTTGAGGCACAGTGTTCAAGGTATAGTAGTGGGTCAATGACACCAGAGCCGCTTTGAAATGCGAACTGATTCGGGCTTATTAACCCCTTTTTTTTGGCGTACCACATTACTCTCTTGGATATAATTTTTTCCAGAACTTTTGCCATACAGGGTATTAAGGAGATTGGTCTAAAGCCTGAGATTGAGGTATTTGATTTGTTGGGCCTGGGGATAGGTATAACTATGGCTTTTTTCCAGTCTTGGGGGAGTATGCCCTTGTCCAGGATGCTATTGTATAAGTTTATAAGCCTAATTTTTAAAGAATGGGGGAGTTTTTTTATGAGTGGGTAGGAGATTTTGTCTGAACCTGGGGTTTTACCAGACATTTTGCTGTTCGTGGAGTCAAATTCTTCTATTGTAATGGGATATTCTATCAGCGTAACTTCAAAACATGGCGATTGGTTGTGGTATGTTTGCAAATTTATTTGAGTTGATTTTTTAATGAAATTAGAGTGGAAGTTGGAATTGTGGGAATCGTTTGACCATGTTAGCGCAAAGATTTCCGCCATGTGTTGGTGGTTGTAGATGGGACCTTGGGGCGATTGGATGAAGTCGATTTTGTTGTGTTTATATCCACCTGAAAGAGCTTTTATATCAGTCCAAATATTTTTTGGGCTTGAGGTAGGTTTTACGTTAGCCGTAAGTTTTTCTAGAGCTTTGTTTTTTCGAGTTTTTAATTCTCTTCTGAAATTGGAGTTTGCCTTTTTGTATCTAATTAAGTTCTCCATTGTTCTGTTCTGTTTGAATGTGTTCCAGAGTGATTGCTTTGTGTTTCTTAAGACTTCTAGTTCGTTGGACCAATACGGGAGTTTGGTGGAAAATTTGTTGGTGTTTGTTTGGGGAATAGTTATGTGAGCAGCAGAACGTATTATCGACTTTATTTTGGATGCTTCCGCATTTATGTTTTTTGATGTTATTTTTGTACTTGTTAAGGTATTTATTAAGGAGCAGTATTTTAACCAGTCAGCTTTTTCTGTAAGGAATTTCGCTCTCGGTTTAATCATATATTGAATCGGGGTGATCAGAGTGGTTATGATCGGAAAGTGGTCACTATTATCAAGATCTTCTAATGTGAAAGACGAAATTTTAGGGGCTATAGATGCTGAGCAAAGGGCAATATCTACGTGGGTGAATGATCTGTGTGTGGAAAAATGGGTTGGGCATCCGTCATTAAGAACAACTAGGTTTTTAGATAGTATTACATCTTCTATTATTTGACCTCTGGGGTTTGAGGAGGTGGATCCCCAAAGCGGGCTCCATGCATTGAAATCTCCTACTATTATTTTGGGTGTGGGAATTGTGTTTGCTATGCTAATGATATCACTTGCGCTAAACTTTTGATGGGGGGGGAATGTAGCATGTGGCTACATAAAGCTTGAAACCTATGTCGATTTCGATAGCAATAACGGATATGTTGGAGGAGATGGGAATACGTTTATGTTTAATTTGTTTTTTAATAAATAGGGCAGTCCCTTGTTTAGCTGATTTGTTTTGAGGTAGGTTGTGAAAGTGGCCGATGTATTTGTGGGGAGTGTATGCAGTTTTGTTTGCTGGGAGGTGCGTTTCTTGTAGTGCAATAATTTGTGGTGAGAATTTGTTGATGAGTAGATTTAAATCTGGGTAGTTGTTGAATAGACCTTTCATATTCCACTGAAGAATTTGCATGGCCTATTCTTGGGGGGGAAATTATTCTTTGAGAGGTATCGGAGGTATTGCTGAGGTGGTTGATCAAGTTTGAAATGAGTGTGGTTGTTGTAGCGTAATCAAAGGAGGTTGTTGTTGAGTCATCGACTGTACTTGTTTTTGGTATAGAGTAAGTTGAGTTTGTTGCGTTTATTGTGGTTGTTTTATTTTCTTCTGCTTTGCTGTTCGTTTTTACGTTAAGAGGAGTATTTGAGATAGGGGAAGAGGGGGTGATTTGTGCTTCTGTTTGCATGCATGTTTCTTTGTTTGTGTTCTCTATGTTTGTCGAGTTGTTGAGGATGTTGGCGAATGAAGGAGATGAAGAGTTGAAAACAGGCGGTGTTTGTGCTTTATGGATATTTACTGCTTCGCGAAAAGAGCATTTATTGTCTGCTTGTATTGTTATTATTTTCTTAATTTGAATGAACTTTGGACATGCTTTACTAGATGCTGAGTGATCAGCAGAACAATTTACGCATTGAGTGCGAGTACATGGTGAGGGGTTATGAGGTGGTAAAGCACATGTATCGCAAACAGGGGGCTTATTGCAGCGTTTTTTTGTATGTCCAAGGGCTTGGCAGTTTTTGCACCTCATAGGGTTTGGGTAGTAAGGTCTTACCTTTGTTGTATACCATGAAACGTCAATTTTTTCAGGGAGGTAGTAGCGATCGAAAGTCAAAAGTACGACGCCACTTGGGGTTGGTTTATTGTTTACGTATTTGGGAAATTTGTAAATAGATACAACACCCTGTTCTTTTAAATTTTCCATTATCTCATTGTCTGGAACTTCGTTTAAGCACGGGGCGTAAATTGTTCCTTTTGTAGAGTTTAAGTTTTTGTGGAGCTCAATTTTTACATTGCATATTCCAATGAGTTGTTTTGTTGTTGTGAATTTTTTTGCGATAGTGCTATTTTTCACAAGAAGCAGCAAATTTCCGTCTCTTAATTCACTAATTTTTATTTTTTAACCGCTAATGTTTTTTAATGCTTTATGGACAGCGAAACATGAGAATTTGTTCATGGGTTTGTTTGCTTCAATTGAGCTTACCACTACGTATTTTGGGCTGTCTTTTGTTGTTATAGGTAGACTGGGGAAATTTACTTCTGTGGTTGGTTGATTGTTTTTTTTTTTCTTTTTGGTTGGGGGCTAGAGGATAATAGGGCAAACCTATTGTTCTCTAGTGCAGTCCCCCAAGGGGACATTTTATATTTCTTAAAATACTGTCTGTAGACTTTGGTTGGTAAGTGCGATCACGTTGATGAATGTGCTCACGTTTCTTGGGAGGTAGCGCGAGGGGAGGGTTGAGCGTATATACTAACACAGTTAAATTAGGATAGCGAAAATCACCGAAAATCACTAGAGCAACCGTTTATGTCGAGTAGCAGTCGATGACTGATATATGTATATATATTCCTAAATTGGAGAACAACCTCTATTTGCTCATATGCATTTTAATCCCGGATTCGAGCGAAGCTGCTCCAAATGTTTATTTATTTTTTGCCAGAACCACTGAAATTAATGTATATTTCGTTTAAATAAATAAAACAATTAATAAGAGACCTTAATTATGGAAACGTAAGTTAATGCCAAAAGGTATCAACAAACATCAATATTTCGGATGTGTTGGAGAACATTGGGTCTAATTATTCATTCCGCATCGAAATAGATATCGATATGATAGGAATTTGCGATCGAAATTTTTGAAACGATCATTGGTACCGTCTATATCCTGCTTTCTCACAAAGTGAAATATCGTATAGACAAATTTTAAAAATATATAAACATTCGTCTTTAGCGCGAAAATTTGAGGATAAGTTCAAACGACGTGTTTGAAATGCTGAGCCAAAGTCTTTAAGATAAAAAAAAATTTATTTACCTATGTACGTACTTAACTACAGTTTCATTAAAAATTTTCCGTCTAATTTTCCCATTAAGGAAAGAACATTTACGTTTTCAGGGAAACGCGAAAATGAATTTAAAAAAGGAAAAAATACAAAGTCCTCTTATTCCCAAAATAAAACTTGCTGTATTTCTGTGTTACTTAGCCAAGGGCAATTATCAACACTGAATTGGAAACGACTTCCGATTATTATTATTTATTTCGTCTGGTGCACTTTGCGAAAACTCTTTAACTACATATAACATCCACAAGCACTTCAAGTTGATTTTTGTAATTAGTTTTTGTAGTGTAATTTTGTCTCTTCTCTAAACTACGCATTGAACACATAATTAAGTACGTCTTCTGCAATTGTTTACCCAAATACTTACAAATGCTCCATTTTTTTTAATTTCTGCTACTCACTCACCAACGGATAGAGATATATTAGAGAATTCTCAACTGGGCTTCTTTCTTTTGTGGAGAAATTCTGCTTTCTGTGTCAAAAAGCATTTCAGCAACCCCTTAGTTTCGTTGACTGGGATTTAGAATAGCTTCCAATTCAGGGTTAAATTGATCATACGTAAGTAATGATTAGAATGCATTTCAGTAACAAGAAGCATTTACTTAGCACCACCTCTGTTGGTCTCAAAACCCGCTCTGTACAATGTTTGTCGCCACACCCTTCCCGTCTCTCGTCTCTCTTCTATGTCCGCGTCTTAGTTGTTAGTTTTGTTTAGTTCAGGAGTTTTCGCTAACTGTTTTCCATTTATCTAGTGATTCAACTATTTTGTATACTAAGTTTTCTGGTTATTTTTTTTAGAAATATATTAGAAATATTATTTGGGGCCGGAGCTTTCGATGAGTTTAACCGATCATATGCTTTCGAAGCTCTTCGTTCGAAACATTTGGGGTATCTTGAATTTGCTGTACTTCTATAATATTGTGATGTAGTTGAGGTAGGTTTGGAAAGAGTACTTATAATGTTCTTCCCAGTATTTATAGGGAAGTTGACATTTTTTATATTTACATATTTACATTTGCCAGAAAAAATCTGCGTACAAAAGACAATATTAATATTTTAATGGTGTAAATCTTAACTTTTTTAATTTAATAACTCGTTAGATATCCTTTGCGTTTAATGACATCTGCTAAACGCTTTGGCATTGATTCGATGAGTTTTCAAGTTTCCTCACTAGAGATTTTAGTCCATTCCTCCCGTATTACTTCTTTGAGCATAAATTTAGAACACTGTTTTCGCATTTTGTGTTCTAATAAATCCCACAGATGTTCAATAGGGTTAAGACCTGGTGATTGGAGTGGCGTTCGCAACTGCTTAAGCACATTGTATTGCTACCAAAGCCTTACAATTTCAGCAGTGTGCTTAGGGTCATTGCCCTGCTGCAAATAGTATTCGTTGCTTAGACCCAATTCCTCGGCAGGTCGCTTCAAATTGCATTTTAAATTAATTAAATATATTCCATTCGACCCACTCCGTTGCTCGCTATACACCACCAAATTATTACAGCGCCTCCTCTGTGTTTTACCGTTGCTAGAAAGCTTCTTTCATTAAGCTCTGTGAAAGGTTTCCGCCACACTAACTTACGCTCTTCGATCCCAAATATGCAAAACTTACTTTCGCCTGAAAATAGCTTTTTCCAAAAATCTGGTAGCTTATTTAAATGTTCCCTGGCGAAAACAAGTCGCTTTTGTGTATTTACCAACGAAATGAAAGCTTTTCTACATGAAATACGTCGGCGATAACCAGCCATTTTGAGAATTTTACGCACGGTATCATCACAAATTGACTTTTTGTACTTTTTCCAATAGCTAGAGCAATTTTGGACGCAGTTACCCTAGGATTTTGCTGTACAGATCGCAAGACCCTTTTGAATTCCCTATTTATCAAAATCCGAGGGGGACCGGAACGAGGCTGTTGTGTCACAGTCCCTTCTTCAATTTTCAATTTTGTACTAGTCTCTGAATAGAAGAAAGTGTTCGCCCGACAATTTTACCGATTTCGCGATATGTTTTGTGTTCTTTTCACTGTTTAACGATAATTTCTCTTTCTCCAACACTGATTTTCTTTTTTGGTGTCACCCTTTATTTTCAATTCAAAACGTCGCTACATGTTTAAAATTAAATTGGATTTAATTTTCTTTGCTATAAATCACCAAACTGTAATATTGAAAATAAGCAAAATCAAAATGAAGTTCGGGGAATTCCCATTTCTTTGCTTGTACACAGACTTTTCTGCATCGCCAATAACATTTTGTGAAAAAAATAATCGATAGAAAAATTAATCGGTTCGATAAAATTCAAAATAATGCGAAACTATTCGTAAATTATATACCTTAATATCGAGTATAAAAGTAAGTGAAAAAGTAACAAACAAAAAAGTGTATATAAAGAACTAAAAATTCTCAAGCTGTAGGTAAAATGTAAATATTCTTGAAACAAATTTGTTTTTAAATATTTTTTTTTTAATAACAAAGAACAAAAAGCGAAAAGAAATTGGAGGAGATGAACGAAAAATTATTATAAAATTAAAAGAAAGTGGTAAAACTTTTCCCGAAATTGGAGTAATGGTTGGCAGACCTGAATTTTCAATTAGATACATTATCAAAGCCTTTAAAACAACTGGAATCATTACTTCAAAGCCTCATTCCGGTCGCCAAAAAATATTAACAGACCGAGAGACAAGGAAAATTATATCTTTGGTTCAAAAAAATCCCTACATCAGAGAACTTATAAACATAGAGAAGATGCAGATTGAATTTTGTATGACGTTCGATTAGCTCGTGTACAGAGGCTGAAAAACACCGAGTAGGGAATTCACCATTCTTTAGCAAATTTCGCTATAAAGTAGCGAAAATGTTTAGCGATATATGTTATAACTAAATATGTTAAAGACGCTGTTCGCCAACAGAGAATAGCAATCAGCAAATTTTGTATACATATGAGGATAGGAATAGAAATTGTTTGTTTATGAGAAGAAATTTTTGAGAATTTTTCATGAATTGCATGAATGGCAATTATAAAAATTATTTACTTATAATTCCATATATTACATAAAATAAACTAAAATTGATAAAAGAAAAAATATAAATGAAAATAGACTGAAAATAGACTGAAAATAGACTGAAAATTATTTTTTTGTTTTTTATTCCTCATATATCTGAAATTTCTAAATGAATAAACAAATTATAATTTTCATAATTTTGGTTATTTTTAACAATTTCGGTATTTTTATAAATGAAATGCACTTACACGTATGTGTGCACTTGCACATATTCAAGTATAGTATTTATTTCATATGCGCAATCGCAAAAACACAGAAACTTGCGCGAATGACTGACAAACTTTGAATAAATGTACATTTCTATGTAAATTACAACGAATGTTCCAAGCATCACGAGAACAACATCAACAAACATCCAAACTCTTCTCCCCGCTGCAGGTGTCGCTGTCCATAACCTGTTTCCTGGCTACGATGGCAAAAGTTGAAATCATATTTTGATGCTGACGCTGAAGTCAAAATGAAATGTGGCAACAGTACAGACAGCTTGACAAAAATCAGAAAAGCACCAATATCCATATTTGTTTAAACAACTATGATATAAAAATAAAATATTCTTATACAAATTTTGGGCGAGATTCGAACCTTAGTGTTGATAGAAATATGAACATTAGCTTACCGCTACATTGAACGCTGAAACCTTGCAACCTTAAATGACGTTTGATTGTCTATGAAGAGGCTGATTCCTATAGAATTTCAATATCATTCCATACACGACATGTGCAATATGAATGAAATCACTTTGCGTTGTTGATGATGCGCTTGCGTTAAGAATGGAAATGTTTTTGTAATTTTTTTACTATGAATTTCGGAGTCCGTTTAGACTTTAAAGAAT
Organism: Bactrocera minax; assembly: GCA_021498325.1. Taxonomy (NCBI): domain Eukaryota; kingdom Metazoa; phylum Arthropoda; class Insecta; order Diptera; family Tephritidae; genus Bactrocera; species Bactrocera minax. The sequence goes on from JAKEEE010000047.1 coordinate 1,352,408, forward strand.
ATTGTTTTTGTTGTCAGCATGTAATTTTTTCTGAAGATTAGTCGAAGTGAATAATGTGAGGAATGTATATAACATAGAGAAATAAAAGCACATGTATTTATATAGATATGGATATATATCGAAAATATAGCCCAATCGTGTACTCACATTTAATTAAATTCTCAAAGATCTATGCATGTACATATGAGAGCACAGACATCAATATAAAGTTTTTAAAAGATGACAACATATATTTGGTTAAAATTTAAATAAATAATTATTAAAATAATTATTAAAATAATAAATATTAATATAACACAAGACAAGAAAATTGCCGTCCGCAAATCAATGTTTACCGACTCCTTAATGGTGTCATATGTATAAATTATTTTTATAAATATTTCGAAATATTTCTTATTATTAATATTTTTTTTAGCATAAATTTAATTAAAATAAAATATAAAAATTTAAATGGAAAATTCACATAGCATATGTGCTATATGAATTCTCTGGTTCCTCATCAATATGCCCTGGTTGAGCATGTTAAAAAACTGAAATTTTACAGACTCCCTTCTGCTAAGTATCAAAACAACGTTAATTTATCATGAGGTGACTTCCCTCGTTGTGAGGTGAATTCCCCGTTGAAATTTTTCAGACTTTGTTTTATTTCGCTGTCGAACCTACACCTTCTCTATGGTTGTAAGTTCTCTGCTATTATTTTCAGGATTTTAGACAAGGGATACTTGAATGAATTCTTACTGTTGAACAACATTTGTATTGCTTTGGCGTGTTTTAATATACGTAAATATTTATAAAATATGCAATCACATCCAATAACCCCTGAATGAATGTCATGTAGATACAGCAGCTACAATTAATTAATAAACTGTATATGAAATTATACGTGTATTGTATTTAGGTGAAACAAAAATAAAAGAAAATATGTTTCTGTGTCCAGATTGAATACAAACTCAAAAAACTCATGCATCCGTGGTTTTTACCGCTATGAATGAATTTTGTTCATAGAAGTCTGTAACATATTTTTCGGCGATAACAAGTTTTTTAGCTATTTAATTTATTTGCTTAATAATGTTCCCTTATTTTATTCGCTAGTGTAATTAATCCATAAATATAGCTTGTGGAATAAAACTGAAAACTAAAACAATATATAATATAAAGTTTGATTCGATAGGAATATATGCATATGTAACAAACGACGACAAACATCGACTATTATTATCTTTGAATGATGTTTTAAATTCCACGGATTCCACGGCGACCCAAAAGTATATTATAAGTTATAAACTCAAACTATTAAAAAGCAAACATCAAAGTTGTTATTTGTAAAGCATAATTTTCGTTAGTTTCATTGATTTCTTCTTTCTCGTATTCAATTTCCAAATATGCAAAAAAGTAGAATAAATTGTTTTTTTACTTAAACAATTGTATTGATTTTTACCAATAGCTGTGAAAGGTATGTCAGGTTAATAAGTTATTAAGAGTATACAATCAGGGCATTTAATAGGTAAGTACCGCCTATAGATATGTTTAGAACTTAGGATCTGTTAATCTATTTGTTTTTTTAGTCCAATTAATATATATAAATTAATCACTGCGTGAATATCTCACAAATTTACTGATTTTTACTGGTCCGTTAGTTTTGCGTGGGAAAATTTGTTGCTACAAAGTATATTAGTTTTGTTCACCTAACGGTTGTCCGTTCGTCCGTTCAACTTACACATAATTTGAGTAAATATTAAAATATCTTAATGAAACTTTGTACACATGTTAGTTGGCCCTGTCAGGAGGTCACTATATCAGATGGGCGGAATCGAACTGCTGCCACGCCCACCAAATGCCGTTAAACGAAAACTTATAATGCCATAGGTAAGCTCCTAATTAAGATATGTATATACATAGCTTGAAATTGATACTGGGAATCACAGTAGGGAGGGACATCTGCGGATTGAAAATTTTTAAAAGTGGATACAGTCCCGCCGCTAATGTTTAATGCACATATCTTTCAAACTAATAAATAAAACTTGCTCCGAGCAAGTCTTTTTACCACTTCCTTATACACTTAGAAAGTGAGTGAAATCGGATTATCGGAGCACGCCCAGCTCTAATATAAAGATTATATTGACAACTACTAAAAGTGCGTTAACTCCGTGTAAAAATTTGACAAGAGTCCAATGTTTGTTGGGAGGAATAAAATATCCCACAATGAAGAGACCTTCTGCAGTAGTAACTCGACCTCAAGCAACATACATTACTCGTCACAAGTCTACGCTAATCTAACATTATTATATTCAGTTGCTTAAATATTTTAAATGATTTCAAGAAAATTGCGCTTATTCGTTTTAACCACTTGTTGGTACAGCAGCAGGCGTCAAAATTCTTTGAATTCTCTAAAGCGCCGTTGAAAATAATCGGGCTTTGTTGCCAAAAAAGAGCGCAACGTGCTTCAAAAGTGTACGCTCAATGCATTTTAGTTCCTATTTTGTAGGTATTTTAAGCGTGTTAGTAATTAAATACAAACTGATTTGTTTATTATTGACTAGCTTTTCAATATTTTAATTGAAATATTAATAAAAAAAAATTTACTTTTCAAAGGTGGGGACAACAAAAAAAGAAAAGATATTGGAGAAAGAAATATGACAATAAAGCTCTGGAAGGAAGGCAAAAATTTCAAAAGAAATAATAAATCTATAAGGGAAATAACCGAAAACGTAGAAAAAAAAAATCTACTGTATTTAACATTATTTAGCGCTTTAAAAAAACCCCACTTTATGTAATAAAATACTTGACAGAAGTACAAAACGAAAAATTTACGACCGAAGTGCTCGGTTTTTGTTGCGAATAATCAAAAATAATCCATATCTGTCTGCTGTAGAGTTACAAAATCAGCTAAAAGAAAAGAAGAAATTTGAAGAAAAAAGACAAACATTTGGACAATTATAAAATAATTCAGACAAACATATACATACATACATATATAAATTCTGACTCATGTAGACAAACAAACTGAGGTGATTACTATTTGTGTGTAACACACAAAATCTTTTTTATAGTACCTTAGTCAGAAATATTAACACTAATATTTTGTGGGGCCACAATTAGACTTATAACGACTTCCATACGCCTTTGCATGGAGGATGTGGGTCTTTTTCTAATGTTTCTGTCTAGAACATGCCACAAATTCTCATTAGTCAATAGGATTGAAATCCGGGGATTGGGGAAGTGAATTTAACTGTTTTGGGGTGTTATACAACAGCCATTCTTTGACAACTTTAACTGTCCGTTGTCTTGCTGAACCGTCGTCGTTGTCTGACCGTTGTCTGGCTGAAAGGCCAGCGGCAAGGTTAGAGCATCCTTTCGAACGCTTTGCTTTAAGTAGTCCTTCACTATTTGAAGATAATCTCTGGTATTCATAGTAGACTCAACAAAAACTAGATTTCCGGTACCAGCAACCACATGCCGCCCAAACCATTACAGAGACTCCCCCATGCTTAACAGTTGAAACAAGATTTTTGGGATCAGCTAGCTATTTCGTGTTCTCCAGATCTTACCAGGGTTTTTTGTGCCAAATATCTCGAATTTGCTTTCATCACTAAACACAACGTTGCTCCAAAAGGTTTGAAGGGTCAGTTAAATGGGTTTTTGCAAAGTTGAGTCGCTTAGCCCTCTTGGCAGTAGAAATGCAAGTCTTCCTTCTTGGTGTCCTCCCATGCAAAACGTTAACATTTAGCACTCTGCGTATAGTAGAGGCACTAACGGGCCTACTTCGACCTTCCGAAATTTTTTTAATTTTTGGACAGTTGAAAGACTTTAGTTGTCAATTTTTGGTATTTCACCTAAAGACTTCCTATAAAAAAGTTTTTACTCCTTTCCACTTTAAATAAAGTAACAAATTACAACGTTATCAGTAGTTAGAAAACATTTATCAGAATTTATATTTTTAAAAAAATATTAATGGTTTTAGACGTAAACGTCAGCTGTATGCTAATTTTTGACGCTGACTGTAAAGAGAGATATTTCATCTCGTCGGAATTATAATTTTCACAATAATAGTACGGTTCCACGTCCACCATTTTTTCATATAATGTTTGAGATAACTCGATCCTATGGCAATTAGAATCAAAATGTGTATAAATATATTAGATTTTTGATATAAAACCTATAAATTCAGAGTGTGGTAATTACTACATTGCTTTTCTGAAGTGGAGAAGAAAGAAGTCTTTATTAGTTATACCACCATCAAATCTTCATGGTTGTTATAATTATGTTGTTCCAAATATTCCAAATACAAGTAACAGCAAAAAATATCCGAAACCATTTTTATGCAGAAAACTACCTTAATCCACATCCACATTTACTTCTATTTGAATATTTTGAAATGAGGCAGAATAAATAAGTCAATTAAGTAAAGGATTGTCAATCCTTGAAAAGTTAGCCAAGAGGTATTTTGAACCAAAGCGAACAATGCGATTTGGAAAAAGCTATTCGAAAATGAGTCACACCGGTCAACTGGCAAAAGTTCGCAATTCTTTTTATCTATATAACGAATATATCCTATGCCACAAGCTTGTCTGAAGAGATATGAGACGTCGCCCCTTCTACGTACGTGTCCAAAAAAATCTTCAGTCTATCTTTAGTCAATTCTCTTGTCATTAAATATGTGAATCCCTTATGTGACCAGAAGCGCCACAAACCTCTTAAACTCCTTATATAGAGAAGCCAACCTTTTATAAGACCAAAATTGTTTGTTATTTCGCGACCGAAAGAATCGTACACTTTGGCTTCTTGAAAAAATTTGTTGGTCCGCAGTTGCCGAAAAGCAGTTCTAGTCTTGCGTAATACCTATGCAATCAACTGTCCACTTTTTATTTTTATTTTTTTTTTACTTTTAGATGTCATCGGCAATGGCAATTGTCGTTTGGTGCATTAGTTCCCACTTGACTTCGGCCTGTTCGGTTGTAGACAGTTGTAAGTTAGTTGCATTCCGATAGGTTCTACGATAGTTTTTCTAATACAGCAGTAGAAGCAATTTAGTTCCAAATTAGTTAGAAAAAGGACGAAGTAATCTAGTTGAAGCAAAACACAACAATAACAATAAACTGGTATGTTTTATTTTTATTGTAGAATATAAACCTAAATATTATATATAATGTATATAAATATATGTAACTAATCATAAAAAAATATCAGTTCATTGCAATTAATTTTATACTAAGTTGTAAGTGAAAAGTGAAAAAAAGTCAAATAAAAAGTAGAGAAAATTAAGTATAAAACTAAAAGTTAAATGAACAATAAAAAGTATTTACTTACATATGTATGTATATATATTTAATTAAGTTAAAACTAGTATTTCTTACCCAGAAGGGCAGCATAAAACTGTTCATAAGACTGTATATTGGAATTTTATAATAGTATTATACTTGCACTTCAATTCATTAATAAAACAATTGACACTATTTTCACTTCATTTTTGAGTTTGATATGTGGAGATGAGTTAGAAAAGTTGTTTGTAAATATTAGCGATTATCTATTGCTAACAGTAGAGTCGATACATTCAACTGTTCTTTAGTTTAATTCTGATTTAACCGATTCTAAATAAAATGCCAAATAATTGGTTCAGAAGTATTTTTTGGACCGGTTCATAATTTTACTGGAGGGAATTTATCAAAAGAAAAGAAAAAAGAGTGAAATTAGTTGTGTTAGCAAAAGGCCGAGACTTAGAAGTTTTACTATGGTATGGAATCGGTGGGATTTTGCTCTTTGTAATGGTGATGATAATGTGACCAGTCTTCGGCTGCTGCCACGTTGAGAACTTTTTTTGCCATGTAGCGAATGCCTTTTGAGATAAAGCGTGCATATGAAAATAGTGGTTCCTTTCCTGCTTCTTTGCCGCGTTCATTTGCAGTTTCCTTGTATAACAGATGTCCTGGAGTCCACATGATTTTGGTTACGTTTTTGTGTCGGTATAAAATGTCTCTTAAATTTCTTAATTCTACTGTGCTATTTGTTACATTTAAGCGTTTAAGCGTTGCGTTGAGTGGCGATTTGTTATCGCTGAATGTTTTTTCGAGTTTGTGTGATGAAACGAAGCCGTTTCATATTCCGCAAAGGCTTCAGCTGTAAATACAGAGCAGTACTTTGGTAACACACCGATAGCTATAGTGACAACTTGATCGTTGGTCACGGCAAACGAAGTATGGGTATCTGATTTTGGGCCATTGGTGTAGATTACTTTTCAATCTGGTCTATAGGGTTCTATTGCGTCAACGAATAGCTGGATATATTGGTCGGCATTAGTGGTTGAGTTTTGATGTTTGAAGAGCTTTTTTATTTTTTGAACGTTTTAATGTCAGCCAATGCGGGTGAGTATTCTTCTTAGTAAGATGCGGTTTCGATCTTGTATTGGCCTCATTGATAAAGATTAAGCATTTCATGACCGTAGATGGTTTATTTGTTGCACGTCGTGATTGCACCAGATCAAACAGGAGAATGAGAATGTTGTGTCTTCTTCTGTGATGAATGTTAGGTAGGCCTGCTTCAGTTAAACACCGCTTTGGTTGGAGAGGTTGGGAAAGCTCGAATGATCCTTCTCGCCGCCATGTGGTAAGGGTTTGAATGAATGCGAAGTGTCCATAAATCACAAGCCCAACGTTTATTTTTAACAACATCAGAGTTTTCACAATATTTACAAGAGTTCACATGTGACAAGAATTTTGATGCAGAAAACGTAATAATACTTAGTCTAGTGAGTAAGCTTAATCTAACGTATTTACAATGATCTGTAAAAGCTTTACACCAGTTAGTTTGCACAGAAATTAACCTTTAAACAATATAAAGATTGTTATGATTATTGCATCAGCCAAGGAGAGCAGTACCACCATGAGTGTATATAAGCAACGAGCTCTGTATGAAATACATGATATCCTCAAGTTTCTGATTAGATGATATGTAGATCGCTGCGATGACACTTTCTTTTCCATTTGATAATTTACATTTATTCAAGCAATTATCGCCAATTTCAGTTAAACTCACTGTATGTGCAGTGGAATTTATTGCATGAAAATGTGTGGAATGTCAATGTTTAATGTATCGCATTCATCATAATAGATCGCAACACCTCCTACTCGAATGTTCGGTCGTTTATATTTGACGACAGAAGTGAAGTTTGATATGCTGACGTTCTCATCATTGTCCATCCAAGTTTCGATTAACAGTGTTTGATCTTCGTATCCCTGCATCTGTGAGATCCTCAGAATGAGCTCGAAGAATTTGCCAATTAAGGGTGTATATTGATAATCTTTCCTTTGGCGAATGAAATCAAGCATTTGTTTATCAACAGTTTCCAAACAATTCAACGAATATCTTCGGAATTCATCTTCTAAATATGTATGTCATTGCTGTTGCAGCTCTCCGACCATGATAAAAACGTAAATCGTCATTTGTTGTAGTTATCTATAATCCTTCGATACTAGTTACGCGTGACAAAGCGACATATACTAAGGATTGCGAGTGCTTTTTATCATACTCATACATAATTTCAGAATAAGTACTTCCTTGAGATTCATGTATAGTGGTGGCACAAGCACAAACTAAGGTATATGTAATCGTTTCTATGAGATTGTTTTGTATGAGATTGTTTCGTATGAGATCGTTTTGTTATTATTGAGAGGTATTGCAGCTGCTCTTCTGCGGATTGGTATCGCTATTTTACTAATTTGATTTGCGTTTACATACCCTGCAACACTTTTTCTAATTTTTCAACAAATTTTGATGAATCCGGAAACTCTAGCCATGCGATCGTGACTTCATCTGTAGCATCACAATCAATATGCACTAGTTTTCCCACTGCACCGTCTGTTAAACCATCTGTCACATCAATATTTGTTGCTATCATATAAAACACACCTTTGACAAACACAGTTTCATATGGCAATCCTGCAGTATCCATGAGTGACATTTTATGGAGTTTCTGAAAACAAAGGCTTCTTGCTCCACAGATGTGCATCCAATATAAATATCTTTGGCTATGGAGAAAATTTTTTCTTCAGCACAATTTAAAATTTTGTTGTTATATTCCGCAACAGATTGGTTCGTGTTGAACAAGCGTATTACATGCGGACAGCGAGTGTTTGCTTCTTGAACTGTGCAAAGTCTCGATTCTATCAATTCCAATTCGTCATTTTCAAGTCGTTCACCGTTGCCAATTTTCGTTAAAATTGATGAAAATAGTTGATTGGCCTGCCTCATCACTTGTTCCAATTCGAAAAATTTAAGACCTCTCCACAAGAGTGGTCCAACAATCTTCTGCTTCACTTGCTTGTAGATTGGTGAAGCTCTAACCGGCGTAACTAACGGCAACTGTCGTAAATCTCCAAGAACGACTATTGCCACTTGAAATACCTTCATTGACGATTGTATTTTGCTGGGATTATTCGTCATTCATGATACATGCATTGTCGTTGCTTGAAGAGCTTCATTCAATCGTGTGTTAGTTTAGAGCAGATTTCCGAGCCTTTTTTCGTGCTCTGTATTCTCGATTACGCTCCGCTTTTGATTTAGTCGTTTTCTTAGCCCGTGGCACATTTTCTCGACCTTGTGTCTCTGGAGTTTTCTTTACAGAGATTTTAGGAATTGCGAAATCTGTAGAATAAAAGTTTAAACAATGAAAGTTAGTTACGAATCGTATGCGTAACGCGTGCTTGTACATACATACATATGTTCCGTTCTCGTAGTGTGTCTGTCACTCTCATGTATGCAGACACGTATTCCAACTGGGGACACGTGCACTAAATGTAAATAGATAATTACATGAGGATACCTATGTTACTATTTGTTTCAAAGATTTTATAAAAGTAAAACTATCACTCGACACAAAATATTATACCACAAATTTAGTTTAAACTTTTACCGACTCCTTGTGCGACTCTGATTTAGCGCCATCTGTTTGTCAGTGAGGAAATCTATTACATATTACAGCTGATTTAGACCAGTGGTTGCCATTTGCATGAGCTATCACATATTCACGTCCATATAAGCCTCACGCAAAGTTCAGTCGCTGTCAAATCAGCGACGAAGTAACTTCAGAGTTGATATGATGCGAAGCTCTGGCGACTTTCTCTGAAACGGGTTCCTTGATTAAGTTGGCAGCGATGAAGATCAGAGAATTTTGAAAAGCTGATATCGAAAAAGGCGCGATGTCAGAAATAAACCCGCTGGAAGTAACTGACAAAATCAGTGTGAAATAAAATTTCAAAGACCGACACAGATTATGTAGAGTGTGTTTGCTATAAATGAGAAATACTTCTATTTAATACATTTCTCATGACATTTTATTATGAATTGCTTCTTTGTAATTATTATTCATTAAACATTTTTATGTTTATATATATTATTAAATGTTATTATATGAATTGTGAAAATTTTGAGAAGTTGTTTTTTTCGAGCTACTCTGCTATGAAAACCCGCTCTTTTCAAAATTCTTCGCGCAGTAACTACAGAAATGTTTTTCGCAAATCTCCCCTCTACGTCACCTGAAATTTACGTGATATTTCCTATGGATATGAAGTTTTTTTTAACGCGGTATAGACTGAACAGTGCGATCTTCCACTCAAACGACCAATTTCGTGGTTTGACTTCCCTTCCTGCCAAAATTTAATAATAATATTTCTTTCGTCGACACTAATTTCTTTTCGATTAGACATCATCGTAAATTTTACGGCAGTTTTATAAAAAGAAACTTACTTATTGCGCTTTTTTTGCTTAATTAAAAAAACACATTAAAAGACTATGAAAATTTTTGGGAAATTAACTTGCAACACGCGCTAATTCCTCCATAATACTGAGTGCTTGTAGACTTTTGATCGCTTCTAGTTACGTTGAAAAATAAAAGTACCGTTATCTCGCTTATTTGGTGAACACGTGCACACAAATTTGGTGTCATCTGTATAAGAATATTTTCAAACAAGCATTTTTGTATTGGCTGCTTGTAAACTTATGACGCTGACTGTATGTGGCAGAATGGTTCGTTTAATCCAAATTTTAATCCACATGATTTTAACAGTAGGGGTCTAAATTACCTCAATAAGCAAACGGGGATATTAAAATTAACTTCAGACAAGAGAAAAGAACTACAAACTGATCCATTTATGAGTTTCACTAAGAACATTACGCCAAGCCTTTCCCTGCGACTACGAGTGTAAGAAGATTTATAAGTTTTAAACGACTAGTATATGGAGGAAGACATAATTTAGAATCCCATCGGAAATTCCCTAAGACAAAAAGTAAAAGTTATTGTTGAATGGAGTCTAATTTGTCAGAATGGATTTGGTAACTAGGGTTCCATGCCAAAGAGCCATTCTAATATAGGTCTATAACCAAAGTGGTAAAAAGAGTTTTACTAACATATGGATCTTTAAATTCTTAAGACCATCTTTTAAAAAAACTGAGAACACCTTTATATTAACATGAAGACTAAAATCAAGTTTGGGATCCATAGTAACCACCAAATCAACAAAGTTAAATACTTGCTCCAAACTATAGCTTTTTATTACATAAGAAGAGTTAAATACTGATTTACGGGAAAAACACACCGTCTTGCATTTTTAAAGATTAAGTGGCATATCATTCCTATCACACCATGTAACCAAATCGCTTGTCTGTTTACAATAGACACCTTTCATCTATTCAAGTATATGAAATAAAAAGCCTTACATTGTCGGCATATGACATTTTTGAGAATTCTTGAGAAGAAGAATTTGAGATATTGAAGAAATATCATTAATAAATAACAAGAACAGAATCGGACAAAGATGACTACCTTGTGGAACACCTGCAGAGACGTTAATATAATCCCAAGGAGTATCATTAAATATCACTCTTTGTGTTCTATTATTGAGATATGAAGATACCCATTGAAGAAATCTTGGTTGAGAACGAAGAAGAACAAAATTTTCTACGAGAATTGAGTAATTCACTTTATCGAAAGCTTTGCTAAAGTCAGTGTATATAAGACCAGTATACTTATTTTCCCTAAGAAAATATGCTAAATTCTCCCTCATCAAAGCTTAGTTTAAATTTTGAGGTTTTGAAAGGCTCGAATTAAATTAAATTAGAAAGGGATTGACCACATATTCCTCGTCTTCGGCATTTTAGTTAGATGTGCTTTAAAAGTGTGTTTCTTTCTAGCTACATATAATTATTTTCTTTAGTTAATTTTTTAGTTTTTTTTGTTTTCCTTTTTTTTGTTTTTGTTTTTTTTTGTTTTCAACTTATTTTTTTGCTTTTTTTAATCTCTTATTTATTTTTTATATTTTTTTGAATTGTTTTAATTTCTTATTCATTTTTTATAGTTTTTTGAATTTTTTTTATTCCTTTTTATTTATATTTTTTTTGCATTTATTTTTTTTATTGCTTTTAATTTTTTAATTCTTTTTATTTTGTTATATTTTTTTACATTTATTTGTATTCTTTTATATATTTTTATATATTAAAAAAATTTTCTTTTTTTTATTTCTTTTTAGTTTTTTATATTTTGTTTAGTTTTTATATTTTTTTTTGTTTTTTATATTTTTTTCATTTTTTTTTATTTTTTTTAATTTTTTTTTTTACATATTTTTAATTTTTTTTTTTTAATTTTTTTAATATTTTTTTTATTTTTTTTTTATTTTTTTATATTTTTTTTTAATGTTTTTTAATGTTTTTTTAATTTTTTTAAATTGTTTTTGGTAAAATTGTGTCATATCTGTTCCATGTAATGTTATTGCGACGTTGCATACTTTGAGGCCTTCACGGAACCTTTTTGCTTTAATAATTGCCTATCCACTGGACAGTGATATAAATGAGCTCTCTTTGTTATTAGCTTTTTAATATTTAGTTTGAAAACAATTTTGCGAATTTTAGCAAATTGAAAATAAATAAATAAAAAATTTAAATATTTAAATATTTAAATGAACTATAAATAGTACGTCTGCACCGTGAAGTGTTCACCATTTTTCCATATCCCTCGCACTTGTGAACAAATTATTGTGCGGAAACTGACAAACGCCCAAGTGTATGCTACGAAAAAATGTACTCAAATTATTATATTTAAAATTCAATAATATAATAAATTATCATCCAATGAAATAAAGTTATCGAATTATTGTATTGTCACCGGTTCTTGGAACGTACACAAAGTTTAAATTAAATCTGCTTATTTTAAGAGAGTCAAAATCGAGTCCAAAGCGTCTGTTACAAAAACAGGTTAAGCTAATAAACGCGATTCAATAAGGTCTACATTTAAACATCCTCTAATGTGAAAAATTTACTGCAGGTGTGTTGATTGCATTTTGTCCATCGTTCTTCATTTTGTATACAATTTTGTTAATAATTGAAAATAAATTAAGATTTAATCTTCTTAAAGAATTCTTGAATTTCCTCTTGACTGCTTTTTTTTTATGAACCAGTAAGTAGACGGCATACAAGCGGGTACTCATTTTCTCACCCATACAACAGGGGATGTGTGTAAGTAGGGTGAATATGTACCTTCTGCCCCATAAAAAAAGTGGAGTAGATTTAAATTAGCGCCATCTAGCGGTGAATAGCAGGGTTTTTGAAATGCTCTGCATATGCGTCGTCGCCGTCATTGGTTGCGAGTGTCGGCGGGGGGTATTAGGTGGTGTGGGTATGGCGTTGGCTGTGTGCGGCACCTATCGGCGAATTGTGGTGTTGGGTGTTGGGTGTTGGGTGGTGGGTGGAAGGTGGCGCTGTAAAATTTGTTGGGTGTGTGTTTGTGTGTCTGTGGTGTCTCGTTGAAATAAACAGTTTGTTGTGAAATAAAAAAGCAGCAACAAGTGTGTGGGAGAGAAGTTAGTATATGATAGTGGTGGGGTTAGTCATACTTACATACTTTCTCACATTCAGTTATATATAAATATACTTGCATACTGTTATAATAAGAACAAAATAGAATTGAATTTTTAATATTTTAATATTTATTTTATTTTTATATTGAACATTCTGTTATATAGATTAAAGATTTTTTCAACCGTTTTATATCGCTGATAGAAAATGTTACAAGCACATGTGTTTACATATATAACATCATCATTTGTCGCCCACATACAATCTAGTTTATGTAAACCATATATTGAATCTTTGAAAGGATAAGCTGGATCAAACGGTTGTAATTCAGAAATCATATCCTCGAAAAATTTCACATGTTCTTTATCCAAGTCACTTTGGTATTTAATAACCATGTTTTTTAATTCGATTGCTAACATTTTTTTAATCTATGACCTTTCACAAATATTCAATTACTAATTAAAAAATATAAAACAGAAATCTATTTATACTATTTTATTACATTTTTTTTAATTTCTACATCATTATTTCTTATTTCAACTATTAGATACTTAGATTGAGTAAATTTAACATTATACCATTTTATTATATCTACAATAAACATAGTGTATAACAGAGAAATGTGTCGTGCACTTTTAACTTAAACTCGAGACAATCTTCTATTGATAAAATAAAATAAATGTAATTACAATTAATTTAATTTATATTTTTTCTTTATTCATATTAATTAAAAATTCGTTTAATAAAATAACATTTTTTTCTGAACATTTACAAAAATTTGGTAGATCTTTTTTCATCTTATGAAAATTACACAAACTAAGTTCATTGCTAACATTCATGTTATTTTTATACAAATTTTCTATAGTTTCACAATTTAAATGTTCTAAATTAATCACTTCAACATCTTTTTTATTATCTCTTGTATCCACTTAACTTTCGATAAGCCTTTTACATAGATATTTATATTATCTCCTTTCTCTTTAATATATTCTTTTAAATATTGTTTAACATCTTTAAATGATGATTCCCCATCTTTCCACTCTAATCCATGATGTCTATCACTTAACCAGTTGGTTGTTATTCGATCCTTTAACGATAAATTCTAATATCCGAAAGGTGGTTTAATAATAAAAGTTTTAATCTCCAAATCAGTTGTAAGAATGCTCAGCTCCTTAGCAAAGAAATTGTTGTTTACGAAAAATCCTTGCACATCTATTATAATATATTTAATTTCACTCATTGTTTTTTTTTTTTTTTTTTTAATATATGAGGGAACAACGTTTGTTTTCTATTTCTTTCGATTGTAATATCTAAAATGTTAAAAACTCAACCCTTATATACGCTGGTCATCACACCCATTGTAATAAGGTTTCTTTATCATCGTTAAAACCACTCATATTCGTTTTTAAAAAAAAAAAAAAAAATACAAATACTGAGAATTTGCTCTATTTAATCTTTTAAAACGCTTTCTTTGTTTTATTTGGATGGTGATTTGCATAACGCTTACAATTTTTTTTTTTCATTCCACAACATCTGGGTGTAATGAGGTTTTTTAACGGGAACTTCGTGTGTGAGTGAGTGAGTGTAAGTAGATATCGTTAAAGTAACAGTATAAAAGCTAGTAAGGTATCAACAGCTTTCTCAGTTCACAACATTTAACGTTTGGAAGTAAAAAAAAAAAACAACAAACAGTCAAAGACAAAAGTAAAAAATTCAAATGGATAATGTACTAGAAAAAGTTAATTCCATCCGTTATTTAAAACCAATACTTTCTTTAACGAACTTCCCCATTGATACACCGATGAAAATTTTGAAGATGGAGAAGAAAACTACCAAATATGGAAGAAAGATATATATGGAACTGGAGGAACACGTCGTATTTCTACCAGAAAAATATAATGAGCTGGATGAAGAGGATCTGTCCGTATTATCAACCGGTGTATATACTATTATAAAAACTGTCAATTCACAATTTATTTTCAATAAAATTATATAAAAGCAAATGGGTGTTTGTTGAATCGCTTTAGTTTTATTTGAGATTTGGATTGTAAATACAACTAAAAAAATAAAAAAAAATTAAAAAATGTATTATCTTTGCGAAATATGTGAAAAGGAGTTCAGATACCTTAGTGCATTGAAGCGACATGTTAGATTACAACATAATTATAATTACTTTAAATGTAATTTATGTAATCTTCAATTTAGTGCTAATAGATAAATTAATTAAGCATAAACGATTTGAACATCAATCAGAATCAAACAATGAATCAATAGAACACTATACTTATTGTGCTACTTGTGAAGAATGTGTTTTATCTTCGAAGTGGAAATTTCATTTGCGAACGAATGTACATAAGCAAAAATCGCTAAAAGAATTAAATATAAATTCAAATATAAAATGTATAAACTCAGTTTTTGATGGTCGTGTTATAACATATGTATTTGAAAATTCTAATAAAAATGATTTAATACCGATGAACTTTTTTCATACAATTTAAAATCAATTTTATCAAATAATAAAAGATGCTCTTGAAGAGCATACCAGTATCAAAATGAATTGTGAACTTTTCGGTAAATACATGTTGTTAAAAGAAGATGTACAGTGTTTATTTGAATTAAAATCACATCAAACAAAAATGCGTATATTACTACAGAATAACAAAGAAGATATTTTAAACATTTTCAAAGAAGAATGTGAAATTTTATTGAAAAAAATGAGTGAGTTTCAAGAAAAAGATAGTGGTTGGACATTAATTGAAATTTCTCACTTGGAAGTTAATATAAATGCATATAACCCTATTGCCGGATCAAAATATATATCGTTACCAAATAGCATTATAAAAAAACATGCTTGTGTTAACGTGCAAAATAACGATGACTATTGTTTTAAATGGGCGATTATTTCAGCATTGTGTCCAGTTACCAACAAGCATTCAAATAACTACAAATCATATAAAATTAACAATATAAATGAAGAAATTATCATTCTACAAAATGATATTACACATAATTTTAAAGATTTAAATTTTCCAATGTCGGTAAACGAAATTAAAATATTTGAAAACAATAATCCACACATAAGTGTAAATGTGTACGGTCTAGATGCATACAGAGATGTTATCATAGGACCATAGTATCATTCTGAAGAAGAAAAATTACATCATATCAATCTTCTACTATTGGAAGACATTTCAAATTTCCACTATATATGGATAAAACAAATTTCAAGGTAACATCAAAAAGAAATGATGTTTTTTTTATTTAAATAAAAGATGTTTTTTGTTTTTTTTATTTAATTATATATTACTTAAAAGTCAACTGACAAAACACCGAAGAAGAGTGTTTATATGCAATATATGTTTATCACATTTCCACAATGAAGATGTGCTAACACATCATCGAGAGGAGTGCAATCGAATTGTCACCGAACTACCGTCAGAAAATGAAAAGATATTAAAATTTAAAAATTACTTAGAGGTACCATTCGTTATATATGCAGATTTTGAATGCATTTTAGAACCTATAGATATAGATAATAATTACACACAAAATACACAATTTGTTCAGAAGCATATTCCATATGCGTATAGTTATTATATTAAGTGCTTTTATGATTCAAATTTAGATAATTTTCGTATATATAGTGGGGGAGATTGTACAAAAGATTTTTTTAAGAATTTAGTTAATGATGTTGTTAATATTTATAAAAAATATTTAAGTGTAGTAATAGCAATGAAAAGTTTAACACCTGCTCAAGAAAAGCAACAGAAATAAAGTATATATTGTCATATTTGTAAAGAGTTTTTAAGTTTTGATGATAGAGTAATCGATCATTGTCATTTAACTGGTAAATATAGAGGACCATCACACAAAGAGTGTAATTTAAAATTTCAAATCGCAAACTTTATTCCAATATTCTTTCATAATCTTTCCGCATACGATTGTCATTTATTTATAAAGGAACTTTCTTCTATTGAAGGTGATATAAATGTCATTCCATTAAATAAAGAGTTATATATTTCCATATCAAAGAAATTTTATATTAATCATAAAGAGAACATTGAACTTCGTTTTTTAGATTCATTTAGGTTTATGCCATCGAGCTTACAAAGTCTAGCAGAAAATTTATGTGAAAAAAACTTCTTGGCTATAAAATCTTTTTTTCCAAACACTAATGAATTCAATTTGATGAGACGAAAAGGTGTCTTCCCATATGATTATCTTAGCTCAGTAGATCGACTAAAAGAAACACAACTACCAGATATATCATTTTTCTATAACAAATTAACTGATGAAACATGTAAAAATGTTGACTGTGAACATGCTCAACAAGTCTGGAAAGAATTTAACTGTAATACCTTATTAGATTATCTGTTATTATATTTAAAAGTAGATGTGTTATTACTTTGCGATGTGTTTGAAAA
Organism: Bactrocera minax; assembly: GCA_021498325.1. Classification (NCBI taxonomy): domain Eukaryota; kingdom Metazoa; phylum Arthropoda; class Insecta; order Diptera; family Tephritidae; genus Bactrocera; species Bactrocera minax. Next base: position 1,369,669 of record JAKEEE010000047.1, read on the forward strand.
TTTTAGAAAAGTCTGCAAATCAATTCACAATTTAGATCCATGTCATTATTATACAACCCCAGGTTTATCGTGGGACGCAATGTTGAAACTAACAAAGATAAATTTAGAATTGTTAACCGACCTTAATATACATAATTTTTTAAAAAAGGGTATTAGAGGGGGTATTGTACAATGTAGTAAAAGACATTCAATAGCAAATAATAAATATTTGAGCGATTTTGATTGTAATAAAGAATCAAATTATCTGATTTATTTAGATGTTAATAATTTATATGGTTACGCAATGTCACAATATTTACCTATTTCAAATTTTGAATGGGTTAAGGATATTGAAAATTTTAATTTGAATAATGTGAAAGATGACTCAGCAATTGGTTATATATTAGAAGTAGATTTAGAATATCCAACAACCTTACACGATTATCATAATGATTTTCCATTTTGCTCAGAAAATAAAAAAACAGAAAATATGAAATACGTAAAACTAGTAACTGATTTAACACACAAAGAAAAATATATTATACATTATAGGAATCTTCAACAGTGTCTGCGTCATGGATTGATTTTGAATAAAATACATAGAATACTTAAATTTAATCAATCGGATTGGATGAAAAAATATATTGGTTTAAATAATCATCATCCGACATTAGCGAAAAATGACTTTGAACGAATTTTTTTAAACTATTAAATAATGCAGTCTATGGGAAGACAATGGAAAGTGTTGATAACAGAAAAGACATTAAAATAGTTACCGATTGGAAGAATAAAGAAAGGAAATTAGGTGCAAGAGCATTAATTGCTAAATTTAATTTCCATAGTTTACTTAAAATTTCTGAAAATATGATTGCTATTGAAATGAGAAAAGCTCGTATTGTCTACAACAAACCTATATATATTGGTTTTTGTGTCTTAGAAATATCAAAATGCCAAATGTATCGTTTCCATTATGATTATATGAAACCAAAATATAACACAAATGTTACTCTTAATTATATGGATACAGATTCCTTTATTTATAACATTAAAACAAATGATTTTTATGAAGATATTCGTCCTGATATTAGCTTATACTTTGATAGTTCAAAATATTCAAACCCAAATATTTTCAATTTACCATTGTTAAATAAACAAGTTTTAGGAATGATGAAGGATGAAGTGAATGGAAAGCTTATAAAAGAATTTATTGGTTTAAGAGCAAAAATGTACTCCATTAAAATTGATCGAGAAGATAAAGAAATTAATAAAGTGAAAGGTGTTAAATATTCATGTGTAAAAAAGCTTTCTATTAACGATTTTAGATTATGTTTATTAAATAAGAAAATATATGAAGATAAAATGTATGTTTTTCGTTCCAAATGCCATGAAATTTATACACAACGTATTAAAAAGTTAGTATTAAGTAATTTAGATGATAAGAGATTTGTAAAAGAAAATGGTATTGAAACATATGCATGGGGACATTACAAAATAAATAAAAACAATTAATAAAATTTAAAAAAAAATTTATTTATTTTAAAGAGTATTTTTGATATAAAAATTGTAAACATAAATGACCACAATTGTAAGTATTAAATTTTTGTTTTCGTTTATAATTATATTCTATAGGTGTTTTTAGGTAATTAGCAATTTCAAGTGGTGGTTGTAAATTTCCAAAACTATCAAAATATTCTTTATAATTATGCTTCTTATAGTACGCTACCCAATGAGTTCCAATACCGTTTACGTCATCTAAATTAACTATACCACATTCTTGATCTAGTGGTTTTTTAGGTAAAGAATTACGCATGAAAACTCCTCTGAAATATTTAAGTTTTTTACCATATTTACTTAAATCAATATCTGTTAATGGTCGATTGGGTAGCTGACTTAAAAGTTTTTTGATGGTGATGCTTGAGGACTGTAAAAAAGTCCATATCCTCTTTTATATGACTTTAGGAATAAACCTTTTCCCATAGCAATTGATTCCATATATCTGTTGTGTCGTTTAGACTCTTCTAAATCTTCTTTTCCTCGTTTAATGTCTCTTATTGTTTTATAAATACTTGATCCGGTAGTTCCAAGAGCAGCTAATGCTGTTATAATTGGTATTAATGGAAGAACTCCACCGACTTTAGGTAGTGGAATAATTCTTGGAATAGAAATTTTTGATTTTCTCCTTTTTAAGTTTGTATGTATAGCGTTTTGAGCAATTTTCACAGCACTATCGATATCTTTAGGGTTTTCGCTTTTCAAAAGCTTTTTAATTTTGCTAATAATTTTATTCCACATTTTTTTTCCTTTTTCTTTTTCAATTTCTTCGATTTACTTTTTATTTTGGGTAATCCTAACCCAAAATTTACTTTTCCTTTCATTGCGTTTGTTACGAACCAAGCGGCTGCGCGCTCTTTTAAATCACTGTCTTTAGATGTTACTCGTTGCCAGGCCCTTTCAGCTAAAATTGTATCAGCTTGATGTCTTTTATTTAATTCTTTTGTCTGCGAATATGCAATGTCGTGTTCTCTGCAAGCTGCATCCAATTGATTTATTCTCTTATCCCCTCTTGCTAAACGTTTAGCTAATTTTGTTCCTGGTCCACAAAACTGATAGCCTGGTATATGTAATTCAATTGGTAATGCATTTATTAGGTTGTTTACAAAACCACTTCCAGTTTTATACTGTTTACGAAAATTTTTTTCAAGATATTTTATAGACATTTTAGATTAAAATTTTTTTCTTTAAGATATACACTTGACAGCATTTAAAATCCAAATACCTAATTTGGTTATAAATGATTGATTAGATATTGAAAAGCTTTTAGTTAACAACATGCGTTTGATAAAGCAACCATTAACAATTGAAGTGAAAAATGTTGATAAAGTCTTTATGAGTGGTGAAAAACATAAATCTAAACATAGTTCTCTTTTACCAAATTCAATACGTGCTTTAATCGTAGGACCATCAAATTGTGGTAAAACTAACGTAATGTTCAGTTTAATAGAAAGCCCGAATGGACTTTCTTTTAAAAATATTTATATTTACTCAAAATCGTTATATCAACCGAAATATTGTTATTTAAAGAAATTGATTGAACCCATTAAGGGGATAAATCTATACATATATGTTTGCGGAAAATGAAAAGGTTTTAAGTCCAGACAAAGCAGAGGCAAATTCTATAATAATATTTGATGATGTTATATGTGATAAGCAAAACAACATAAGAGATTATTTTTGTATGGGGAGACATAAAAATATTGATTGTTTTTATTTATGTCAAACATATGCAAAAATTCCTAAACATTTAATACGTGATAATGCTAACATGATCGTCATGTTCAAACAGGATGAATTGAATATAAAGCATGTATACAATGATCATGTTATTGGTGATATGTTCTTTTCAAAATTTCTCAATTTATGTAGTGAATGCTGGAAAGATAAATATGGTTTTCTTGTTATAAGTAAAGATGATGCAATCAACAAGGGGCGTTATCGAAAAGGATTTGATAACTTTATACATTTGTGAAAGAATAAAAACAGCAGTTCCCCATATAAATCAAATAGATAGTAGATATATACCAGATGAAGCCCAGTTAAGTAACAGATCCATAAACAAGCACACGCATAGACACATAGATAATTCAAAAATGGATAATAAATTATTAAAAAATATTGTGGAGACACGGCAAGTGTTAAGAAATAAATTAAAAGCTATGAAATTAAATACTGAAAATCATTTAAGTATGTTGGAAGATACATTTCAACCAATAACAAGACCTTTAAATGAAATTGTGGATAAAATGAAACAAGAAAATAAAGCGACAAATATAATGTATGACGAGAAACAACCTAATTTAATAAAAAAGGAAAAGTATGATGTTCATGAAGATGATGATGATGTTAGTTATAATAATAAACCTTCATACAATAAAAATATAAAAAATTTCAAATCAAATAACTCAATAAAGTCTAAAAATAGGATAAATAATAGAAAAACAGAATTTAAAAGTAAGAGTACATTTGATGATAATGCTTACTTTAATACAATGCAACAAAATCTTACAACTACAAACAATCCCACAACAGAAAGCGAAAGTGCATTTCCTGAGAATCGAAAGCGAAAGCAGACAGCAGAATTATTAGACGGAAATGTGGGTGCGATAAAACGTTTAAAACTAAGCAAAAAACGTAAAAATAATGCTGTTGATAATAACACTTGGTATAAACAAAAAAAAAGATCACATATATTCCCTGGAAAACGACAAAGTAACACAGAATTGAATAACGATAGAAAGCGTGTTAAAGTTCAAATCAAAACCAATTTAAAACGACAAAGCAAAAACCAATTGAATAACGATAGAAAACGTGTTAAAGTCCAAACCAATTTAAAACGAAAATACATTAATGATGATGATTTTGATTTTATGTATAAACGAAAAAGAACATCACCCTTGTTTTTTTTGGGAAAACGACAAAGCATAAACCAATTAAATACTGATAGAAAACGTGTTAAATTATCAAATAAAATGGATAAAAATAATTCTCGAAATAAATCTCGTTTATTGATAAATCTATTATTACTCAAAGATAATAGGTATTTAGATACAATTTATGGTTTTAATGTAGATAGCAATGGTAAATGGCGATTCGTTAATGAAAGATTAAAGTTCAACTCTGATAACAAATAAATATTGGTTGTAAAAAATGGAAAATATCCCCCGGATTGTTTGAATTAGTATTTCACTTAAAACCCTTAAATTACACCCAAAGAGATTTACAGAATTATAAAGAGATTTTGCTTACAACAAACGCTCACAAACGGGACTATTTACCGAACGCTCAAATTAAAGGTGGAAAATCATTTAAATATCAAAATATAATACGAAAACTACTTAATATGAAAAGAAACGTCTTAACGATCGGAAGTGGTATATCACTGAAAACTTTAAATAATAACAAAACGGATTATGTTTTTTTGGGATAATCCTAATGAACTAGTGGACAGAGTACGATTACTTATATCATCAACGAGTGTTGGACATAATAATCACAACAACGAAATTATTTCCATTATCGAAGAACTTAAAGAAGCTAATATAATTGAGTAAACAAAAAAAATGAGTACTGTAAATAAATTTGGTGAGAGTTCATCAAATCACCATCATTTAGATGAAAAAAAAATAATGTACTTTCTAGATAAAATGCTTGAGATTGACATTGATAGAGAAGAAAAAAGTTTAAATCTACATTTTAAAAAGATTAGTAAGTTAGGTTCACCTATAGATCCTAATGACGCTGTTACGTATACATATCTTAATGAAAATATTAACAAGTTAAATACTAAAATCGAAGAGATTAAGAATAATCATTATAACGCTCTAAACGTTGTTAATGGAAGATTGAATTCATTAAAAACATCAATGCAGAAAGATGCTAAAGAAGATGTTGAACTTATTCAAAAAGCTATTAACAATAGTGTATTAAGTGCAAATAAAGAATTTATAAATAAAATTGAAGAGAGATTTGAAACTATTGAAAATTTCATGCTTAAATATCTAGAGAAAGAAAAAGGAGATGATGTTAAAGCAGTGAAAATAAAGCAACCATTTATTAAATTTTAAATAAAAATAAGAGAAGAGTTACATTCATATTTAGAAAATTAGAGTAACTTACACACCACGCACACAAACTGATATGAATACGGAAAAAAGAGAATTAGTCAGCGAATTACACAAACCATCACGAAAAAATTTTCAGAGAAGAAGAGTTGTTATGAAAGGAATTGATGATTTGTGGCAAGCTGATTTAGTAGAAATGGGACAATATGCAGCTAACAATAATAAATATCAATATCTCCTAACTGTAATAGACACGTTTTCGAAAAAAGCTTGGGTTGAAGCAATTAAAAATAAAACTGCTCACAACGTAATGAATGCTATTAAAAGTATCTTTGAAAATAACCATCGAGTACCAAAAAATTTACAAACTGATGATGGTAAGGAGTTTTACAATAATCAATTTAAGCATCTAATGGAAGTTAATCAAATTAATCACTATTCCACATATACTGTTTTAAAGGCATCTATAATTGAACGTTTTAATCGAACATTAAAGAAGATGATGTGGAAAGAGTTTAGTTTTCAAGGTACATACCGTTGGATAGATATATATAAAGAGTTAGTTGATAAATATAATAATACATTTCATAGAACGATTCAAATGAAACCTAATGAAGTTAATTCATCAAATGAAAAACGATTATTACAAACTGTTTACAGTCGTTTAAAAGTGTTTCCAAAAGCTAAGTTTAAAATTAATGATCACGTTCGAATAAGCAAGCATAAACATGTTTTCGAAAAAGGATATACACCAAATTGGACAACAGAGATTTTTAGAATTAAAACAATACAAAATACAAATCCCACTACATACATATTGAAAGATTACCAAGATAATGAAATTAAAGGAGGATTTTATGGATATGAACTAATGAAAACTAAATTCCCCAACACATATTTGATTGAAAAGATTTTAAAAAGACAAAGAAATAAACGTTAATAAACATAATAAATGTTAATATGGGCTTTTCATCAGAACACAATTCATGGATAAATAGTTCATCTCTATAAGACTCTTTTTCCATTCAGTTATTTAACGTTAAGACGTTAAGATGTCAATTACACTAACAATAAGCGGAAACTCTTCGCTACTTATAGCAAATTATTCCCCCCCCCATTGAATTAAAGGGTGATTATGTTTGTGGGTTAATAAGTTTTGATACATATCATTCAATACCAAATGTTGATATTGAAAATAATCTATTTCATATTGGTAATCATACGATTGAGATTCCTATCGGTTCATATGAAATAACTGATTTAAGTAATTTACTTTCCGATAAATATAAGGAAAAGACTAAAGGTGAAGGAACACTAATTATCCAACCAAATTATAATACATTACAAACGGAGATCAAATCAACAGAAAAAATTTATTTCGATAAAAAACGTACAGTTGGTTCATTATTAGGTTTTAGTAAAAGACAATTAGAAGCCAACACAAAATATAATTCAGATCAACCAATAAATATAACAAAAATCAATACATTATCTCTCAATTGTAATATTGTTAGTAGTTCATATATAAATAACACTTCAGCTCATATCATACATCAGTTTGCTCTTGGTGTTAGCCCAGGATATAAAATCAATGAAACCCCAGCTAATGTAATATATTTACCAGTGAATACTGCTACAATACACACTCTTGTATTAAAAGTTATCGATCAAGATGGTAACTTAATAAAGTTACGAGGTGAGAAGATAACGATAAGGGTGCATTTGAAACCCTCCTCTTAAAAAAAGAAGAAACATGATTATTTTTAATAAAAAACCATCTGAAAATAATTTATCTTCATTCAATTCAAAAACGTTATCAACGGTGGTAGATAAGCAAATCGAAATTAGTCCTAGTGAAAAAAATAAAGGAAAACAATATAAGCGAAAACAACATCATCAAATACAGACTAAGACTCTTACTTTAAATAACAAAGAATTTCTCCAACAATTAGGATTGCAATTAAAGTGATAACATAAAATGGGAAATATATTGAGTGTATTAAAGAGACCGGAATTCGATACTAGCATAATTAATAAGGAATATCACAGCTATTTACCATATTTACAATCTTTTGATAATAATGATGAAATTCGTATTGCAATTCAAAACCAAGATTTATATGTCTTACCGAGTGAAAGCTTTTTATACATTGAAGGATTTAGTCAACGAGAATCAGATCATACAGTCTCACCTAATATACGTTTGTTAAATAATTGTATGGCCTACCTTTTTGAAGAAATTCGATATGAACTGAATGGGGTAGAAATCGATAATACACGTAAATTGGGTATTTCAACAGATATGAAAAGCCTTGTATCATTAAGTAATAGTGAACTTAATACAGTAGAAAATGCTGGATGGACAGGAATTGGTGACTCGTTACCACTTACTAGCGGTCATTTCAACTTTTGTGTTCAATTGAAACTATTACTTGGATTTGCTGAAGATTTTAATAACATTATAGTCAATGCGAAACATGAATTGATTTTAGTACGTGGAAATAGTAATAAAAATGTTAAAAATGTTTAAAACAATTAATAAAAGGACACCTCTTAGTATATCATTTAGAAGTTGGGATATGTATTATAATCCGATACTACCACAAAGTACATCTGTTTTATGGAATGTTAAACTAGCTCCTGAAAATGAGAGACCACGTTTTATACTTTTAGCATTTCGAAACGATGATAAATTTAAGCACTGTAATTTAAGAGATGTAAAAGTTCATCTCAACTCTGATTCATATCCTTATGATGATTTAAAACTTAAATTTAACCAAAATCGTTATTCCTTACTATACGATATGTATAGAAAATTTCAAACAAATTATTATTCACAAGAAGCGCAACCTATTCTAACACTCGAGGCTTTTAAGGAATCACCAATAATTGTCTTAAATGTTTCTCATCAAAATGAAGCAATCAAAACCTGACCAATTGATTGACCAATTGGACCGGATAGAGTTGACAACAGATGTAAACATACCAAAAGATACCTCACTCTATTGTTTAATCATACATGATAAGATTTTTGAATATATACCCCTTACCAATGAAATAAGAAAACTTTTGTAAATGTATGTGAAAAAATACATTTTAAAAGATGATGTAATCTTTTTTTATATAAGATATCTTAAAATGTTATTTTTAGTTAGTATTACTTTATATTTTGTTATGCTTACATATAATTTTATTACTGCGAAAAAATATATATATACATTATGAAATTAGTCCTGTGTGGTCTTTTTATTTTGTTAACCATAATAATGGGAAATACATTACCGACGCCTATTATTATTAGTACACCTAAAATTGATGTAAATTTAAAAAACCTACAATTCAATTTAACAGTACCCAATAATGATACGTTAAATATAAATTTATCATTTACAATGATGAAAGAAAGTAAAGAACTAGAAAATAAGGACAACTTTTTCTTGTCAGACGCTTCAATCCCGGAAACAACAACAACAACAACAACAACAAAAACAAAAACGACACCAACCACACCTATTTTTGTAACAGACCGACCTATATCAAAATATTTTACAATTGATGATGCTATAGAAGCATTTCGAAGAAATCTAATTGAAAAGGAAATGGATATAGGAGGTATATTAGAATCAAAGGTAGAATTTTATCGTCATTTCAATCTCAAGTATGAAAACATTGAAGTAACAATACGTTGTACATATAATGTTGAATATGAGAAACGAAAGGTGAGGATCAACTGTTTCCAATATCGTGAAGTTGAAAGGGAACGTATTTTGAGTAATGGTGAAATTGAAAAGATTAATGTATTAGATTTCACACCAACATTAGAAAAGAAGAACATTCAAATAATTAATATAAAAAACTATATCCAGACATATAAAATGGATATCTCTTAAACAAACATTGTCAGTGAATTAAAATATTTTAAAGAAGATGAACATATTTAATTTAATAACATTACTAATTTTAATAAAAATTTTAGCTATTAAACCAAATGAACAACAAACTTGTTGTCTTTGTTTAAATTCTGAAATTGTTAATACAACAAAAACTTTTATAGATGAAAATAGTAAATATTTAAATTTTGATTTAAAAGTTCCAAATAGTAGTGAATATTTGAGAATTCATTTATCATTTCAATTTAAAAACCAAAATACATCGAATGATGAAAAATCAGAACCAACAACAACAACAGAATCAATAGTTAAAACGACTACAACAATAAGAATACCATTAACAGAAACAACACAAACTAAAAGAAAAAATAGAAATAGAAATAGAAAAAAACAAATGAAAAATACTCGACCTAATAGAGCATTAGATAGACAATTTACAATAGATGATGCAATCAACGCTTTCAGAGAAGATTTGATTAAAAAAGAAATGGATATTGGTGGTATACTTGAAACTACCACCTACTTTAGACACTTTAATTTAAAATATGATAATGTTGAAATAAGGATTATATGTAACTACTATAGTAACTATTCAGCTCGCTCTCTCAATATCTATTGTTTTCAACATAATGAAAAGGAATTAAATATTAAAGAAAGAGAATATATGTTTGATCGGCCAACAAACGATATATATATTGAAACAATTGATATTAAGAGTTATTCACAAACATTGTCTATGACAATAACGTAAGATTAAAAATGGTGTTAAAGGAGATATATAAATTCATAAAAGCGTTTTCACATATTATTTCGGATGAACATCAACAAGAACTATCTACCATACAAGCGAATCTTGAGGCTATTAACAAATTAGCTCTAAAAACAAATCAATTTGGAGCACATTATGAAGATTGTCCTTGGTCAAATGAAAATGCAACATGTGGACCAGATACATGTAATTGTGGTATTTCTAAACAAATATCGAAAGCGAAAGCAAAAGAAATTATGCAATTATATCAAAATGCACACGACCACTTAACTAATTGTAAAAAGTGTATAAGTATATGTAGTAGTAATAATCTAAAATTTTAAATAATAAGAAATAAATATGTAAGCTCTATTCTGAAGAAAGGGCTTTCCTAATTAGAAGTGATATGATTTCAGTATTCACTTAAAAAAAAAATAAAATGAAAATTAAAAAATTAATAAAATTATATTTCTTTTGTGTAGTTGTGAAATAAAGAGTAAGTAGAACATCCAATTTTAGCAACAATGTAATATTGTTTCCTTTAAGAAGTGATAAATATGTAAGCTTCATTCAATAATGTTATATATATATATATATAAGTTTTTCTTTGTTTCTTTCTTTATTGATAATATTTCACATCAACAATGTAATATTTTCTTTAATAATAAATATGTTTAGTAAAATATTTCCGTTTCAATGTTTTTTGGTTTTTTAATTATTGATAAAAAGTTAGTATAAATAGGGTTTACATTCCTCTTTACTGAAAAAATTAGTATAAATATCAAAATGTTAACTTGTAAGTAATTCATTCGTTGTTTCAAAGAGTCGTCATGGAAGTGTGTTTGAATTGTGATGAAAATATTAAAATGAAATCCTTAAAATTTGATTCAGTCAATAAAAAAATTGACTTGTTATCAAAAACTCAAGATGAAAATGAAAATCAAATAGAATGGAGGAAGGCTTGGCATTCGGATGATCTATTTTTCGATTCAATAGAAGAGTGTCTATCAACAGATTTGGCGCAGTACTTAGAAGACGATTACAATATAGATGATGAATCAATTAGTGGTATAAGCTTCGAGTTTAAGTTAAAAGTTTATGACACATTTCTGTTATACGCTATGTTTATTATAGATATAATAAAATGGTATAATGATAAATTTACTCAATCTAAGTACGCAATAGTTGAAATAAGAAATAATGATGTAGAAATTTTTAAAAAAATGTATTAAAAAAATGGTATAAATAAATTTCTGTTTTATATTTTTTATTTGCTAATCGAATATTTGAGAAAATAAAATAAATATTAAAATATTAAAAATTCAATTCTATTTTGTTCTTAATATAACAGTATGCAAGTATATATATAACTGAATGTGAGAAAGTATGTAAGTATGACTAACCCCACCACTATCATATACTAACTTCTCTCCCACACACTTGTTGCTGCTTTTTTATTTCACAACAAACTGTTTATTTCAACGAGACACCACAGACACACAAACACACACCCAACAAATTTTACAGCGCCACCTACCACCCACCACCCACCAGCCAACACCACAATTCCCCGATAGGTGCCGCACACAGCCAACGCCATACCCACACCACCTAATACCCCCGCCAGCGACGGCGACGACGTATATACACACCATTTCAAAAACCCTGCTATTCACCTATTAAATCTACTCCACTTTTTATGGGGCAGAAGGTACATATTCACCCTATGCACGGTGTTAACAAATGTCTATCGTTGAAATATTTATTTCGTACGATATCAATCTGCCCGTTCCAGTTTTTCCAGTTACTAAACGGCGGACTTACCCGATCTAGCTAACTGTGAAAGTCGGGTAAGTGATTTACGTTTTCTATTTATTTGAATGATATCCCTGTATCTCTAGTGAAGAAGAAAGGAAATGACCTTTTTAAATCATTTTAAAATCTAAAAAAAAAACGGCTGCAATATTCAGATGTAAGCGTAAAGATAAAATATTAATGAGGAATTAATAATATAGGTGAAATCATACATTTTCGGCATCGAAATTGATATCGATACGGACAAAAATTTCAAATTCGAAGCGATCATTGATACCGTCAATAACCTGCTTTACCACAAAGTAAAACTGTTGGGTCGACAAATCTGTAAAATGTATAAGCATTCATCTTGAGTGCAGAAATTTGGGGGTAGTTCGAAAGACGTGATGAAAATGGTGTCACATTTTTTTTATTCGCCACATTTCTGAAGTGTACGAAATTCTGACAGGGTATCTTTACTTTTGAGCTCACCTACACAGTCACAATTCCTCTCATGCCGAACACTGCTGTAGAGCTAAATTCCGAAATTAATACGCTAGATCTACCAGCGTTGGGGTGATAATTGCCCAAGTCACCAAATTTCTCCATATTTTGATATAATGTGCTTAGCATTGTTATATACATCCTGTCCTCCAATTTTCCGATTGTACGCAAACTTTTTCCTCTAAGTATTTAAGGATTAGCTTCCGAAATTCCAAAGAAACAATTTGACAACATCTCATTTTGTTAAATTTAAGAGCAGCTGAAAATTAATGGATTTTTTTTTGTATCGCTATTCCTAAAATAAATCGTGAATACTGTGCTTTTTTATGCGAAGTTGTGTATTTTTACCTGAAAAAGTTAGTTTAATTTTCTGCACTATTTGAAATTCTAAGCAGTCATAACTTAAAATTGTTTTAATTGTCAATCAATAATGAAAAGTCAATAACATTTGAGCAAGATGATCTTTACAGAAGATTTGACTATAAAATTACAATAATTTTGACAGGAATTGTTTGTTTGTTTCTACAAATCATTTGTTATTTTCCCAGTTGTGACACTTTTGTATTTACTATGCAATACCTACAGTGACGAGCCTTAATGGATGAATGTTTGACACTTTTATACTAAAATACAAATAAAATAAATATACATAGGCAAAATTGGATGAATGCAGTAATGTACAATATTATAGCAATAGAATTTTTGCATTTAATTTTTTACTGCTATTGTTTAGTTTAGTTAGTACAATAAACAATACATGAAATGAAACAAGTTTGATTGAAATTGCTTCATTAGAACGGATTTTATGAACAAATAAGTATAAAAGTGTCAAACAGTCATCCATTAATGCTGACGACTGTATTTCTAATGTACTAAAAACAAAGCAATGACAAGTTGGATAACAAACCAAATGAGCTTCCTACAGTTAAATGAATTGTGTTGTAAGTAATATTGTAGGGATCCAAAGTGAACCAATCGAGCTACGACGTGAGAACCTTTGCTCTAAACTGGCGAATTCAAGATCCAATAACATCCAATGTCAGTATTCGGTTTTGCAGGGATTTCCAATTGGAGTTTTCTTCATAATGGACCTAGGTGAAATGAATTTATACATACTTGCAAATAAGTACCTAAGTGAAGCTAATACACACCAGAAAATGACCGAGAAAAGACCGTGAATTGATTGTAATCATATTTGGTATCTTATTAACTTATACAGGTATACTAGGTATACAGGTATACTTATACAGGTAGGTACTTATACTTATACAGGTCATAGACTAACGTACTTTCATTGCTATATTTTGCTTCGTGTCCGAGGTATTTACTTTAAAATCTACCAAATTAACTCAAATAAGATATATGCGATATAAATTCAACTAAAGTGGCTTAATTGAATATATTCGATACATAAGGAAAAAGTAAACCAGAGAAAAGGAAATCATTATATTAGGAATAAGGAGCTTAGACCATGGTCTAGGCCGATTTCTTTCATATTTAGCGCGAAATCACATTGTGTTTAAGAAAACATATCCACTTAATTTCATTAAAATATCACACATGTTGGCCAACGTAAACAGTTTAAAGTCAGATGGAAAGTCGGGAATTCTTATATCGGGGATTTTTGAGATAGAGGAAGATCTGCACTGATCACATTAACTCTTTTCATCATTCAAGCATATTAGGGAACCTAACTCTAGGGAACATTAGGGAAGGTAACTCACTCAGTGACCGACATATTCGGCATAAAGTCTGCTAAAATACCGAAAATCATTATATGTTGTATATGGGAGCTGGAATAATTCGTTGACCGGTTTCACACATTTTCGACATAAAACTATGGTATATCCAATATTACACGTGGTATCACAATGGTGATTGTGGTATTGTGGTGAACGTGGTATTACAATGTGGTATGTTTGTGGTGTGGTAAAGTCTACCGGGAGATTGAAAACCCCTATATTAGGTATATGGCTAGGGGAAGTATTTACTCGATTTTCCCATTTTTGACACCATATCACATTATTATCATGGAAAGATAATCCTCTTTTTCATACTTCCAATTTCATACTTACAGATTTACCGATATTTTCGGTATAAAATCAGATGGATGCACTGAGGTCCATATATTGGGTAACTGGTGGCTTGAAAAGTTATAATCCGATTTCGACTATTTTTACGCACGAGATGGCATATCTGGAACGTACTATTACTGAAAAGCTTTACTCCAATTCCTTAATTGATACTCGATTTATCTACTTTAAAATGAAAAGATCAAATGAAACATAAAATTGTGTTATATGAGAAGCAGGCGTGGTTTTTATCCGATTTTGCCCATTTTCACAAGGTGGCATAAGAATGCAAATATGATGGCACATACCAAATTTTGTTGAAATTGGTTAAGGCGTTCTTGATATATAGGATTTCACCTAAAAGTGGGCGGTACCACGGCCTTCACCAAAACACTACACGGATTCCTATGCAACCCTTCCGCATCATATTTACTGTAAGATTTTAAGTTTCTGACGTGTTCCTTCAGCCGGTTAACGCACTTTTAGTAGTTTTCAACTACTTTCAGTTAGTATAGGTGGGCGTAAGCTCGTGGACTTTATATCATTTAGTGAACGTGTTGTAGTATGTTGATTCAACAGTATATACAGAAACTACAACTTGGTACTGAAAATGGGTCAGTTCGTCAATGAATTACCCCATTCTACATACAGTGGCATTCTACATAATATTGAAATTGTATTTGACTAAAAAGAAGTAAAAATATGCACTATATTTACATTTACGTTGGATGGTCTAGTTAGTTTAGATAAGGAGCTACATGCTCTAGCCAGAAAAAGTCTCCGCTCATAATTTCTCAATTCCTATTTTTATACTCTCGCAACATGTTGCAACAGAATTTATTAGTTTTATTCACCTAACGGTTGTTTGTAACACCTAGAAATTATCGAGTTAGGCATAGACATATATATATATATAAATGATAAGGATGAAAAGACAAATTGAAATCCGGATGACTGTCTGTCCGTCCGTCCGTCCGTGCAAGCGATAACTTGAGTAAAAATTAAGATATTTTGATGAACAATGAGCTACACAAGTTCTTTGTCATCGTAGGACCGTTGGTATTGCAGTTATGGGCGTAACTGGACATCAGCCATGACCACAAAATGCCATTAATCGAAAACCGATAAAGTGCTATAACTAAGCAAAAAATTAAGATATAACCGTGTTATTTGATTCAAGTTCACTTAATTTCATTAAAATATCACAGATATTGTCCAATATAAACGGCTTAAAGTCAGGTGGAAAGTTTGGAAATTTTCGGCATTAAAGTGTTGCATATCCACTATTATACGTTCACTTAATTTTGCTATATATTGTGCAATATTATCAGGGAAAATTTTATTCTGAATTTCAATAATGCATCTAACTGATTGACCGTTATTTTCTGTAAAAAGTGAGCCATATGCACTGGGTCCACATATTCGTTATCGTGAGATGGCATACCCCAAACGCACTCTTTGTGCAAAGTTTTCCTCCGATATCTTCACTGGTAATTGATTTACATATGTATGTATATACCGAAAAATTAAAGAATCAGATTGAATTTAACATTTTGTTATATCTGAAGTAGGTTTTATTACCAATATTATCAAGTTTAGCCCATTTTCACACTGTACCATAAAGATATAAAAGTAATGTTATGCACCAAATTTGGTTTAAATTGATTCAGTCGTTCCTGGTGTGAGATATGAGATTCGAAGATTGAAGAGATGAAGGGATGAAGAGATGTGAAGCGCATAAATGCTATCTTGGTTGTGAAATTTAGGGCTTCTGACGTATTTGTTTAGTGAACTTTTAGTAGTTTTCAACATAACCTTTGTATGGGAAGTGGGCGTGGTTTTTACCCGTCTTCACTAATTTTCATAGTGTATAACGAGGTAATGAAAAGACTTGTTCTGAGCAAGCTTGGTTGATATAGATTTAACGGTTTGTGAGATATGTACATTAAATATATTAGGGCCGGGGCAAGGCTCACCTTTAAACTTTTTTTAACCGTAGATGCTCCTCCCTACTGCGATCCCCTGAACCTAATTATAGGTTTGTATGATAATTTGTTGCTTAGTTATACCACTTCATAAGTTTTCGCTCAAAGGAATTTTGTGGGCGTGGAAGTGGCCCGATTATGCCCATATGCAATACCAACCTTCTTATAGCACAAAGCAGCATCTTAATTTTTACTGAAATTGTCGCTTGCGTAGTTGGACGGACAAACAGTCACCTGAAATTCAACTCGTCTCGTCATTCTGATCATTTCGTTCGTTTGAACTTCATATCTACATATATCGATTAGTTTTAGGTATTACAAACAACCGTTAGGTGAACAAAACTAATATTCTGTTGCAACATGTTGCCAGAGTATAAAAATGTGAAACATAAATGGAGATCGCACAGCTGAGAAGCGATGCATTCATACAAAACATTTTCCATATGCATACATACATATAACAAAACTTGCCTGGCTGCTTGGCTTGCTTGGCCTTCAATACTGTAGAACCCTTTCCCATTTAAAGCAAGTGGAGCAATAATAGCATTATGCTTGCAGTCATTTGCTCCTATTATGCTTTTTATGTCGATTTTCTGAAAAATCTTTAATACATGTCAGATGATTTAGCTCAAAACGTTTGTTTTTTGTATTGGATTAAAAAATACCCTGTTCTATTTTTATGAAAGTTTCTTTCTTTGCCGACCAGTAAAATTTTATTTCTCTTCCCTTTTAAAATAAGCTTCAACAGCACCCAAACTTCTGGAATAAGACGACTGACTCATGGGCCAGTTAGAGTTGTTACGTACACATTTTTGGTATGAGCCGTACTTGTACCAGTTTAAAGCTGCCAGAGTTCTTATACTTAAACGCAGTGAAGTTTTCTGATTATCATGTATCGTATTCAACGAAAATGTATCAAGTATCGCGAGCGATCCCAATATCCGAATTTTCTCCTTCGTCTAACAAAAATAAAAAATTAAAATATCTTTCATTCACAACATTTTATACAACAAATTGATTTTTAAAAGTATACACAAAAAGTAAAACGGAGCTTGTGTTTGTAAAAAGCGCTGTCAAGTTATTTGACATTTTGACAATTAATCAAGAAGAGTGCTTTTTATTTGTGACACAATAGAAAAATCTTGATAAATTAGCAAGATGTTGAATTTGTCAAACATATACAAATAATATTTTATGAATATGTGTTTCTAAGAAATTAGTTTTAATAGTTATTAGTAATAATGTTTACTGTACATATATATATCTAAGAAATTATTAATTTGTTTAATTGCACCGTAAATTACTTTTGTTTAATACTTTCTGAAACAATAGGGATCTATGTACCACAAAGGTCTGAAAGGTCTGCTCTAAGAAGGCTAATTCAAGTGGAACATCTGCTGCATAAATTTTATTTGACACATAATTTGTATGTTTAACCTTATCCTATATACAGTGGCTCACAGCCACAATGATGCAGCAACTAAATGAAAAAACGCTTAGTAAAAATCGTGTTCATATTGCGGAATAAAGAAATTTTACTAATTTGTTGAATTGGTATATATGTACGTATATGTTAAATCTTGTAAAATAAAAAAACAACGCCAAATTATTTCTTGTTTACAAACGTAAAGTAAAAACATGTTCGTATACCGAAATGCTGGCTCACAGCCAAAATGATTATTTAAGTGCCCATTTAAGTGCTCCAGCTTTACACAACGAAGTGGAAAATTTTCTTGGGAAGAAAAGTCATCCGGAAACCATACGAAGAGTGCTCAGAGAAGCTGATTTCAATGCCCGCACAGCCCGAAAAAAACCATACGTCAATGCTGAAAATCTAAGTGCAAGGTTGAAGTTTGCAAACGAACATTTATATATAGAGTGAAAACAACTGGAATACTGTAATTTTTGCAGATGAAAGTAAATTCAATCTGTTTAGATCGAATGGAAAGACCTACATATGCAGAAAAGCAAATGCTGAGCTACAACCGCAAAATCTACGTAGCACCGTAAAACATGGTGGGGGCCATGTAACGGTGTGGGGATGCATGTCGTCTTCGGGAGTCGGAAATTTTGAATTCATCGATTGAATTATGGACAAGAGTGTGTATCTGGTAATTTTGAAATGATATGTGCCACAAAATGCAGCGAAATTAAATATTTGCGACAACTTTCGGTACTATCAAAATAATGATCCGAAACACAAATCCGGAGTTGCCAAAAGTTGTCTTATTTGGAAATGTCCGCACGTTGTACAAACATCAGTGCAGTATCCAGATGTAAATGCAATTGAGAATCAGTGGTCAGTTTTGAAACGAGAGATTGGAAATAGAGCCAACTTGAAAAACGCCCTTCGAGCAGAATCGAATAAAATTGCTCCTAACTATACAAAGAAATTGGTGGAATCCATGCCGAAAGGAATGAAAGCAGTTATAGATAGTAATAGGTATCACACATAGTACTAATTGACCTATAATTTTAGTTAGGTCCTTAAAAAAATTACAATGTGTTTTTTTTTGTTACTGCATCATTTTCGCTGTTTAGTGGTATTTATATTTTTTGGAAGATGTATTTAATTTTCAGGTAATACTTGCTTTATTATTTCTTATACGGTTGCATCACTTTGACTGTGAGCCACTGTACATATATATAATCTTTCTGTGTACATGCATTTATATGTAGGTATTTAAAATATAATTTTAGTGAGGTTACAATTCGCCCTATGGCCCTCATATTAAAATGTTTTGCAAAACTGAAATAATTGATAGTACTGTTATTATTGTTTTTATTATTATTATCCCTTATTGAACTAAAACACAAAATGAAATTCATAACACGAAAAAGCATTCATAATCATAAATAGTTTCGCGCAGGGCACATTTGTCATGTGACATAGCGGCACGGTCATATGTTTTGTTGTTTCGTCCCTGTCTCAACAACGACTAAACGATAGAGCATAAGCGTACGTGTGATGTAAGCTAGCACAGTTGTGATATCAAATACCAACCACTGTTTTAGAGTGAAAGAATATGCGATAAGAAAAAAATATGAGGAACCGACTTTGACAAATGAGCAAAAAACTAGGCACTTCATGCTGTTTGCTTCAATTATGTTTGGCACAGTAACGTCCAAAAAGGCTTAACTCTCCTTTACTGTATAACCGTATTGTGCTATATTGCTTCAGGTATGTTTTTGATAATATCTCAAATATTTCTCCATTATAAAAATTCATAAACAATTAAGGATTTTATCAAAATTTTATTTATTCTATCAAAACTAAAACATTTTTCTAAAATATTTACTAAACGTTTATGCAACGGCTTGAAAAACTATGTACATACACTAGTTCACATATGTAGCTCTGCGTACAGCCCTAAAAATTCGAAAAATTAACTTTCAACCTGAATTCCTCAGGGAATATGATACGCAAGCGTATGTGTGTATTTCGTGCGACGGATTTTGTAATAAGTAATTTTAACGGACGAATTTGCCAACTAATTAAAAAAACCCTTCTCTGTATTGAAAATTATTACTCGTGAATTATATACAGTGATAGAGTTTGAAATATATGTAGGTGTGTGGAGATCATGGAACTTTGAACAGTTGATTTCAAAAAGGCACTATGCCAGAAATAAACCCACTAAAAGTAACTGACAAAATCAATGTGAAATAAAATTTCAAGGTTCACTGCTTTTAAAGCAAAGGTACTTTGTGGTTTTTACAAAAGCTAATATAATAAATTTTGTACATAAAATAAGTTAAACAGGTAAAAAAGAGCTCAGTTCGGGTGTAACCGAACATTTTATACTCTCGCAATGTGCAAGGATCAGAGGCGGGGAAATGTTTTCAGGTGCTGGCAGAACTTTCTATTAAAAAATGTTGCGGAAGAATTCAACATTCATTATCCGACGAAATTGTCAATGGATTGCAATCATATTTGGTATCTTCTATACGATGCGATACCCACTTTTACAAAAGTTTTTGCCCACAGATGCCCCACACTACTAGGTTCCTCTGTACCAAATAACATATTTATGTCTTAATTTGCAGCTAAGTTATAGCACTTTATCTGTTTTCGATTAATGGCATTTTGTGGTCGTAGCAGATGTCCAATTACGCCCATCTGTAATACCAACCGTCTTACGGTGACAAAGAACACTTGTACCAAGTTTCATCAAAATATCTTAATTTTTACTCAAGTTATCGCTTGCACGGACGAACGGACGGACAGACAGTCACGTGGATTTCAACTCGTATTTTCATCCCGATCATTTATATATATATATATGTCTATATCAAACTCGATTAGTTCTAGGTGTTACAAACAACCGTTAAAAAAAAAGTAGTAATCGTAAAAAAAAGTAGTTATGGATCTATGTTCCATAATATATATATAATCCAGAAAAATTCTGCGTACAAGGTACTCAAGTCGAACAAAGATATTCTTCTTCCAAATTCCGCTTGAAATTTAATAGGAAGTCGGATATCCCCTACGTTTTAAAACTTCCGCTGGTCGTTTTGACATGGAATCAACAAGCTTAGTGGTTTGTTTTAAAGGGCTATGACCCATTCCTCCTGAAACACATCCTTGAGCACAGCCTTTGAGGTAATAGTGTGTTGGCGTATTTTTCGTTCAAGTGAATCCCATAGGTGCTCTACAGGATTCAAATCTGGCGATTGTGGTGGCGTTCGAAGCTGCTTGGGAACATTATAGAGTATTATAGAGTAGAGAGCTTAACTATGTCTGCTGTATCCTTGGGTCGTTATCTTGTTGAAAATAGTAGTGACTTCCTAGACCCAATTCTTCCGCGCTCTGCTTCAAATTCATTTTCAAGATGCATGCAAGTATGAATATTTGTCCATGGTGGACTCTATAAATTCCATTCGGCCCACACCATTACTAGCCATGCACCCCATACCATTGCTCCACCACCCCCATGCTTCACAGTAGGCACAAGTTTTCCTTATCGAGTGTCGTTCCTGTTTTTCGCCACACAATCTCACGCCCCTTGATTCCAAAGACGTAAAACTTGCTCTCATCGGAAAAAAATAACCTTCTGCCAAAACTCTTGGGGCTTGTTTAAGGGCTCCTTCGCGAAAGCAATACGCTTTTGTCTATTTACTAGCGATATGAATGGCTTCTTGCGTGCGATATGACCATGATAACCAGCTTTTTTCAAAAATTTTCGGACGGTGTCAGTTCAAAGGGTCTTCTTAAAATTTTTCTTTAACATTTTGAGCGATTATGGATGCAGTAAATCGAGGGTTGAGTTTCACACTTTGCAAAACGTTACGAGTTTCACGCTGTGTTAATATTTTTGGCCTCCCTGGACGGGGCCGAAATACAAAAACGCCGGTATCTTTATAGTTAATAATCACTCTTTGTATGGGAGAATGTGTTCTACCAACTTTCTTTCCATTTTCTAGGCCGACATTGCATATTATAATATTAATAACGAATTGAATGAAAGAAAAATGTTTTAAAATTACTGATTTTATGAAAAATAGTAAATTATATGCGGGGAATTCCCATTTTGGTACTTGTACGTAGACTTTTTCTGCGCTGCCAAATGAGTATTTTTTGTAAATTTATCTATAAATCAATATTGCCTGATTTTAATTGCTTTAAATGCTATCAGATTATGCAGTAGACTTACAATAAAGGACATAATGTGACTTTGCTCTGACATTTTATATATAAAAGTTATTTTTTAACAAAAGAAAATAAGACATAAGCGTGTACGCAGACTTTTTCTGCCAAGTGTACATATGTGTTATATCCATTTGTGTTTGATTGCAGAATGTAGATATAATAGTGGAATAATGTTCAAAATGAACTTCAATATTCACTTTCTACATTTATACTGTTTTTGCTAATCCTGACTTATGCAACTTTTAAACCCATCGTCGTGTACATGTGTATATTCAATGTAATCATTAAACTTAATTCTCGATTAATAAATACGCATATGTATATATGTAATTTGAATGCGCTGTTACGGTTTACATCAATCTTTTGGTCTTTTATTCATATGAATTAAGTTTGTTTATTTTTAACCAACTATTACAACTACTATAACTACAACTACAACTACATTACTTAGCAGTTTATTTTTACATTCGTCTTCATTTTCTCTTCCACGTAAATTAAGACATATTCTTCATGTAGAACCAAAATAAATAATATTGGTTCAAGAATTTATTTTTGTGGCACTCCCTTTTCAACTTTTGCCTGGTCAAATATCTTTTCCGCCTGTAATTTACTATTTATAAATATTTAAATTAGGTAAATTAGGTAAATAAACTACTAAACTTTAAAATATTAATAAAATAGATATTTCATGTATAACCCAAGTATTACTATAAATGCTTTACAGCATGGTTTTAAATGGTTATATATTTAACATGGTTATAATAACAATATATTTGATCCAAGGCACATTGCGTGAGTATAAAATGTTCGGTTACACCCGAACTTAGAAAGTGACTGTAAAGTGAAAGAATCGTATGAAATTTAAAATTGTGTTATATTGGAAGTAAGCGTTGTTATACAATTTTCATACTGTGACATAAAAATGTCAAAGTCATGTCATGTACCAAATTTAGTTGATGTAGTTCTTGAGATGGAAGATTTCACCTGAAGGTAGGGGATGCCACGCCCATTGTTAAAATTTACATCGATTCCTATGAAGCCCACAGGTAGTGATGAGAATTTCTTTTCTCTAAATAAATTGGTATGGGTAATTTTATTCATATTAAAGTAAATCTTTTTTACGCCCTATCGTGTACTGTTCCTTTATTATTTGCAGTAAGATAACTAGTAAAAGTAACTAGTAACTAGTAAAGTAAGGATATATTCGCTGTTCCCTGACGTACTAGATTTCACCTCGGATTTTACTGTTTATTCTGCAGATAAGAAAAAAAAAACTTTATAAAACTTTGCCATATTTGCTAATCTAATCTAATTTGTTATATAGCAGCCAATAATTTTCACATTCTCTGGTGTGCGGTTGTACTTGCAAGTCGCACATTGTAAACTATGCTGTCAACACTTCTTCATGGAGACATTTTAAAGTAATTGCTTTGCGGCCTCAATGAGGGCTGTCAAATGGTCACACAAACGAATTGTCTACAAACATTTACTTGCTGTAAACACCGGCAAGATAAGCTGTAATGCTTTCGCTCCCAAACTACGCTTTGAACGTTAAACTCCTATACCTGATGCAAAATTAGCAACTGAGAGTCATTTATGGGAGTAGGCTAATGACACGGCGGCCCATTGCCCAATTATTTGAGAGTAATGCATACAAAAGCTGCAACTTGGTGCACTGACAACGTTTGTTATGTTCTACGTGGGTACCTGCGGTGTTAGCAGCCTAACCCTACGTGCTCAAAAACAAGCGGATCGAAACAATGCGTTAATCAACGCCCTGAAAATGCTAAACATTTATCGGCACCACATTGACAGTGTGGAATGGAAAGGAATGGCAGAGTTCAAGGCCCATCTAAAACCTTTGTTCAACTTTGGGTCCGCCACAAGGTTGCAATGTAACTCCACAACGAACTGACACTAGGTCAACTCTGCATTCAGGTATTAAAACACAACCACCACGACACTCCCCGAAGGACCTATCGGAATGAACAGATTGGAGCGAGCTCTAAGGGCTCTTATAACCCATATGACATATGTAGCTTGAACTCGGATGTCTTTTTTTGATTGTAGGGGTTGATTTGGTTTTGATTGATAGAGTGATATGGTTTCGATACAAGCTGAAGTATTATAACATTTTTTTCCGACTATACTAAGCTTATTAAAAACAAAGTCTATACAAAAATGCATAGTGCATTTGTGGATTTTAGTCGCCTCTAACGGCAGGCGTACTTTACCCCTGACGAGTTCTTACTTCCACTCCCTTACCTCGTGGGGGAATCACTGCGCTGACATAATCCGAAGTGATTTACGTGGGTACCTGCCGTTGACAGCTCGACTCCACGGTGTTCAAAAACACAACGGATCAATACAATGCGTCGATCAGCGCCCCGTTAATAATAGCTTTCGCTAAAACCAATGGTACCGATCGGCATTGTGGAATGGCACAATAACCACCTTGGTGGGGTTCGAGGCCTACCCAAAACCTCTGCCTTTCTATGGGTCGGGCACCCGGTTGCAATGCAACTCCACATTTGAACTGTACCGCCCCAGACAGTTCTACCCGCATTCAGGTTTTAAACCACAGCCACCACGATACTCCCCGAAGGGCCGACCGCAATGAGCAGGATGGAGCTGCAAGTACAACCCACAACTCCACCGGGCCTCTGCTCCCCGTGGCACCAGATTAAAGTCTCCGGTAAGACCTTGTAGCCCGAAGGCTACTTCCAGTTGAGTTACTCATTCATCTCGACTGGTGGCATTTGTAGCTTGAACTACAATGCCTCGCTTTAAGTGCATGTATAGTACATATAAAGTGATATAAACTTAGTTCAAGCTAAGTAATATAGCACTGTTTCTGACATGGCTGAGCTTATAGATTGAGCAAAGTCTATTTCAAATACAGTGCACTTTTTGGATTTTAGTCGCCTCGTACGACAGGCATGCCTACCGCGGGTTATTCTTATCCCCCGACCCGCAGGAGGGTCACTGCGCTGACAGTAGGCATTCATCACCTGGATTTATACGATTTTCAAATGAAATACTTCACGCTGCCACAAACTCTCCGGGCACCGAATGATACGACGCCGCATGACGTGATGCCAATGTCGGCTTATGTTCACTGTGGTCCGATAAGATCAACAATATTTTTTTGCTGTTTTGTTATTGTTCTTGGTAGTTTCCCTTGTTTTTATTTTGTAGATTTTTTCACTTAATTTCTATTGTGCTTATACAAAATCCAATTATTGTAAAGATGCTACGCAAATGACTTTATTTTGAGCTTTAGATATGTATGTACAAAAAGTGTGTTTCGATAGCGACAAACCAAACAATGTTGCTCATTATATATTTAATTGCGGAAAAAATTAAGAATTATTATTTCGTTGATTTTGGCAAACTGGTTTTTCTGTGAATGGACAAAAAAAGCTTTAATTTTCAGAAAAAATTTATTTAATTATCTTTACTTATATTTCATTTCTGAATCGGCCTTTACTATGTAGAAAAAAGGAATTTCGCTAAACAATTAGACAAAATAATATTCTGATCTTCAGCAGATTAACTTCCCTAATTATTATTATTAAAGTCTCAATTGAAATCAATGTTGTCCAAAGTGTATAATTACGAAAGCAAAATTACAGCTTCTAATAGATTTATATAAATATTTTTGACTTTCCATCCAATCATACAATCGCCGATGAAAATGCTGCCTCTTCCGTGTTTACCAGTGGGTACCTCACTGAATGTATATTGGACTATCGAAAGTAAGGCACCAGTAAAATTAGCAATTTTAACCTGTCACTTTCCTTCTTCCTTTAGAATCAGCATCAAAAAAACATCTGTATCAAATAAACTTCACACCTTTTGGACATTTCATTAAAAATAATTTATCTAACTGTCCAAGCACAAAAAAAAACGATTATTTGCATGTAGTAGACAGTCTTGTGTGTAGTCTTTCTCAAAAAAACAAAAACAAAACAAATTCGGTAGTTGTTCATGAGGTTAGCTTTTATTTTATGGTCTATGTCCAATTAGAATGTCGCATTTGGACAACTAAAATAACGTCTTTTGTGATCCCAAAAAAATATCATGGGGATGGATTAAACCTTCAATAAAAGTAATTAAAATCTCTGTAAATGATAGGATCTAATTTTAAATGACATAAATGTTTATTATAAATAACATAAGCTTGAATTTTAAATGTTCCCAAGGTTATCTCGGTTACGAAGCTAAAAGCGCCTTTTAAGCATTCAGACCCGACAAGCGTAAAGAAGCTAACCTAAACCTATTACACCATTTTAATGAATAACGGGACGGATATAGTCAGTATACTCAGATGGCGAAGTGACAAAACAGCTTGTGAATACAGGATACGTGGTGATAGGTTCAGGAATTTATCAAGCGGTGAAGGTCGTAGGGGATTTGGCGTTACCATCCGCATAATCCGAAATCCATATTACATTCTTAAAAGCTTAGGAGAAAAATAATATTTTGATTTTTTTACATTAGTATTGTCGTGTCCTTTCTTAGAATACAATAATTTATTATCTTCAAAAGATTTAATCTTAATTCAACCCAGATCTCTTACCACAATGACAAATTTTCCAGTAAAATATACGTATCTACTTAATTGAGATATTTACAGGCATGTCAATCTCACTTTCTGTTTTTTCGGTATATTCCAAACTAAAGACAATCTATGAACGAAATATGAAAGATATCGTCTTATAATGTGAACGTGTAGTTAAGCAAATTTTAGGCATCTGTAGAATACGTTGTTTAGCAAGGTCTGAGCGATGTTATAAACACGATTATTCTGCGGTTTTATTTGTAATTTAACCTGGGATTCAAACCCACGATCCGCAGAATGGCATTTGCACGCTAATCCGACTACTGCGGTCTCCTGTAAGTACTCATAGTAGTGTGTATAACTATAATTGTAATTATTACGTGTTTGTTAGTAAAACCAGGAAAAACACGAGATTTCCTTAATGATTAAATATAATTATTCTGTCAATTCTGGTTAATATTTATCAAGTTTACTACTTGAACGTTTCATAAGTAGGACTCTGCTCTAAGGTATACATAAGATGAGTTGTATTAATGGGAGCGGATTAACAAAAGTTCGACGCTTATTACTGGAGAGTTTATTATACTATTATACCAGTAGAGTTTATTCTATGAATTCAGCAAGGTTGCACCTGCCATCATCTGGATTTGGCTCTGGTGGGCGGATAACGAAAGAAAAGATGCGTACGAGCACAACGAAAGGACTTGCACTTATAAAATGCATATTATAAATGGATTTTTCTAATGTTTTAATCGCATCGGCAATATATCATATATATTATTACATATCGGCATAGGTTATATAAATTACTTTTCTATTCAATTTTGCACCAGCACTTGCGCGACTGCAAGATCTTTCTGGTCCAGAGTCGGAGCAAGAAGTCGATTTTAATACTCGTCCTCAGCAAGAGCATGTCCTAGTTGTAGGGATTCTAACCTAACATGTGGTAAAGTTAAACAGTTCCTCCTCGACCTTCCAGCTTTTGCAGAACTAAGGTTGAAGTATCTTGGGTATCATACGTTCGGGCGAATTGGCTGAAGTCGAAATAAGTAGCCTACATAGATTTGTGATAGGCTCAAAGCGCTTCGTCGATATATAAGGGTATTTTGATCCATACCTATGATTATTTGGCATCACAAAGAACCGGTGTCCAAGTGGGATCTCTGTCGCACAATCACAAACCGAAACCTAACATAAACCATGACACACGCACTATGTCTCTTCTACACGTTTAAGCGTAGAATACTGATGATTACTAACTTTACAACTAAAATTATGCTATTAAGATTTTTTCAACACAACGAACTTTAGTTAGTTTCCCCGTAATGAGTAAACCTGTGTAGTGTATGAATAGAAAAGAGCGTCTCCATTTTATTACTGAGCTTTGTCGGGAATATACTTTATTCAGAGGTGCCATCACATTAAAACCAACAGCATTAGTTCAACAAGTGTTAACATCATATATCAACATTTCAATATCAGTTTATACAATACAAAAGTAAAAACATTTTTTACTGCCACTGCTACTTCGCTTTTAATAGATGGACCTGCCGCCAGTGGTACGCTCGGTAGCTTAAAGATTTTATCAACTACCGCTTGAAACGTCAATCGATGTATCTTCGCACGCACATCTACTTAGCTATAAGCGACGAGAAGCTGACCGACTCTTCTACTGAAAGCGCCGACAGTCAGGTGGTGGGCGGTGGAGGTGTCGATTGTGCGCGTGAAAAAAAACTGCTGCAATTTAATAAGAGAATTAACTGCGGGTAATTTCAAACATGAAAACTTAGAAGCTCACAGCTTAAAGCGGATATTTTTAAATTTTGTATTTGTTTTTGCATCTATCATTCCAAATTGTTTCTTACATATTTTAATTTTGTTGCTTACCTTTTTTGCAGTTAAGTTTCCTTTTATTAAATCGAAATACTTCATACATACGTATGTACAATCTTAGTATTGTATGGAGTTTTCGTTTATTTACAAACGAACGGCAAATGGTTCTGTGAAGTACTTCAACAATCGGTTGCGTTAGTTGTGAGCCAACTTTAAGAGTGAACAGCAAATAATCGTGTTGTAAAAACCCAATTTTTTTAGAATTCCTCTAGACTGAACGGAGTTTTCGTGTAAAGTACCTGTAAATTGTCTTATGATTGGTTAAGTCCCGTACAATGAGAAGGCAACTTTCAGCATCGAGAACATCATCGATCTGTTTATTATTATTATTGCTTGCCGTCGCGTTGTTGCCGCAAAATGTTAAAGGTGTGCCCACTAAGTCGTTAATCTTCTAGAAAAAAAGATTATTTGATTAATAACATGATAAAAATAAACTAAAACGTATTTGTTCGTTCGTATTTCGGTTCAATGTGGGATACTTCTGATTCCTCCCAAAAGTAGAAGGTAACAAATTTATCGCGGAGATATGCCCATTTTTTGTTACAAACATAAACAAGTTTGTAAATCAAGGGTAACACACATTCCGAGTAGGAGACATTCTTTAGCTTGCTCTTTAGTACTTTACGTAGTTGCTAAATTTCGCCCAGTAGCCTTAGCAACCTACACATGCGTTCAAAATGTGTACAAAATAATAACAAACAAACTGAAAGGTGAAAACACTTAAGTAAAATAATATTTGTAATATTTATGATCCCAATATTTACTAGGAAAAATTGTAGGTATTTAATTACTTGCAGAAGAAAAAAGTACTCTGTTACACGTGTTGCACAACGAAGTAAGTTAAAAAGTGGTACAGTTTGATTTATCAAAATTCGTCCCAACCAACAACCCAACTACTCAGTGAGTGTATAAATTTTAAAAGCACGAGGATATATGTAAAAGTGATGCTGCGGCGATGTTTTTCGTGGAAAGATATCGGGCCTCTAACTGGAATCAGAGGCTTGATGGTTACTATCATAAGTACGACTTGAAACAATATTACATAAAGCCGAAGAGCAAACGTCATTGTTCTAAGCTTAAGTCAAAAACAGTGACAGAAATGGTCCATGTATGGAACCTAGAAATAATTTTCATGTACTTTTGGTGCCAAAGTACATTACACTTTGGGTAACATATTTATTTAATTTTACTAATACATCTCATATTAACCGTCATCTAAACGGTATACGGTAACGGAGTATAAATCAAACCTTAAGGAGGTTTTACTTACCTATAACATACTCGTTTTACTTATGACTTATTATGGACAATATACAAAGCAGTTAGAAAGCTGACAGAGCTTTATTATAAACACCTTATTGAAAATCACATAGCGGATAAACGCGAGGTGACCTTAATAAACAGATTATTTACTAAAAACGAATGATCGTAATTTATCGTAACCGATAAATTGACCAACTTCAAATTATTATAAAATGAAAGTGGGGAAGATTTAACCCCAAATATAAGGCAACTAATTGACCTCAAATTCATTAGTTAATTTATTGGCTGAAATAAGGGATGAAATCCGAATTAGCGGAACATTGGATTTTACTTTTTTCAATGTATAACATAACATACGTATGTGTGAAGTAATAATGAAGTACTTGTAACTTGACCGAATGAACTGACGTAACGAATTTGGTATTTTGTTTTCGCTGTACAGCACAAGCGAATAAGGTTTCTCCGAAATTGGATTTTGACGAAGAGCAAAATAAAAACAGCTCAGATGTGCCAATAGTGCCTGGCACAGGCCAAGGCGGCAGAGTGGATGGTAATCAGAACAGAAGTGGCAAAGAAGAGGGAGCTTCCGCAAGGGACAGTGATGCAACAACCAATAACAACAGCGGCGGCGGCAGTGGAAATGCTAAATCCGGTCCAAAAATTCATGGTGTGCGAGTGACGGTCGACACAGGTGACACACGAAAATCAAAGGGTAAATTATTTTGAATTGTACATTAAATTGTTGGATACGTCGTTTAAAGTTATTTGCTAAAAATGCTGATTAGAAAATACAGAGAGCGTGGAAATAACTGACGTGGGAAAGCACAAGAAGCGCGTTGGCATACATACGGATATAACATTCGAAATATCGGCAGACGGAGATGACGGCAATGGGACAAGTGCAGTACAAGATGGCGATAAAGGTGATTACAAATACAAATATTTTTTAACTTTAATGAAAGAATTTCTCCATTAGAGGATGCCAGTGTGCCCATTTTTAAAGGACGGAATCGTCCTACGCAAAAGACACGAAAGCCGTACGATTCCAAAAACCAGTGGAATCCCAATTTCTCTTCGGAGCGACGCAGCTACGAAGGCGGAAGTCATGCAACTGGTCCAGCTTACTATTATCCACAACACTACCCAAATAATGTGCCAGTTTACGTAGCTACTGGCAATGGACGAGTTGGCGGTAGTGGGACAGGCTACAGACGAGGAGATGGCTGGAATAGTTATGTGCCCTCTTCTAATATATGGACGACTGAGCGTAGTTACAGTGAGCAATACAGACCCAATACAGTGGCTGGTCATAGGACCCCTAGCTGGAAACCCTGCTACTGCATGACCTCCGTTGGGGATAATCGAAGGCGGCGGGAGAACACACATTGAATAAAGGAAGCTCTTCAATCTACACCACAATTATTAAGGTGGTAGATGCGAAAATGGAGAAACCCTTTTCAAGCAATTAATTGTATCGGTTCCGTAAGGTGTAAGAGATATGTCTATATATATTTATATATATTTCTATATATATTCTATATATATTTATTTAAAAGATTTTTGTTTATTTTCGAAAGTGGAATTTTTATGTTTACATTGAAATAAAACGCGCAGATTAGCTTAGCGTAAAAGAACACATTATAGTATGTTAACTGTATTACTGGGATGATGTTTATGTATGAAGACTGTAGCTGCTGACTTTGCCATTGTCGTCGAGAGTTGTCGTGGCTGCCTTGTAGCCGACACGCTTGCCGTTGATGTCATAATTCTCGCTTTCGCCAGTCGAGAGCTCTTTGAAATTTTTCACCTGACCATCGGGACCAAACTGTTTGAGCAAAAAAGAAATATAATGGATAATTGAGCACTCATCTTAGAAGAGTAATTCTCACCTCTGATTGAGAAGACCATTTCGATGCCTTTTCCCAGGATTTTGTTTTAAAACCACCGGCGGAACCGCCCGAAAGGCCGGCATTGCTACCATAACCTGCTGACAAGTCGGCCAATTGACTACCGCCAGCGCGTACGCCACCATAGCCTATATCTTGGGCCTGTGCTTTAGCCAAACGCTCGGATTCAGCAATGTAGTGATGCAGGCCTGAAGAGCCTGCACCAGTGGATAAACCTGAGCTTGCGCCAAATGCAGAATCTGCACCGAAACTTGAACCGAATTTGGAGTTCAAACTAGACTCAGCACCAAATTGTGAACCAAACTTGGATTGTGCGCCGAAGCCACTATCAAAACCAGCACCTTGGGTAAGCGCAGCATTACTGGCAGCACCAAATCCACTGCTTGCACCATGTTGAGCTCCGAATTGGCTTTGAGCACCAAATCCATGATGAGCGCTATATCCGCTTTGGGCACCAAAATGACTTTGGGAACCAAAACCAGAATTGGCAGCTGTAAGAGCACTTGAACCTAAAATATTATATTGGTTGAATAGGGTACACTATCATAGGTAAATGATATTGTGGTTGAGCCTTACCGAGACCACCAAAGGCTGTTTGACCTGTAGTTAATGCACCACTTAACAGATTGTTTAATTGCGAAGCTGTATTTGAAGCAGCAGAGTGTTGAACGTAAGATGAGTGGGTGCCACCAGCAGAAGGTACAATAATTTGCGGTTGGGCTGAGGTGGTCACTTTACGATACTTAACATACGACTCATGACCTGAAGGACTAATAATTTGAACGGGTGCAGCTTGCTGGATACGTTCCTCTTTAATGGTTACATATTTCTCAGAGCCACCAGATGGTGCGGTGTATTGAATTACTGGCACAGCTTGGCTTTGCACACGTCGTTCTTCGTGGTGAACATAGTTCTCAGCACCGCCGCTGGGCACAGTGTACTGAATAACAGGCTGGGCAGCAACACGACGTTCTTCGTGGTGATAGTAGTTTTCAGAGCCACCAGCTGGTGCAGTGTATTGGATGACAGGTTGGCTTTGTGTGCGACGTTCCTCGTGGTGAACATAGTTCTCAGAGCCACCAACAGGTGCGGTATAAGTAATGACAGGTTGACTTCCAGTTCGACGTTCCTCATGGTGGATATAGCTTTCATGACCACCGGAGCTACTTCCCGAAGCAACAACTTCCGGTATGACTTGCTGATGCACATTTTCAGTTTGCTCTGAGAAACTGCTTGATGCGCCACCTGAGACGGGTATCACAACAGAAGCTCCATTGCTGGCTCCGCTTGCAAAGTTTGAGTTACTGCCGAAAGATGAAGAGCTACCAAAGTTCGCCGAGTGACTTGCACCAAATGAAGCAGCACTGTTGCTGGATGCACCGAAAGATGAACCACTTGCCAATTCAGCGGCCGAAAGACCTGATAGACCAGCTGAGCTTTGAAGACCAGAATAACCACCGCTACCATAGCCGCTGCTACCACCCGAAAGTCCGACAGTGCCGACACCACCATAAGAGCTCACTTCTTCAAAGGAAGCATGATGTTGACTAAGATGGAAATTTAATATCAAAACTAATATCAAAAAAGAATATCAAAACTGTATATTTTTTAAACCTTAGAAGTTATATTATGGATGTAACCTTCAGTAGACTGATAATAAAAAATTGTTAAGCTATTTACTCGCTGGAAAACCGTCTGTACAAGTAAAAGCTATCTAAGGTTTAAGTTATCGAGTTTATTGGAGATAAACTTACCCATCGAATCCGGTAGCTACATCTCCTAACTTTTGCTTGGCCTCTTGAACTGTTTGTTGGTGTTGACTGTAGTGTCTAAATTCGAGAAGGTAAGGATTTTAATATTAAAATTTGCTTAATTATACTCTCGCAACATGTTGCTACACAGTATATTAGTTTTGTTCACATAACGGTTGTTTGTAACACCTAGAACTAAACGAGTTAGATATAGACATATATACATATATATATATAAATGATCAGGATGAAAAGACGAGTTGAAATCCGAGTGGAAGCGATAACTTGAGTAAAATTTGAGATATCTTGATGAATCTTGGTACACGTGTTCTTTGTCACCGTGAGGCGGTTGGTATTGCAGATGGGCGTTTGCAGAATTGGACATCTGCCACGCCCACAAAACACGCCATTAATCGAAAACAGATAAAGTGTTATAACTAAGCAGACAATTAAGACATAAATATGTTATTTGGTATAGAGGATCCAAGTAGGGTGGGCCATCTGTGGGCAAAAAGTTTTTGAAAAAGTGGGTATGCCACCCCCCCCAAAAGGTTTAATATATATATCTCAGAAACGGTTAAAGCTATATCAATAAAATTTGGTCCGAGGAAGTTTTTCTAGCATCTCTTCATATACCGATAAAGTGAGTTAAATCGGATAACAACCACGCCCACCTTTCATACAAAAGTTATGTTGAAAACTACTAAAAGTGTGATAACTCGCTGAAGAACACGTTAGAAACATTAAATCTTGCAGAAAGTATAATACAGAAAGGTTGCATAGGAATCCGTCTAAAGCTTTGATAATGGGCGTGGTACCGCCCACTTTTAGGTGATCCTATATATCAAAAACGCCGTAACCGATTTCAACAAAATTTGGTATGTGACATTATATTTGCATTCTTATTTCACATTGTGAAAATGGATGAAATCGGATAAAAATCACGCCTACTTCTCATAACACAATTTTAAGTTTCATCTGATCCTTTCACTTTAAAGTAGATAAATTAAAATAAAGAACAGCAATTAAGATATGAAAATCAAACTTCGTACAAATAGTTCCTTCAAGATATACCATCTCATGCGTAGAAATAGATGAAATCGGATTATAAATTTTCAAGCCACCAGATACCCAATATTAAGACCTCAGTGTCTCCATCTGACTTTTTATCGAAAATATCGGGAAATCTATAAAATATGTGATCATCAGTGTACATCAGTATGTGCGTCCAATCTGCGAAATTGAAGGCCTATCTTTCCATTATAATAATGTGATCTGGGGTCAAAAATGGGAAAAATCGGGTAAATACTTCACCTAGCCCCCAATACCTAATATAGGGATTTTCAACCTTCTGGTAGACTTTATACCATATTTTTCGGTAAATCTGTAAGATATTTTAGCAAAATTAAGTGAACATGTAATATCGAATATGCCTAGTGTACTGCCGTAAATATGTGAAACCGGTCTACGAATTATCCCATATATCCCGTTATACTACATATATTCATTTACGCTATTCTAGCAGACTTTATGTCGGACTGTGTGTGAGTAACCGTCACAAAATTGCGTGAAAACATGTTCCCTAATATAATTGAATAATGAAAAGAGTTAGTGTGATCAGTGTAGATCTTCCTCTGTCCCAAAAATGCTCGATATAAGAATTCCCGACTTTCCATCTGACTTTAAACCGTTTATGTTGTCATGTCATGTCATGTCATTATGTCAATATGTGTGATATTTTAATGAATTTAAGTGGATATGTTTTCTTAAACACAATGTGATTTCGCGCTAAATATGAATGAAACCGGTCTAGACCGTGGTCTAAGCCCCATGTTCCTAATATAATAATGTCCTTTTCTCCGGTTTATTTTTTCCTAATATATCTAATATTTTCAATTAAGCTACTTCGGTTGAGCTGATATCGCATATATCTTATTTGAGTTAATTTGGTAGATTTTAATATAAATATCTCTGACGCGAAGCAAAATATAGCAACGAAGGTACATGAGTCTATGGCCTGTAATATAAGTTAATAAGAAACCAAATATGATTGCAATCCATTGACAATTTCGTCCACAAAATTTCTTCCACAACATGTATTAATATAAAGTTATGCCAGCACCTGAAAACATTTCCCCGCCTCTGATCCTTGCACATTGCGAGAGTATAAAATGTTCGGTTACACCCGGTTAGCCCTTTCTTACTTGATTTCATTTAACATTAGTAAAATAATTTAGCAAAGCCAATATTTTTTTAGAAAATTTTGTACCAAGCCAATTAGGAATACAGATTATCGTGGTTAAATGATTCCTTTATTGTTTAGGTACTTACAATTTGTGAAAATCACGCCTTGAAGAGGAATAAAGAGATTCAAATAAATACATTGTATTAAATTAAAGAAAAATAATATTAATATAGATATAAAAATAAAGAATTTGCTTGAAAATGAGAATATATGTGTAATATTACCGGTTCTCCAGCTCTTCTGAAAAAAAAAGGAATTTTTTTATAAATTTTTGAATTGTTTTCCAGTTAATACTTTTAAATATTATATAAATATAAAATAATGTTAAAAACTTTAAAAACTTATAAATGCAT
Source organism: Bactrocera minax (assembly GCA_021498325.1). Taxonomy (NCBI): domain Eukaryota; kingdom Metazoa; phylum Arthropoda; class Insecta; order Diptera; family Tephritidae; genus Bactrocera; species Bactrocera minax. Next base: position 1,405,885 of record JAKEEE010000047.1, read on the forward strand.
TTTCTAATGCCGTGTAGATTTGTAAGAATCCCCCAAGGAAAGTATCACAATCGAGTCGCAAATCACTTATTATCTTACAAATGTAGTACGCTAAAAGTTTCAAGCTTGGAGAGTTGGTAAACAAAGCAATAGCCGCTTCTACGAGAGTTAACGAGGTAAGAATAATTATGTAGTAATTCATACATATTTTAAGCCTTTCGAAAATATCATAAAGTTTTACTCCAGCATATTATGAAAATTTATTGTGTTTGTAGTAAAGAGCGATAGGCCGTTTTGCAGTCACAGATTATACTCGTATTAAGAGCCTCTCATATTTATTCTTGAGTAACAAAATGTCGGTAACTATAGATTCGAAGAGGTAACTATGAAATGATTTTAAATTTGTTGACTCAGAACCGCCACAACTTTTCATCTCTAAACAAATGTTTGAAAAGATACGCTATGTTAATTGAAGACGGTTCCGATGAGGGCGCCGTTTCAAAGAGCTTATGAGAGACCTTCGAGTATTTGGTATTTGAGGATTGTTTTAGTGTTGAGAAACTCCGAAAAATCTGTTAAACACGCTTACCTCTAAGCTAATATTATATAAGGTAGTATCACTTTGATTTTGATTTACAGATGTCGTATATGTCGATTCGGGGTTAGCTGTTTTGAACCTCTTATCTCATAAATTTAATATTACAATGCAATTGATATATTATACAGACACATGTCATGTAAATAAAATAAGTTTCATAACTTGCTCGTTGAAGTCAATCGAATTTCTCTCTATCTTTAATATGGCGTCGCACGGAAACGGATTAAATAAGTGAACTTATTACATAATCATTTGGGAGTACATACATGTACATGTACGCTTACCTAATACAAAAAAATATATACGTATATGTTATATATGTATGTATGTATATAAATGAGCATACGGAAAAAATATATCCGGTCTCACTGCATCAGCGACTTTGTCTGCTATTAAAAAAATTTTGTTCGTCGCAAGGTTAAAAGTTATCTGTAATCGAAACCAAAATAACACCATATTTATATGCTTTATATACATACCTCTGTATTTGAATATATATTTTCAAAATGCATTCTAATAACGCACAGAAATATTTCTCTATCATGATAGTTTTACTGAGGCTTCGTTTTTCAATAAAAGTATTATAGTGTGCCATTCTGTGGCTTTTGAAAAGTGGACTAGATAAATTGTAATGATTTTATTGAATTTCTGAAAGAGGACAAAAATTTGACTTTCGGAGAAACAATAGTTAGGGTCACGTGACTTGGCGTACCCGAGTAAGTTTTGATTTAATTAAATTTCCCCGAAAGATTTTAGTCTCACTTATATATAATAATATGATTTATAACTTTGATAATAACCCCATTGATATCGCATTTAAAGTACTTTATTTTGATAAGTGTGTCCACCATTTATACCATCATTAATACCTTCATTACCCTTTTGAAATGTTTTCGGTTTCCTCGCCAAATATGAACTAATTCACAAATTTAATAAATTGTATACAGACTGGAAGACGGCAGGACAGTAATATACTCTTCATGTGCTTATGAAACCTTCATATAACAAGACCTAATTGTCTTTTTTTGGCCAAATCCTTACGAAGTGACTCGTCCCTTTAAAGATTTGCTTTTGTTTGAATAACAAATTCTACTATAAACGAATGTCGTGTGAAATGTAGAATATAAATTTATGTAAATTATCCAAACTTAACCAGGTCCTATTTCTAGTAACCTCGTCTGAAACTCTGAAGTTTCAGTCTATGGTATATCTTCTTTAAATGCCACCGTTATCTCTTTTGCAACAGTTACATTAAATTCTTTTTCTACGTTTTGTCAGTCGATTCCTTAACTCCCGATCGCATCTTTCTTACTATCCATTTTTTTTATAAAAAAATTTGGCACGACGGAAACGGTTCGGATCCTGGGTTTCAACAATATGCATTTAGTTAATTTACCTGCAGCCACTACGCAGACAGAGATTGCCAAAACAATGGCTGTGAATATCTTCATCTTTGCGTTTACACAATACAATTAAATTTTCACTTTTTACAAAATCTTCAGGCGAACGTTGAACGTCTTCTCAACGCCGTAAACTTTTTATTAATGAATTTAAAAGTGAATGTTATAAAGATTTACAACTTAATTCTTGGAAATCTTCTCAAGCTTTTTATATGCATATATATATACATTGTATATATACATAATGTACATTTGTTGGGGCGAGTATTTTCAGGAGAACTCGAAACAGTGTTCTGATAAGGAACTCGGTCGTGTTGTGTTGGAAATAGAGCGGATCGCATTGTTGGCTGTCATCGCTATAAACATAAACACGTTTTTATGCTCTCGCAACAAATGGCAACAGAGTATAATAGCTTTGTCCTTCTAACGGTTGTTTATAACACTTAACACAAACCGAGATAGATATAGAGTTATATATCAAAATGATCAGGATGACGAGACAAGCTGAATTTCGGGTGACTATCAGTCCGTCTGTCCATCCTCCCGCCCGTTGGTGCGTCCTTCCTGGTAATATTGTGTTGTGATACAATTGGCTGTTGGCTGTTGGCTGTTGGCTGCTATAGGTAATCATAATAGGTATTTTAATAAAAATCAGAGAGCATTTTTCTCTGGTAATAATATGTTGTGCTGCGATAAATGGATAAAACCGGTTAAATATTAGCGGGGTTATTATTCACCTAATAAAAGAATTGCTAACTCACGGTTGGCTTTATATCGTACATATCGATCAATATGTAAGACACCTTAGCAAAATTAAGTGAATATATAATGTTGGATATACTATACTTTAATACCGAAAACTTGTGAAATCGGTCAACGAATTACCCTAGCTCCCATATACTTAATTTAATTAATTCGTTAATTCCAGCAGTATTCGTTATTTCGGCAGAAAATTGCATGGAAACATGTTCCCTATTGTCCTTGAGTTCAATGTTATAGCTTAATGCAATTAGTCCAGACCTTCCCTAGCCCTAATATACCAAATAAAGTGAATTCCAACTTTTAACTTTCGTTAGACCTTTCATCGAGGTTCTTTTACATCAGAACATCTTTTAAGCGTGATATTCTAGTGAAATTAGGGGAAAATTTTTCTCAAACATAATGTGGTTTAACGCTGAATATAAATGGAATCAGTCCAAACCTTGGTCTAAAGCCAATTTCTCTAATATTATATAATGATTTCCGTTTTGCGGGTTGATTTTCGGCGGACCCACATACTCAATATATTAATTTTAGCCATTTTTTTTAGTTTATTTCACATATATCTTTGTTTGTTTGAATTAATTAAGTTGATGTTAATATAAATATCTCGGACAAGAAGGAAAATGTAGTAATGAAAGTACATGAATCTACGACCTCTAAAATAAGTTAACAAAATACCAAATATGATTGTAACCCGATTAATGAATGTTGTATTCTTATGCAACATTTTTGAACATAAATAAAGTTTTGCCAACATTATACATTGCGAGGTTGCACCCGAACTTGTTGTTCCTTAGCCTTTCCTTAGTTGTTATATATGTGTATGTACATATGTATTCATATGTATTCAAGTATGGCTTTGAACGATGAAACTGAAATTAATGAATACCTTTTGACCTAGAACAAAAAACCTCCATCGAAGATAATAAATACTCATCTCAGCGCCTAGCATAGTTTTGGATTGGCTATATACTCGCATGTGCATTTAATCGCGTTCATGTATTATGGTATATTATTACTATGTTCTAACGCTATCGTACTTATGTATATGACAATGATTTTATTTTAATTTGTATACATATAGATATTTAATTTTGAAGTAATCTGAACGTTAAGTACAAGGAGAAATCTCTTCATCCTCACTCACATCCTTCATAAGAAAATATATACTTACATTACCGGTGACTCTACCACTTATTATTTTTATAATCAAACCATGCATAAAGTCTATGAATGGTTGAGAAGGATCCTAGTTTGGTCCTTATCTGATCCTTAGCTGATCTCCTTTTTGAGATTTTTTGACAAGGAAAGTTTTCTTTTAGGGCGAAAAACTTCCGGGAATTAATATAAATAATAAATAGTGATACACAATCTTATGTGTCTAATTGTACATATGTGTATACACAGTTTAAAGTGCTTTTAGCAGTCATGAAATATAATTTCATTAAGTTTTTTGCATATTTTTGGATTTTTTTCAAACCCATTCGCTTATGGATTGCCTTCAAGTAATTTAAATTTGAATGAACGGTTGTTGTTAAAAGCCTGCTTTTAACTTCAGTTTTAATCATGAGTAAATATAAATAAGACTATTTTCTTACATGAGGACTATATTTGGGCTAAAGTCTGCTTATGAGAAACCGAATTTTCGAACTCGATTGAAAAGCCAGAAGTGAAACTTCACTCCGTGTGTCGCATAAGACATAAATTAATCAATCAATACTGAGATCAATTAAGGAAAGTGATATATTGCATAGAGTGGTTATTTCACAATTAAATTTTTGATACTAAAAGTAGGTTTTGTTATTGTGTCTATAACTATATTCATGCCCTTATTATTTAAAATATATATGAGACATAAAGCATTTTCTTTTGGGAACACAATATCTATTCCAATAGTTTTTTGGCCCCAAATAAACCAACTACTTTTAATTTAAAGAAGTGGCCAAATGTTTAAATTCTTCACTTGTGAAATAGCTATGTTTTTGTAATTATTTTCTCGAAGCGAAAGTTACAATATTATTGTATTATTTCAATCACTACTATATCCTATTAGAGATAAGAATGGTTCGTGATAACCGAAGTGCGATACAAAAGTTTTTGAACTTATTCAAAATATTTCTGCATATATACTATTTGAAAGATTTTTTAAATACCTTTCGTTCGGTACAATATTGGTAAACTGAATTTATTTTGTCAATTTGAATTAAAATTTTTAAAAACATGTCAACCTTCCACAAATAATACTGAATCCTGAAATGAATTTTTTATTATTTCTTTGCATAATCTGTCCTGTCAGAAAGATAAATGTCTGGCCATTTAGTTTGCAGCTGACTACCACGTGAGAGTATTTCTAAAAATTTTTGCTTTCGTTCCTCCATTCTCTTCTAAATCGACGATATAGATTTCAATGTCATTGGCATACAGTCATTAATGTCTTCTCTTTTCTGCTTGAGATTGACAATGAAAATTTGTATGAAAATTTACAATGAGACCAATACTGGAAGTGTAGTCGACAACCTCTCCTTACTTGACTTATTTAAGATTGGATGAATATTTTTCAGGGAATGTAAAAAAATTATAAACGACATTCTTCTAAAAAATTTAAATCTTTGGCTGTGAACTTTAACCGAATTCGTTGAATATTCTGTATGCTTAAAATAATCCATGTATATGTAAATATCAACGTACTGATGCTTGTATCTAGCAACGATCGTCCTTCTACAATATATAGAGTCGATGGCAAAGCTCAGTGTAATTATGTCATGGTGAAGCTAATCACCAATACCTATGACTTTTGAGCGACTTACTTACTTACTTACTTAATTTATGAAAAACTGAAAAAGTGCAGCGAAATTTAGTGCAGTAAAACCTTTACCTATATAATCATGGTGGCCAGCGTAACGTACGAGGGTAGTTTCATAGCTTACTTAACTTTTTTCTCTAATTTTTTGTGTAAATAAATGATGGCTTCTTCATGTAAGCTTCCATGTAAAGTGCAGTTTTAACGAAATGAGGTCAAAAGGGATTCAGATGACTGAATAATTTTGGACAATTTCCGAAAGCGAAGATTCCGTTTTGAGACCGATAGATTCTAATGTAAGCACCTTCAAAAGGATGGTCAGTGGAATATGTGTTTCAGGTTTAATAGAATTAGCTGCTTTCTTTGCCCTGCCATCTGTTGAAATTCCCAGCCTCATTGATAGCAACCATGTGAGACAGCAGTGAAATGTTAACGAACCAAGTTGGAGAATTTCGCTCTGTGACGTGGAAATAAGTTTGGACGTATCAAACTTGTTGGGGGAAATCGTAGATTGAAAGAAAATTATATTGGATATTTGTTGATATAAGATGAACATATGTACATAAATGAGCATTAAAAATGTATTTTGTTTGAGAAATCAATGCAACTCTACTGTAGTCGAAAGTTCTGTATCGGAACTAGATAAAGTATTCAAAGAATTGTATATATAATATCGTATAACTATACTATTTGACTGGAGGTAATTGAATATTGTTTTATTTATTTACTACTTGAAACAATGATAACGGACGAAAACCTTGACTTTAAAAATTCGTTTGAACAAATAAAAATAAATCAGCGGAAACGGTATATGTACTCCCGTGATATGTATGAATGTAGTAAATATGTACGTACCTCATACACATTTGCTCGTACAATCGGTAATGATAATATGCCTAACGTTTTTTAGGAGACGAATAATATTTTCATATTTTTATTTTACTCCTCTATCAGTTGATATTTTTAAAACACTTAGCTATTTTCATTGATATGGTTCAAATATATTTGGTATGGTATACATATATATACAGATTTATATGAAGAAGATTCATGAATTGATGGGACTATAGCTGAATAACTTAACCTTGATATATATTAAAAAATATTGCATACGAATTCAACACTCATTATTCGATGAATCCGTGAATGAATTACAATCATATTTCGCATCTTATTAACTTATATTAGACGTCATAGATTCACAAACTTTCATTACAATAATTTGCTCCATGTTCGAAAAATTTATATTCAAATCTACAAATTTAATTGAAGTGAGATAGATTCGATATAAGCTCAACCAAAATGGCTTAATTAAATGTATTGGGTAAAAGTCAACCAGAGAAACGGAAATCATTACATTAAGCATAAGGGGCTTAGATGACGGCCTAAGCCGATTTCATTCATATTTAGCGCTAAACCACATTATGTTTAAGACAATATGTTCACTTAATTTCACTAAAATATCACGCATATTGACCACGGTAATCGGTTTACCGAAATCTGAAAGTCGGAAATCTCTTTATTGCGTATATTAGGGCTAGGTAAGGTCTGGACTGATTGCATTATTAAGCTTTAACATTGAACTCAAGTATACTCAAGAACATGTTTCTACACAATTTTCTGCTAGAACAACGAAACTAATTATATTAGGTATATAGGACCTGGGGTAATTCGTTGACCGATTTCACACATTTTCGACATTAAACTGTCGTATATTCAATATTATACCTTCACCTAATTTTGCTAAGGTATGGTATATTAGATATCTTTGATATTGACCCATTTCTACGGTATAAAGCCAACCAAAAATTTGAAAAAAAAAATTAATTATGTTAGCTATATGGGGGTTAGGGGCAGTATTGATCCGATTTTATTTGTTTTTATAATGTCGCAACATGTTGCTATAGAGTATATTAGTTTTGTTCACCTAACGGTTGTTTGTAACACCTAGAACTAAACGAGTTAGAGTTAGTTATTTATATACAAACGATCAGGATGAAAAGACGAGTTGAAATTCGAGTGACTGTCTGTCCGTCCGTCCGTTCGTCCGTGCAAGCGATAGCTTCAGTAAAAATTGAGATATTCTGACGAAACTTGGTACACGTGTTCTTTGTTACCGTAAGGCGGTTGGTATTGCCACTGCCACGCCCACAAGTGCCATTAATCGAAAACAGATAAAGTGCTATAACTAAGCAGCAAATTAAGACATAAACGTGTTATTTGGCATAGATGATCCTATTTGGTCAACCATATATATGATAAAGTCATATATGATAAAGTCAACCGGAAGTTTGAAATTTTTTTATTAGGTATAGGGGGGCTTGGGGAAGTTTTTACTCGATTTTCCCCATTTTTGACACAAAGCCACATTATTATCATGAAAAGATAATTCTATAATTTTATTACGATATCTCACATTTTACCCAATATTTTCGAAATAAAGTAAGCCGTAGGCACTGAGGTCCATATATATTCCGGGAGATCTGTCCGTCCGTCCGTTCGTCTGTCCGTGCAAGCGATAACTTGAGTAAAAGTTGAGATATCTTGATAAATCTTAGTACATATGTTTCCTGGCATTCTGAGGAGGTTGGTGCACCAGATGGGCAGAATCGCACCATTGCCACTCCAACAAAATGTAGTTAAACGAAAACCTATAAAATGCCATAATGAAGCTCACAATTAATATATGAAACTGGAATTTGATACAAGGAATCTCTGTAGGTAGGGGCATGTATTGTTGAAAAATTTTAGAAAGTGGGTATGGCCCCTTAATAGGTTAATTCAAAGCGAGTCTTTCTAACACCTCCTCATACACTGGGAAAATAAGTAAAATCAGGTATTAACCACGCCCATCTCCCAAACAAAGGTTATGTTGAAACTAATAGAAGTGCGTTAATTCGATGAAGAAACACGTCAGAAGCATCGAATTTCACATCCAAGATGACACTTAAGATCGGCAAAGAAATCGATGTAAAAATGTAATAATGGAGTACATACTAGAGAGGCTATACTACAGTATTAATTTCAACCAAATTCGGTGCGTAGCATTACATTTGCATTCTCTTATTAGATTGTGAAAATAGGCGAAATCGGAATTCAAGCACGCCTTCTTCCCATATATCATAATTTTAAATTACATGTGAATCTTTTACTTTACATAATATAAATTAGTTACCAATAAGGATATCGGGGCAAAAATTGGCACAAACCGCGTATTTAGAGTACGCCATATCTCGCCTAAAAATTTTCGAAATTGGATTAAAACTTTTATAGCCTCCAAATACCAAATATGTTGACTTTGTACCGAAAATGGCGGTTAATCTGAGAGGCATATTATTGAAATTGAAAGAAAATCATTTCCTGATGATAATGTGCTCTTGTGTCAAAAGTGGATAAAATCGGGTCAATATTTTCCACAACCCCCATATACCAATCACCGGTTAATCCGTTAGGTGGCTTAATGAAATTCAGAAACCTTGGTAACAACTGAAAAATAATTACAAAAATTTGTACAAAGTCAGGAGCAGAGGAAAGTCTTCGGGAGTCTAAATGTACATTGGAACAAAGCTGGCAAGTCGGTACATCTTTAATACAGACAATTTTTGAAAAAGAGTTTCAAGCTATCGAAATGTATGAAACATATAGAAAGTCTTTAGTAAAGCATTCACTAAGTGTAATATTTTGAAACATTTTGGTAAACTTAAAATACCAAAATGTAATTCAACACCAAATGTTTGTTAAAGCTCCAAATGGATCACCCTAATATGTTGACTATTCAATATTTACAAATAAATCTGTTGAATACTTTTGCTATTAACTATTTGGTTTATACAAGTAAGTGTTTGTAAGAAAACCAAGGTAAAAGAAAGACATCGCCCTTTTTATATGAATTCGACTAATATCATAACAATGTGTCAAACATTTTTCATTTTCTCCCCTCCGAAATATATATTTTCATACTTTTCCCTAAGTTCGATAAGGTATTTCTGGTAATAAATGCGATATCTAATCTATATTGAAGTGGATGTAATTTAACTCCCTCTACAAAACCAAAGCGTAATTCCTTAGTTGCATAAGGTTACTTTCCTGTTAGGACAATTCACAAATAAAGGCTCACTCTAGAACAGCTAAACATTTGACTTCATAAAAAATAAAATCAAGGAAAACAAGAAAAAACGGGGTTGGTTCGTTAATAAGGGTGTAACCAAACAGTATATACTTATGCAATTTTCAAAGGGCAAGGCCAATATTGGAGGCTTGCAGCTGTTGGGAAAGCTTTATATTAAAATAGTATGGAAGTGTTAAGTTGGAACATTTTACGCTTTCGCAATTTTAGACCAAAAAGATCAAAGCCGGGGGAGCAGGTGTTGTTCAGGCAAAATTGTAAATGAATTACAATCATGTTTGCTATATTATTAACTTAGTAGCTCGAGTATGCTCGAGGACATACTTCTACATATTTTTAGTAAAATAATTCAGAATTCAACCGATATATCAAATAGAATTACGCAAAACATTATATGATGGAGGATGATAATTCGTAGATGGTCACATCCACACACAAAGCCACATGGTAGTTTGAAAATCTTATATTAGGCATATTAGGGTTACGCGAAGTACTGACACAGTTTTACCAATTTTTGGTATCAGGTCACGTCATTACCAGGAAAAGATATTCTCCGAATTTCATTAGGATAGTTTGTAGATTGACGGATATATAGTCAACCGAAATTTCAAAAATCCTCGTATTATCGTTTCATTAGAATATTTTGTAGGTTGACGGATATGTACAGTATGAAGCCAACAGAAACTTTGGAAATCCTCATGTTGGGTATATGGGGATTAGGTTTTCGTCAGGAAAAGATGTCCTTTGAATTTCATTAAGATGTCTCACCGATTGATCAATATTTTCGGTAAAATGTCAACCATATTCACCAACGTCCTCGTATTCGGTATCTGGGGTTGAAAAGTCATAGTCTGATTTAGATCATTTTTAGATGAGAGGTCACACACCTCGAAAGTACTATTTCTGTAAAATTTTATTCCAATATCCCGATTGGTGCTTGATTTATATATTATATATAAGTGACAGAAGTTGATGGATTTTGAAAATGCATTAGATGCCCCTACATATTGTGATCCCTTGCACAAAATTTAAGTTTTGTAGCTTAATTGGTGTCTTATTTATAGTACATCATAATTTTAGATTAACTAAAATTTGGGTGTGGTATTTGCCCATCTGTAACACCAACCTTCTTAGAGTGGCAAGAAACACATGTGCCAATTTTCATCAAGACCCCTTAATTTTTACTCAAGTTATCGCTTACACGGACAGACGGATGTAGTGATATTTCGTCTCGTCATCCTAATCATTTTGATATATACACCTCTATATCTATCTTTATTACCAAATAGAATAGACCAGTGTAAAGCTTGCTTTAGTATACGTATGTACTTTATCAAAAAAAAAAATAATAAATTTGTTATCGTTTACTATATATGTATGTACATATATGTATTTCAAGACTGCCCAACATAAATAAAGATATGAAGCTTAAAGCTACCCCAATAATATACATTCACAAATATTTCTTTACAAAGCTACACAATTAATAATAAATACTTATATTGTATTGCATTGTATTTAGTAAAAAAGGGTTTTTATAATGTATCTCGTAAAATTAAGAATGCACCCTGTATGTGGTGACTTTGCCATTATCATTGATTGTGGTCTGTGCGCCACGCTGACTTGTCTTTTGACCATTAATGTCGGAGCTACTTGAGAATGAACTAACCGAAACACCTTTGTAGCCACCCGGCGACGATGGTCCACCAAAGCGATTGCTTATGTTCGGGACATCCTGGAGAAAAATCAAAGCAATATTAAAATATAAAATTGTTCTTTATCAACTTTTAGTTACCGGATTTGCTGGACTTATATTTGCAGTGTGATAAGATCCACCAGGTCCAATGGATGCTGCAGCTATTGCATGATTGGGTGCATAACGATTCGCTGAGCCATAGTAGGAAGGATGGTTGGTATTTTGGAAGTAAGCCTGTTGCTGAGCGATTTGTTGCTGAATACGACTGATGGAAAGTATATGTAAGCACGAATTTAAAGTTAACAAAAATTTGCATTAAATATATGATTTATAAAAATTTAAATTTATCAATTGTTGAGGACAGCTTGATGAGTCAATGAATTTGTAAGAAAATTAGTTTTGACGCAAACACAATTTTCTTCTAACGACATTTTCTCAACGCCCTCAAAGAAAGTTATCCTTATAGTGTAGGTCCTTTATTCGACTATAGAAGAAATCAAAGAAGATTAATACAAGTGATTAAATCCGGATGAAAATATCCTTACTAAGGAACTGTTTTGTGGAAATCTGATTCTTATTAAGGTGACAGATATTAATAATATATTCTTTCCGCCCTGTGCCAGAAACGAGCTCCCCTTAACTTTGTCTGATACCCAAACATATTTTCTTTTGGATCCAACACCGGTTCATGTTTTATCAAAGGATACGAAATCGCATATAACTTTGTTCTCACGACACGTTTTTGATGAGATCACATGTGTGGGTGAGTCGTTGAATGTAAGCAAACGTTGCATCCATCTGACCGACGATTGTTTACCTAAATTAATTTGCTCGAATGAATAGTTGTAGCGACTTCGTTAAAATACCGACTACGCAACAAACTCATGAATTTTCAATAAAAGTTCTACCTTTCCCCTCTCTCACTAACTTCAATAAACCAATTTTTATAATTACACGTACAAGACGCAAAGCCTTTGAAGTATTGGACCAGCTAATGGACCAGCTCTCTGTAATTTTATCTTACTTCTAATGCTGCAGCATCTAAAAATTTTATCATCCAGTGATGTTTCATTCAAAGTTATTGGAGCATAAAATTCGCGTCATTGACTTATCAAACTGCCCTCATAGTTATACAAATTATGTTATTTACTTATCGTCAGACAAAAGAGTTGCATCAGCAGTGGCCATAGCTTGGCCGGAAGAATAAACCGAAGCAATAACGCTAAGAAAATACATAGAGCAAAGAGCTTTCAATGGAGGAGAGAGTTAGTTAGCAAAGCATAATTGTTAGATACCAGGAAACCATTTCAACAAAAGACAGTCATATATTGTTGTAAACAGTTTTATATGTATGTTTTCAAAGGTAATTTGTGAAAAAGTAAGAGACGTTTACTCACTTATGTTGTGCGGCTTGATTGGCCAAAATTTGAGCAGTCAGCTGTTGATGGAATAGGTAAGGATCTATGAATCCAAAGTCGGGTGCATAACCGTAATCATAGTCGTCATAACTACCGCCATATCCTCCCGCACTACCACCTGCTCCTGCATAGCTGCCAGCGCTGCCACCTGCATATCCGGTGGCATATCGCTTGCGATTGCGTCCTAATGAAATATAAGATTTTAGTCTACTTTGAGGTCGGCTTTGCGATCAAATTTGTGTACCTCCTTCCGCGTTCATTACCAAGACTGCCACAATACAAACAAATAGAATCTTCCACATATCGAATGAGAGTTGTCTGAAACATAAATATAAATATATTGCATTATATATGAATTTGGAGAACTGTTGTGTTGGTTAAGAAAAGCCCCATTCCCTTGAAAGAAAGCGGCTAAAAAATACTAGCTAAGATAACAAAATAAAGATATAGCAAAAACCCAAACTGTTCTTTCCGATTGCAGTGAGGCTTAATGAAGCGACTTCAAATGTTTACGGAGTTTTCAAAAAATCACAGAAATATTTCAAAACACCAACAACAAACGATATTGAGCATATATTTGACATGAATTTTTATTACAATTGAACAATCTTTTGTGACAAAGAAAAAAAAATCGTTATGAAATATATTGAATAAGTAAGTTATTTGTCATTGAGGTGAAGGGATATTATTGTAATAAAAATAATAATAATGAGGTTTTTGTTACTCTCACCTATGTAATCATGAGGACTAAATATTATTCGAATAGATGCATTATAATCGAACATTTTTAAGGAAAACACATGGTCATTCACAATTCAACGACTAATTCAAATTTCAAAACTTGAATTATATTATTCTACACAAGCAGGTATTTTCAGAAAATGATGTCATCAGACATCATTTTTATTTTATTACGGTATATATATTTACGGTATAAGGTACGGTATTATTTACGGTATATATATATATATATGAATGTTGTCATCTATCGAAAAACGTGCTTAAATTATTGAATAATTATAGAAGATATAAATTAAACCATATTAAAACAGAAATTCGTGACAGATGTAAGCGCTTTCCTGTTCGTCTTTTAATAAAATAAAGATGATGTCTATATCATATAGATGATGTGTATATATGTGTATATAGTATATATAATATGAGGTTTATATAAGGATTGATAATGTGTATATATCATATACTTTTTTCTTTGAAGTGCTATCCAAATTAACTAATGAAATATTCTACCCTATATAGAAAGTTTACCCGAGGACGAAAATTTGCAGTTTTAGATTTCGGTTTTAGATTATATAAAAAGAAAGTTAAATAATCAGATGATATTCTTGAGAATATTATAAATCAAATTTATTTAAAATCGGTTGAGTATTTTCGAAAAAATTAAATAATGAAATGGTCGATTAGTGCTTTTGAACACAGCCCTATATGGGAAGTAGACGTCGATATCAAAACTCATTCAATTGTGAAGTGATACAAATGTGAAAGCTGAACAAAACTATTAAGCACTGTTCAACATGTTGTGGGAAAGAGACAGAGAGAATGGTGTCGACAAACGCTGAAATAATTTGGGTACAATTAATAATTTCGGAAGCGGACTCTGACTTTGATAAACACCACGCATGAGCAAAATACCAAAACTTTTTCAAATTGTGAGTAAATCAACAGGGAAAAAGAGGCTTTTTAAAACAAATGAATGTTCAGATTTAGTACAAAAATTAATGAGAGTAACATTTTGTGTGGCACTGTATTAGCATTTGCTGAAGCAATTAAAAAATCGTATATCATTAGTCTCTCATTAATTAATTGCTCGTGAGGTTTGCCACCTACTTCTATGCAGGTTTAGTACAAAAAATTGCTACTTACTTATAATTACATGTAATTAAAAAAGACTTACTCGTGAAATGGAAATTTTAAGTGAATTTGATTTATAATTGTTACACATATACATACATATGCATGTTAAAATACAATTGGAAAAAAAGTAAGGTCGAAGTAAATACTAATGAAATTTTAAAACTCATTCTGACCACCCTAGGAGTCGTTCCAAAAACGTATAATTCATTGGTCGCTTCGAGAAAATAGCTATTTCAAAATTGAAAAATTTTTAAATTTGGAGACTTCGGTAAATTAAAAGTGATTGGTTTGCTTGAGGCCAAAGAAACTATTGGAGTTAACATTGTGTTCCCAAAAGAAAATGCCTTAGGTCTCATATAAATTTCAAAAAGGATATTAAAGGATAGGATGTATTATTAGGTCATACATGGTCTAGATACATAAGTTGAAAAATGTACTAGTATGGCCTCTAGGGAGGCGAAATAGCCTATGCAAACTTCTTAGCTTTGAAGAATGACTTGAATGAAGAAGATGAAGAAACACCAATTATAGCGAAATGAAATATTTTTTGTCTATGAAGTGTATGAATAAGTGAACGTATGTAGAAATGTATAAAAATATTAAAAACGAAAACATACCTGAATATAAATTATATAAAAAATAACCGAAAAAGTAACTTAAGTAGAATGCTCGTAGATTGTGCGTGGAGATGAGGTGGAAAAACCAAACCAAAAGGAAAAACAAACCACGCGAAAAGTAATTAAATTAAACTCCAATTCTGCTGAAATGTTCGAAGTTGAAGGTAGAACTGCTGTCTGTTGCCTTCTTAACCGGTTCGGAATGACGTGTTATTATTGTTGCTTACACAAATCGTATGAATATTTCGTTTAGGTAGCTTCCATGCACGTATATATATCTATACATATATATAAATATTTCTGTATGTATGCATATTTATTTATATTTAGAAATTGGAACAGACAAAATTTCACATGCAAAAAATGCTCGTAAATTACAAAAACAAATGAAGATCCCATTTGGAGAATTATAGGTAGTTCTACTACAAAGAGCTAGGAGTACCACACAATTTGACAGTTTCTTAAAAAATATAGGAAAGTTAACTGTCAACAAGTAAGGAAGAGCTAAGTTCGGGTGTAACCGAACATTTTATACTCTTGCAATTTGAAAGGATCAAAGGCGGGGAAATATATTCAGGCGTTGGGAAAACTATATAAATAAAAAAAAAATTGCAAATGAATACAATATAAGTTATTCGATGAAATTGTGAATAGATTGTAATCATATATGGCATCATTTTAACCTTTATTTTAGGTCATATATTCATAAAGTCAATCTAGCTATGACAAGTCATCTATATTCTTTATTTCAGTAAATACATTTAATTATTTGAAATATTTTTTTTAAATTTTGTTAAGACATCTTCTGTGGAGATATTTTCAATATAAACTCAACCAAAAGGTGAACTTTAATATATTGTGTGTATAAGACAAAAGTAAACAAGATTGACGTAAATCATTGACTAAACTGATTTCATTCATATTCAGTGCTAAACACATTATGGTTAAGAAAATACTTAATTCCTTTAAAATATCACACATATTGACTTATATAAAGGAAAATAGAATTTCATATTCAATTTAATAATTTTTTGGAACTAAGGCACAATATTACCAGAAAAAGACGTTATTTGCATTTTTGTATTAGTTATATGGAAGCTAAAGAAAGTATTAACCTCATTTTACCCATTTTTGACACAAGAGCACATTTTTACCAGAGAAATATGAAATTTCATTAATATAGTTTACAGATTGACTAATATTTTTGGTGAAAAGTCAGACTTACGCACTGGGGTCTACATATTCGGTATTAAGGCTTAAAAAGGTATTATCCGACTTCCATCATATTTGGACAAAAAATGGTATACCTTGAGGACACTCTTTGTGCAAAGTCTTATTTCGATATCTTAATTGATGCTTGAGTTGAGTTATTGTAAAATGAAAGAATCAGACTGTATTTAAAATTTTATTATATGGGAACTAATCGTGGTTGTATTTCGATTTCACCCATTTTCACACTTTAACATAAAGATATCAAAGTAATGCCATGCACTAAACTTTGTTAAAATTGGTTAAATAGTTCCTGAGATATGGAATTTCACGTAAAAGTGGCGGTGTCAACCCCTTTGTCCAATTTTTACACGGATTGCTATGCATCCTTTCTGTACCATTTTTACTGTGAGATTTAATGTTTGTGGTGTGTTTATTCAGCTATTAGGAGACGTACTGCGTGTACCAAATTCCATTTTTTTGTTTTAATTCGTTGCTTAGTTATGTCACTTTATAGGTTTTCCTTTAACGGTATTTTGTGGGCGGTATTCAGCTCGTCTTGTTATCCTGATCATTTAGATATATATTAGTATATATATCTCGATTAGTTTTAGGTGTTATAAAACTGTTACTCTGTTGCAACATGTTGCGAGAGTATAAAAAGGAACCTTTGAACAAAAATAGGCATGATTTTCATATGAATCTACCGCTATAAAATCTATCAAAAGGATATAATTATATACATATGAGTATAAAATTAATTCCATGAGCGAAGCTGTAAGGTAAATTCACTCTCGAAAGTTTGAGATCGTCTACTGCGTAAAAACTGCCCTTAGTGAATACTTTTCAATATGTGTAAATTCTTCCACGACCGATATTCAAGCATCGGTCCACCAATTGAGAAAATAACGAAAAAGAAACTGAAAGTAAAAGCATAATTTTTTAATAATGAGAGAAAATAAAATGTTGGCAGTCATAATTTCGGAGTTACACACCATAGAAATTCAAAGGTTATAATTTAAAATTTCTTCAAGTTTGCTCTGAGCATTACACTTTGAAGAATTCTTGCAGTGACCGAAAAAGTGTAGGTCTCTTCTGCGTTGGAAAGAAGATTTAGTCTTTAATTGATTGACGAAATGAATAAATTGCCGCTAACCAGTAACAATACAACAGAGATGATATTGAAAGATAAAAATGTAATTTGATCTGCCGTCTACTGAAATATACCACATATCAACTCTGTGAAGAACTTCTCAGCCCCAACGAAATTTACACATATAACTCCATAAACATGGTTGTAGATATTGAATCAAACCACAGCTTTCGGCAGATATTTAGAGATATTATGACTGTTTAGACCCGCCGGATTGAATATTTAAATATGGTTCAATGTTATCGCAAGACTCCGCCAAATGTCCTGAGGAGAGGAAGCAAAAATTAAAAAATTTTGAAACAAGCCTCTTCCCGAATATATTATTTTCAGCGCATACTCTTTGTCTTTTTCCGGTCTGAATCATCCAATAATCAGAAATTTATATACAATTTCGGGAGAGACATACCTTTAAGAGATTTCTTCAACTGTAAGAAACATATGTATGTATGTTGTCATCATAATATCGTAATTGCTCAAAAGCTTTGATGAATTGTGTTTCGGTCCGTAAGTACTTAATACTGCATAATAACGCCGATTTTTATTGTAGACTACAAACTTTTTATGTTATCAGTGTCTGAACTTGAGTATATGTTTCTATACGAAATCTTCCGGATCTGCACCTTCGAAATAAGTTCTATTTACAATTTAATGTTTGAGTTTCATTCTAATTATTTAAGCACCTCTTTTTGTTGTCATTGCATTATCAATTGTATTCAATTCTTCGAAAACACAGCTTTCACATGATCCGATATTATGTAATACCGCAGAAAGGAAGCATTTAGAATTTTAGCAAAAATTATTACAAATTATAAATCTAATTTTACATACTTATATATATATTTTTTATTTCTGCTAATAATAATATTTTGTAAGTTACGCTGAACTGACAATTTTTATTGCTGTACATTTTTTCGAATAAAGTGAACTAATGATAATTTTACGTTCGAAATCTATATCTTACATACATATTTATGTATTTACAAGTGTATAGTTTACAAATCACGATCTTGTACTAGTAGTAATTAATCTTATGCGTTACCTTTGTAGAATTACAGCACGTTTCCCCATTTGTACAAAACAATAAACAAAATAACCAATAAAAACAAAAATTGATTAAATGTAAAAAATCGTACATACTTACGACGTCAATACCGAGACTTACAAGGGAACCTAGTCAAGGGTATGCCCGTCCAACGCGCTTTCCGCTGGTTGATCACAGACCGCTGCTGGTTCAAGTTCAAAGTCGAAAAAAAATTACCTATCACATGCGAAAACTTCGAAACAAAGTTGGCTGCCTTAACAGAAGGGAAGCTTCTTTGTGTACACAAAATTATTTGTTTCGTTAGAGGAGAATGCTGCAAATTGACTGAATCTACGCAAAGCTATGGCATAAAACCGACAGAGAAGCGCCACTGAATCGCCACGTATCACGAGATCAGAAGATCTAAGCAAATCTCTGCCAACCTCGCACTAAGGCCAGGCGTGTAGTGAAGCGGCCAGTTAGCGATTATGCATTTGTATATGTACGTGCATATTTATTTCAATTTCAAATAGTAAAATATTAGTAAAATGTCATAGACATTTTAGAAAGGCTCCAAAATAATCAAAAATATAGCGTTTGAATACGATACCTTTTGCAATGAATTTTTTGACATACATCAAACCCATATCTGGGAAATTTGGTGAAAATAATGATCTTTACCCAACGTGATCGATGGCTAAATATGCATGCTGCTCTCTAGGCCCTAGCCATAAACTGTTGAGCGAACAATTCGCTAAGTGACAACATGTTTACATATGTATCTATCTGTTTATGAACATAGAGTACGTTTGTACAGTGTCTTGGAGTCAACAAAAATAATGCATGTATATGGTAATTGAATGTCGAAAAATAACTAAAATCAAATATTTTACAATTTTTAATTCCTAAAGGTAATCGAGCAATAAACATTAGCTTTTAACTAACTTTTAATAGAAAAAATTTTTTAATTAATGGAAATAGTGGTCTCTTGTGATAAGATTCAAGAAGCCCGGTTTGTTATATTTTGGGATTGGGACCACAAAAACAAATTTTCTAAATAACATAAAAGCTATACCTGAGAAAATTTGGTTCACCGTTAGAAAGCATGTTTTTAAATTGAAAGAGTCCATTTGGAAGATTAGTGGATTCATGGAAATATCTTTTTTTAACAGTATTTGATAGTATAGTTATAATGAATGCTTGCTGTTTTTTTGGAAATTTTCTTCGATTTTTACACTTATTGCAGCTGTTATTAAGTTCAACACAATTTCAACACAACAAACAAGCAAGTTTTTATATTTTTAATACATCTAAATAGATGCAAGAGTTATTAAAATTGCTATTTAAATGGATAAAAAGAAAATGGAAATGATAAACCGACAGAGTCATATGTTGCAAACCTTGACCAATTTAGATCTCTCTAATAAGAATTAGTGAAGAATTATCGGCCTGTATATGTCACTCCCGTGTTTTATTCCACAACCTGAAACTTATTACAACAACAAGGTACAATTATTATTAAACCGACAACACTTTTTTAAGCTACACAGGCTTTGTTTTTAAATTTCTATTTTTTCGAAATAACCATTTTATTCAATTCTATTCCAGGGTTGTTATATTTTCAAATCAAATGTTCGTATATAAGTATGCGTTAATTATTCAAGAATGCTTTAGGGAACCCCCGATCATCTGAAACAAGTATCTAATTCTACGTCAACTATGAACCAGTTTGCTAAATAAGAGACAATCACATGTTGAAATGAGTAAATGTGAATGGCATGATTAAAATAGAAGCCTATTAGCTTATTAAGCTTAGTATCATCCTTACCTTAAAAAATATGTGTTTCCGATTAACTACAATTTAAAGCGTGGCTAAACGAACCAACAACTGGCATAAATGGAAGCCAGTATCTTAATCACTTGAGCGAGGCAACTAGATATCCCTTCGTATTGAATTTGGATAACTTTATTGTTGCTTGTTACTTTGAACAAGCCAAACAAGTAATAACTTAAAATGAAACACGAGAAAGCATCGAAAATTTGTTCACTCAATTTACATATTCGCCATACTGTTTCTGAATAACATTAAACTTTTGTAGTAAACAAATAGCGAAGCCGAGCTAGTCTGAATGCAAAGCCATTGAATTTGAAATTTTGATGCTCTCAGCTTGATGAAATCATAAAAATACCTATATATACATAAAGTATATAAGTGTGCACAAAGTGTGACTGTATATGATATATTGCTTACGAGAATTAGTAACTACAAACACTGGCTTTCTAGGGAATTTGTTTATTTATTTACAAAGAATGCAATAAATTTTAATTATTTTCGCGAAACGCGGCGATTATTTACTTATCGGTATAAAGTATTGATTAATTTTAATTAAGCGAAAAATATGAATTATATTTATTATGAATTGAAAAAATTAAAAGAATTATTTAATAGAATAAATTAAAAATAAAAAATCCAAAACTGGATTCCAAAGTAAAATGCGTCGCATTTTTAATATAAACTTGTAATATTTCAGAAAAGACAGGTCAGAAAAGTCAGGTCTTTTCGTGTCTGCAAATATTTTCACATATGCGCCTTCATACATGTTCGTCGCAAATTTGTCGTTAACGTTAAAAACCAAACAACGTAGCTTATTTTACCGGTTGCCAATTAACAGCTTCCAATATCACTTAATACGTTATTTTTTATTATTATTATTTTCCAAATTGTGCACTCACGTTTTCACTCTCTCTTTATTTTAGCTGCTCTGTTTGCTCTGTTTTACTTTTCTAGCTATTGAAACTCCACCTGATTGTTGATTAACTTCTTTTCAGCGCAAAACTTAATTGGGGACTCCTTCGCTGGGCAACAACTTTTTCACGATTGAGTCCAACAGGTATTCGGGCGGCTGCTTATAAACCCCGGCAAATGGCCAAGATCTTAACCCGTTGACAGTCTTTTGTGCCAGCAGGGGACCGAGCGAGCGTTGAGTGGGTTGAAAAAGCTGCAACAACTCGATAGATAGAAAATAGTTCTCACTCTCTCTCACAGTGGTAAAATTTGTTTACATTTACACTATTGTATTATTAGTGCCATTTATAAAGGCGTGTGTATATATGTGTTTATGTGAATGTGTATGCGTTTGAAGAAGAGTAAAAAGCAAAAACAAAGACCAAAACAAAATACAAAAATCGCTTTTCATCACATATGCACACCACCAAAATTGTTATTTTAATTCGTTAATTCGCCCCTAACTCTCCAAAGACTCTTGGGCACATAAGTGTGGGGTTTTCGAAACAAATTTATAAATTCGTTTGCTTGTGTGTGCAGTTGACAGTTGTTTGATTCATGAAACCCGTCTTCGGTTTTTGTTTCGTTTGTTAAAAATGGTTGAACATGAAATGTTGTAATATTAATAAAAAAAATCGTAATTTATTTTATTGTTTAGCTCTAGTGAAGTCGTGCATTGAATTTTTTCCCTGACGTAAAGGTCTGCTCTTTTAATTTGTGCATTTCGCTTGTATCGATAAGCTGAGAAAAATGCAATGACCAACTTCATTAGGAGATGATTAGGAAAAGAGACATATGGTGCTCTTGCGTTCTCCTTTCAATCCATAACCTGAAGACTTTCTTGGGGAACTGTCCTACTATTGCTATGGAGCGTTCCGTGGTTAGTTAATTGGATCTTAAGTTATAAAACCAGTTACTTTCATTATTTTTTGGATAATTTTTCTCTGACAAACTTATCAACTCAAATTCTTTCTGCTAAGGAAATGTCGCTTCAAGAAGAATTTTCCTAACATGTTAAAACATGTTACAACATGTTCCAAAAATGGCATACAAAAAGTGTTTACCATTTTTCAAAGCGTTGAGAAAAGCCCGATTGCGTTTCGGTTATTTAAATTAAGGAGATATACAATATATGTGATGTCAGTTTGCCGCTTAAGTCTTTTGTTTTCATCTATTAACTTTTGGAAAAAAAAAATTCCATAAAAACTGCACTCGTTGTAGGCCAAGTGAAAGTATGCAATTATTTTTAATTTTTAATTAATTCTTTTTGATAATTTCCTTCCACCAATAAAGAAAATGGACAGAAATTTTCAAGGAAAATAATTTAGTTATTGTAGAAGTTCTCAATCTCTTCACTCTTCTTCATAGAGATTTTTTGCAGCAGACCTGACTTTCGGTAGCTTTGTAGACGACTGTTAGTCTGCAGACAAATAATAAAGAAAGCTATATATGTACATTATATGTATACGTTAGTTGTTAATAAGCAAATTCATTTTGAAACTTTACAAAAAATGTGAAAATAGAAAGATAATTTTTTTGTGTATTGTTTCGATACGCAAGTCATTAACTGTTCATTAGAAATACCCAAAAATATTAGAATTGTATCTGTAATATTCCATATATATCTATTTTGAATAATATCAGTCTCGCACATATTATAAAACCACAATACTGGTTTAATTATGATAGACACATTTATTGGGAAAATACAAGCGACTGTATGTATGTACAAGGAAATACATACATCTAAATAATATCGTATACTAATTGCCTAAACTCTTTGAAAAAATATATTATTTTTATTTCATTTTAATTTTAACCCTTTATAACTCAACTAAATAAATAAAATTGCAATCATAAGCATTCTAATAAACTTTCGTAAGAAATGAAACTCATACATAAATTCTTATTTCCAAGATTTTTCTTTTATCCAGAGAGAAAAAAACAGAAAAGAAGTGTGGAAGATACACCTCATTATGTCACAACTTTTAAAGCTATTTTCCTGCTTGTCGTTGTATAAAGTTATACCACATTTTTCAAATGTTTTTATTCTACCGAGCTGCCAGTACCTCTCAGTCCATTTCTATTATCTGGACCCCACTGTTTTGGAAACTTTCCAACTTGGTCTTGCCTAAGTGTCAGAAGTGTGGAAGAACGTTTTGAGCAGGACTTTTAAGCTCCTTCGCTGGAATATCCGTTTCTGTTCTACTTCTGCCTTTTATTGTTGTCTTCGTTCCTAATTTACACAGGATCAGCAGCCTATAAACGAAACTCATCTGATTGCAAGTGATTGTCTTGCACCATCTTTCACTTCTCAACAATATTATAATATTAGCGACTTATGATGATATCAATTCTCTGGTTATGTTCGTTCACAATGCAAGGTCTTAAATAGGAGTACTTCATATTTTGGTAGCTCACTCGCAAATGAAAATGCCAGAGCAGAAGATTTGTTGTCCTTCCAGTCAACATCAGCTACACTTTTTCATCATATAACTTCGCTTAATATTCTAATATTTAGCGACGTAAAATAGTTGTCAAAATCAGGTCTATGGTTTAGATTCTTCGAAATAATTTGGAGCTGACTCTTTATGACGTTTGATGCCGCACTTACGTTTGACTTTCCAGGCTTTATAATATTTTCAGTCCTAGATTATACATTGAAACTTATAGGAAACTAGTGTCTCAAAGTACAAATATTTTATATCTGCTACTTAGATTTATTATACATATTTAATTTATTAATTACTTTCATTGAGCAAAATTTTGGTCTCTTGATCTCTTTTGGATCTCTTGAAACTGACATTATTCTTCGACTCAAAATCAGTATCAGCAATGCTATTGCTGCCATTTTTAATCATATATGTCACGTAAAGCTGTAAAGGGTTAAGTTTTATGGTTTTACTTGATTTGTTTGCAAAATTTGGTATTACAAATTTAAATTTGTAATATTCAATTTGAGAGTCAAGTTAAAAAGAGAAATTTAACTTTTCTTCTAATTATTGAAAGAAAAGGAAAGACGGAGACAGGCGACAAAACGATTGCTTCGATAACTACAAGCAAACAGAAAAAACACTTAAAGATGAAATTAGAAAAGAAAAACGGAAAACAAAATATAATATAATACAATAATAACTGCAAACAATTAAGGAAGGGCTACGTTCGCGTGTAACCGAACATTTTATACTCTCGCAATTTGCAAAGATTAAATCAAGGCGTATATTTTCATGTGCTGATAAAACTTTATATTAAAAAAATGTTGTAAACGGATTCAGCATTTATTATTCGATGAAACTGTGAATAGATTACAATCATATTTGGTATCTTACTAATTTATATTACAGGTCATAGACTCATGTACTTTCATTACTATATTTTTCTTGGTGTCCGAGATACTTATATTAACATCTACCAAATTAACTCAAATGAAGTATATGGGATATAAACTCAACCAAAGTGGCTTAATAAATATATTAGATACATGAGGAAAAAGTCAACCAGAGAAACGGCAATCATTATATTAGCAATAAGACGTTCATACCAAAGTCTGGACCGGTTTCATTCATATTAAGCGCGAAATCACATTGTGTTTAAGAAAACATATCCACTTAATTTCATTAAAATATCGTACATATTGACCAACATAAACGGTTTGAAGTCAGCTGGACGGAAACGGTTAGCTTGGGTTAGGGGAAGGTCTAAACTGACAGCATTAATTTTTGGCAATACCGAACTCCACTAGAGAACCTGTTTCCACAATGAAGATGCATGAAGATAACTCTCACACTGACCGACATATTTGACATGGAGTCTGCTGGAATAATGCAAATTATTATGTGAAGTATGTAGGGGTTGGGATAATTCGTAGACCGATTTCACACATTTTCGACAATAAACTATGGTATATCCAATATTACACATTCAATTAATTTTTCTAAGATATCTTACATATTGACCGATATATACAGTATTAATTTTTATATTAGGTAAATGGCGGCAAAGTGTTCATCCGATTTTATTCATTTTAGGCACATCGATACACACTTCCCAGAAAGAGAGGGTCTCTGCATTTCAGAAGGGTAATTCATATATTGACCGTTATATATGGTATAAAGTCTACCGGGAAGTTGAAAATCCTTATATTAGGTATATGTGGGTTAGGGAAAGTATTTACCAAACTTTCCTCATTTTTGACACAAGGGCATATTATTATCATAGAAAGATAATCCTCCAATTTCACTACGATATCCGACAGATTTACAGATATATTCTGTATAAAGTCAACCATAAACACTGAGGTCCTTATATTGGGATATGGGGGGAACTTAAAAAGTTATATGCCTATTTCAACTTATTTTACTCATAAGATCGTATATCTTTTGAAGGCACTATTTGTGCAAGGTTTCATTCCAATATCGTGTTTGATGCTTTAAAGTGAAAGAATTAGATTCAATTTAAGAATTGTGTTTATTGTGTAAAACATTCGGATATATATATATAATGTCACATACCAAATTTGATTGAAATTGGTTAAGGTGTTCCTGAAATATGGAATTTAATATATAAAAGTGGGGGGTGCCACCCCACTGGCCAAAGTTTACACGAATTCCTATGCAACACTTACGTACTATATTTACTGTAGGATTTAATGCTTATGACGTGTTTCTTCAGCCAGTTAACGCACTTTTAGTAGTTTTCAACATAACTCTTACATGGGAGGTGGGCATGGTTATTATCCGAAATCATTTATTTTCTTAGTATATGAGGAGATGCAAGTAAAACTTATTCAGAGCAAGTTTGATTCACATAGCTGCAACGATTTCTGAGATATGTATATTAAACCTATTTGGGACTCCCACATTTTTTGAAATACCCACTTTTGCAAAAAATTTTGGCCACAAATGCCCCGTTCTACTAGGATTATTTGTAAAAAATAACACGTTTATATCTTAATTTGTTCCTTAGTTCTAGCATTTTATAGGTTTTCGTGGAACGGCATTTTGTGGGCGTAGTAGATGTCCCATTACGCCCATCTGCAATACCAACCTTCTTATGGTGACATAGAACACACGGTACCAAATTTCATCAAGATACCTGCTTTTTTACTCAGGTTAGCCCTTGCACTGACGGATGGGCAGTCACTCAGAATTCAACTCGTCTCGTCAACTTGATCATTTATGTATATTCAACTCTATATCTATCTCGTTTAATTTTAAGTGTTACAAGCAACCGTTAGGTGAGCAAAATCAATATACTCTGTTGGAACATGTTGCGAGAGTATAAAAAGAGCATTGGTGATGACAACCGACGCAAATCAAGTTCACAACGAATAGAATTACAATCAAATTTTATTATTGGGAATCACCCAGCTCAAGTCATGAGAACTCGATGACTTGGTATAAAAATATACATCTACTATATTAATACATTGATAGCCAAAAAATAGGAACTCTGCGGTAGGTATGCATGAAAAATATTGAGATGAACTTGATCGGGGCTGATACGACTTTAGAGACATCCAAGGACTGCTAACACGTCAGCATTGACATTTTATGAATTTACGGAGAGGAATACTCTTCATGATGAAACAATTCAAAGAGAATGTTATCCTTTCTAACAGTCGAAACTTTGTCTCAGATATTACGTACATAATTAAATTATTATAGCTTATCTCTGTTTCAAGAGTGTTTCATAGTTGCAATTTGTTAGAAATCCGATTTATAATAGGAAATTTTATTTTGCCAAAATTCGTAAACTATATTTTCGAGAAATATACGTTTCATTAGCAAAATATTTATAGATCTCTAGAATTATTGATTCTATGTTAGTAAGTTAACCGGTAAACCGATTTTTTCGAAAACCACATTAGCCACAATTCCAAAGTTGTCCCTAAAATAAAATTTCAAACGCTAAGTAGAGCCAAACCCTTCTCCATTTGGACGTGGAGGTTTGCCTTTGCTACTAACAATTTTATAAAGCAATAAATACTTCAAGACCGGAAGTATAATATAATACTTGTTTATAATCGGATGATGTGTCAAACCCAGCTGCTTTTGTTTGATGACCATATTGGCGTCATTTTATTGTTCATGCTGCACCACCTATATATCAATGGTGATATTCGTCGTTACTAACACTTAACGGTTTTTAAATTTTTTTCATACCCTCCAAAAGTAGCCTTATCGACTGATGTACTATTACATATATTAGGACTGGTTTGATGACAGACTTACGAAGTTCTACAGCCTACGATAGTTGGCGCAGTTTGTATTATATGATCACCCTAAGCGTCCTATGCAAATTTAAGTTTCAATCGCACACCACTTTCATCCAACCTTGTTATAATATATCAACTTCTTACATTGGTATTTGAATAGCTTAACTTCTAATACATAGGCTTCTATAATCTACCCAAAGCTTTTGGAACTACATGACACTCGGATAGTGGAATATTAAACCCCATGATGAATTGAGTATTCAAGTTGAGAATTCGGTCTTTCCGCATATTTAGCAAATTAGATAATTACACGGCTACGTTGATTTATTGTGTATGTCAATACCCAAATTAGTTTTATTAATTGCACAAGAATTTACCGTCCGTACCGTCCTTGAAACCTTCTCTCAATCGCGGTATCTTCACCTCTTTTTGTTCGTTTGAAGAATACGTTTCTCTACAGTTGACCACAATATGCATATGATTATAAGTAGTATATTTTTTTCTACTGTGGCTCTTCTAGTTGACTCTGGTTTTCAACTTTTTATACTTTTCGTATTGAGGCTAATAACTCCCTCTATTTTTCCATACAGCGCACCTGAAAAATATGTTGGTGTATATCTAAATCATTTACATCTTCTTTAATTATTTTTAATCGGTTTTTTGAATGAGAACGTCATTAATAATATCTTTATTAAATATAAATTTCTTTAATAATTTAATTTTATGTTGCTCTGATTTTCTGTAGATCACCATTGTCAAAATGTCTTGAAATAATCGCTTATTTTATTTATTATCAGTCAATATCTTTAATTTTGTAATGGGCAAGCAATAAATTGCATTTCATTTTGATTTTTCTATTACTCTAGCGCTGTATCCTCAGAAATTAATTTCGCAGTCAAGCTACTGGGAGCGCCATCAAAGTGCGATGCCACTCTACTGAAGCATACGCAAACAGCTATATCATCAATAGTTCCGTGCATTCTGCCTTTTTGCCAAGTTTAGTGGTGAATAAGGCTATATTGATCGCTCTCATTCTTCTCGTTCACCTAGTCCCCGAATAATATTTTTGGAATAACTCGAGACTATATTAAGGAACTTTGCTGATTAAATACACAAAAATTAAATGGGGATTTAATAAGACTGGTAAAATTATAATATGCATGAAGTATTACTACGCAGGTCCAGCTGCGGTTGATTCCTGTGTCGTCCAACATGAAAGAAATTTTCAATAGCGGATTCCATTCGCACAAATGGAATACAGTGGTCGGCGAACTCAACACATTCTAACGACTTTTTTGTGAGCACTTTTTTGTGTGTGTGGTGAGATGTACTCAACTGTCTCAGTAGTACATTTAACCGGTCTCGAACTTGTTCAGCTCGAGTGACATTAGGTGCTTACTACTGGTTTTTTAGCAATCATTCTGGTATGAAAATAGTGCACAAAAAATTTCCTGTTCTAATTAACAACGCAATTATGTATAATTTTATGAGTAATATATAGAAATTAATGAAATAAAAAAATGTATAGTTAAAAAATTTATAGTTAGTTATGAACTGGCTCGTAATAAAAACAAAATGAAATAAAATGAATTTATTAGCCAAAAATGGAAATCTAAACAATATATTTTTGCCTAACTTTTTTCTGATCTCTTACAATAAGTACAGAATACAATACAATACAATACAATACAATACACAATACAATACAATACACAATACAATACAATACAATAAGTTTAGTTATATCTATAGTAATATCATATATATACTTATATATATAGATACATATATATATATACAGTATTTTTAAACAATTAATAAAAATAAAAAATAAATAAAACAATCACAAGAAAGCTTAAGATTTTTATCCTTAGGAGTTCCTCAAGTTCCTTCTGCATTCACGAACGTTACAATTCCTAATTGACTTTTAGAATGAGTTTACGGATTGTAAATTTTGATTGAAATTTTGAACTCTGCTTCAGTTGTGGTGGCAACATATTGCAACAGAGTATATTAGCTTTGTTCACCTAGCGGTTGTTTGCAACCCCTAAAACTAATCGAGATAGATATAGAATTACATATATATAAATGATCAAGGTGACGAGAAGAGTTGCACTCCGAGTGACTATCTGCCCCTCCGTCCTCCCGTCCAAGCGATAACTTGAGTCAAAATTAAGATATCTGATGAAACTGGTGTTCTTTATCACCATAGAAGAAGAAAGTGCTATAACTAAGCAGTAAATTAAGATATAAACGTGTTATTTGTTACAAAGTGTCCTAGTAGGGCGGGGTACCTGTGAGTAAAAACTTTGTAAAAGTAGGTATGGCCCCGCCCTTCAATAGACTTAATGTTCATATCTCACAAACCACTAACGCTTTATCAATAAAACTTCCTCAGAGCAAGTTTATCTAGTAGGTCCTATACTGGAAATATAAGTGAAATCGGATAATAACCACGCCCACCTCCCAAACAAAGGTTATATTCAAAACTGCTAAAAGTGCTTTAAGTCGCTTCGAAAACACGTGACAAACTTTAAATCTTACGGCAAATGTGGTACGGAAGGGCTGCATTCGACTCCGTGTAAATTTTTGGTGATGGGCGTGGCACCGCCTACTTTTAGGGAAATTCCATATCTCAAGAACGCCTTAACCAATTTCAACCAAATTTGGTACAAGACATTATATTTGCATCTTTATGTCAGTTTGTGGAAGTGGGTGAAATTCGATAACACTTCTCATATAACACAATTTTAAGTTTCATCTGATCTTTTCACTTTAAAGTTTATAAATCAAGCAGTAATTAAAATATTGGAATGAACCTTTGTAAAAAACTGCCTCCAAGATATACGATCTTACAAGTAAAACAAAAGTTGAAAACGACATATAACTTTTCAAACCTCCATATACTCAATATAAGGACCACTGTGCCTATGGCTGACTTCAAGCCAAAAATATCGATAAATTCGTAAAATATCGTAAATTTGAGGATTATCATTAATTGATGATATCAATGATAATAATGTGCTCTTGTGTCAAAAATGAGGAAAGTCTGGTAAATACTTCCCCTAGCCCCGATATACCTAATACAAGGAATTTCACCCTCTCGTTAGACTTTATTTAGAAGTTCCGAGAGCATCTCTTTCTGAGAACTGTGTATCGATGTGCCTAAAATGGATAAAATGGGGTAAACACTTCCCCTAGCCCCTATATACCTAATATAAGAATCCGGTCATCCGGAAGATCCGGTTGACTTTATACAGTATATATCAGTCATTATGTAAGATATCTTAACAAAATTAAATGAACGTTTAATATTGAATATATCATAGTTAAATTCCGAAAATGTGTGAAATCGATCGACGAATTACAAGGAATAACACTGTCTCCCATATACTACATATAATAATTTTCGTTATCCTAGCAGACTTTAAGCCGAATATGTTGGTCCGTGTGTGATATATTTTCATAAAATTGCATGGAAGCATGTTCTCAAGTGTATTTGAGTGAAGACAAAAGTAAATGTAATCAGTCCATATCTTTCCCTAGCCAAAATATACCCGCTATAATTATTTATGACTTTTCAGCTGACTTTAAACCGTTTATGTTGGTCAATATGTGTGATATTTTAATGAAATTAAGTGGATATGTTTCCTCAAACATAACGTGGATTTGCACTAATTTTTAACTAAATCGGTCTAGACCATGGTCTAAGCCCCATATTCCTACTATAATGATTTCCGTATCTTTGGTTGGCTTTTCTCTCACACATGTATCTTATTTGAGTTAATTTGGTATATTTTAATATAAATATCTCGGACAGAAAGCAAAATATAGCAATGAAAGTAAATGAGGCTATTACCTGTAATTTGAGTTAATAAGACACCAAACCTGATTGTAATCCATTCACGGTTTCGTCGAATAATGAATGTTGTATTCTTCCGTAACAATTTTTGTAATAAAGTTGTGCTAGCAACTGAAAGTATTTCCCCTCCTTTGATTCTTGCATATTGCGGGAGTGTAAAATGTTCGGTTCCACTCAAACTTAACCCTTCCTTACTTGTTTTTAGTACAGATTTTCCAAAATTCACCCCACTTTTCAAATATATATTTCAAATTGTGAGAGCATCTAAAGTCGCAACCGAAACTGGCCAATCCTTATTTGTAGGACAATAATTTTAGATACATGCAGGAATGTTCATTCAGTCAAAGTCTTTAATTAAGATAATGATTTAATAGCTACAAAATACATACATACATTTTAACCGCGCTCATGAACGCAAACAACAACTCCAACATACTCGAATGATCGGTACAAAATTAATTCAGGCAATACAATAGTGGTCATGTAAATTCAGTTAGATAAATATACATAAATACTTTTATTTCAATGCACTATGAAACGATATAAATACATATATATTTACATACTATAAGTATGTAAGTATGTATATCTACTTAATTTTAATATCAAATAGTTTGCGTATGTAAAAATTTGAAGCCACAAAATCATATACTCGTTCCATTATCATAGATTTCTCTATCGGTTTTATATATATTTTGCACAAGACTGTGCGCCAATAAATTATACTCGTACAAAGTTTACGTACATACTATATATTATATACAGATACAATCACCTTCCTGATTCACGCACACATTATATTAAACTACAATACAGTTATTCGTCTTGTAAAAATGCCCTACACTAGGAAAATGCAATACGTTTGCTTATCCACATTCGGCGGAATACTTATTTTAAAGCTTCGACTTAACCTGAGGAATAATAATATCTTTCCACCAAGAGGGACGCTCAAATGCACCTTTATTGGTCATAAATTCATTTTGTAGATTCTCGTACAAAAGCCCGTCCGATTTGGCGATGACTGAGTTAAGTGCGAAATCGGGCGGCGCCAATGCGTCTGCTACCGTTACTGCCAAGTCCTTCAGTTCACTACATTTCGCAAGTAGTTGCGCTCGTATCGTATCAGCAAACGTGGCTGACTTTGCAAAACCGCCCACATAGAATGTGGACATGTGACGGTCAATGCACCACATTGAATAGATAGCAAAGAGTAGTTCCAGTACTTGCGATAACTCGCTGTTAACATCCAGACGCTCGAAACGTTCGCGGAAACGACTAAGCGCGAAGTATTCCGCATAACCCAATGACAAATCCCGCGCACCATACACCTGAGAGTTATTACATGCATCAAAACGATTCGCTCCCGCCTTTATGTCTTGAGCCACACGATTCGCTGTTTTATCCAGTAGATAGCACAGCATCCACTCGTAGCACTGCAGAGCAACTGGAAATACAAATGTTTTGCAATTAAATATCTGCTCAAATACATCGAATAGCATTTTACTCACAATCCATCGATTCAATTGGTGATTCCACCACCACCTTTTCGTAGGTGTATTGCAAAATATCACCACGATTTTTCAAAAAGTTTGCAGTGCCCACTGGACTTTCAACTGTCAAGTTCCATTGCCTCAGTAGCCACTTGGATGCTTGTTGTCCGAGCACATTATTATCGCCTTCGTAGGTGACACTAGGGTCGTGATCGTTGCGTAGATCACCTAGTTTGGAAGCTTTTAAATAACCATGACCGCCGCAAGCTTCTCTCGCTTCTTGAATAGCATCTCTCGCGGTCCATGTCAGCAGTGGCTTCGATGAAGATATTATTGCATGAATTTCGGACGCAGTTTGGGTCTGCAATTTGAACAAAAAACAACAATATGTAAAATTGTATGTAATGGTATGTACATTGTTAGATACTCTGTCAGATCGTGTCTATTTGTATTTATTACATTTAATAGAAGACCACAAAGTATGGTTCATAACATTTTTGACTTTTTGGAGCATACAGAAATACATATATATATACAGGGAGGTCGCAAACAACTTAATGGTTTAAGTATAGCAAAGTCGTAGGGCCGACTTTCTTCGGAGAATTTACTAATTTATCAGAATCTGTAAATACCATAAATACTAGGTTAAACCATAATAGCATGTTTATTTGATTATACAAACATTTTTTTTAGTGAGACTCAGTTCTTTTAGAAATGGAAGGAAACAAACTCGAAATTGGTAGAGAGAAATTAAGATTCTTTGAGCATATGTTTATAATTATTTATTTCTTGCTAGAGCTTATGAGTATCGATCATATGACGTTCAGTGTTATATGGATCAATAGTAAATTAAATAAAAGTCACCAATATGCTAATTTCATTTATTGGAGATTCAACGTACCAATAACTCAAACCCATTTAAGTCCTTCTGGGATCTTTCAATGATACTTAGATAAATTTCTGTTAGTTCCGCCACAGCAAGTTTTAGTACTCCAGCAGCCGCCAGATATGGGAATATGCGCCATTGCTACAAGTGAGATTTTTATTAAAAACAATTTCATAAGAAATTTCCTTGTGAAATATTAACACTCACCTGAAGCTGGTACTCAATTATTGGCACTTCAGGTCCATCTTTTTCAGGGCCAAACTGTTTTCGCAGCGCTGCATAACGCACTGCAATTACAGCCGCACTGGCCAGAGTATTTGCCGATTCCTGCATAATACCAATTCGACCCGCCGAAAAAGACTCCAAAACAGCACCCAACACCTTACCGGGTTCGGAAAAAACGCTGACGTACACACCTTCAGGTGTCACATCGCTAGTGCGGTTCAGCAAATTTTCACGTGGAATGCGATAATTCGAAAACAACACAAAGCCATTGTCGATGCCATTCAGACCGATCTTTTCGCCAATGTCCCCAACTAGCACACCTGGATATGCCTGCAGCGTTTTTGGATCACGAATGGGTATTAGAAAACCGTGGAGGCCATGATTTTCCCCATCAGCCGTGTATAAGTTGGCAAATGTCATCGCAATCGTGGCCGTTTTACCTAAATTGCCAACCCAACACTTCGCCGCCTCAAAGTCTGGCGTATTTATTACGAACTCCTGCGTTTCTGGATCGTATGTAGCGGTAGTACGAATGCTTTTCGTGTTGCTACCATGCGCCAGCTCTGTAACGGCCAAGCACGTTATTAGCTCTCGATTCCATGCAGCATCATAGTACTTCATATGCCTTTCGGTGCCCATAGCGCGTATGGCGTTGTTGAAAAGCCCCACACCCAAGGCGATTTTTACTGACAAACTTGGACAGTATGTGTGCAAAGCCTCATTTATGCTCATCAAATATTTAGTCTTTTCACCGAAACTCTTCAGTTCGATCTCTTTTGGTATGAGATTCAATTGTGGCATGCGGTTAACTTGCATGGCGCAGAGATGCTTCTGTTCGTCGGCAGATAGTGTAGACTGTGGTTTAGAGAATAGTGGATCATTTTCAAGTATCTTCCACACTTTATACTGCAAAATAAAAATTAAAATTGGTCATTATAAGCTGTAGTTATTATGAAGATAAACAATTAACGATATTAACAATTATGAATACAACGTAAAACCACTCACCTTTATGCGGAGATCCTGCTCTCTTTCGAATATGATTTTAAGTTGCTTCCAGTCGAATTTTGCGCGACAGCGATATCTACATAAAGGTCCCTTTGGAAGATCCGGTATAAATGTAGAGTCCGTGCTCTGGCTCATATCGCCGGCTTTTGGAGCTGCAATGAAGAAGTTAACACAAGGAGCAACTTTGTGAAAGCTAAAATAAGAGCGGGAAGTAGAAATCACAATCAGCTTTGGATTTAATATGTCGTACATAGGTCTATGTGTTTGAAATCTGAAATCATTAGCAGACTTAAAAGTGCCATGCATCGATGGCGAACACCACTTAGGTAAACAAACTCTGTTTAGAGAACGCCAACCTCACGCTTTTACGTACATTCGTAAGTCGTCATAAATGAGTCGGATTACGTAGTTCGAAGAATTTAAACACGTTATTATTGTAAAGTATTTGAGTAATTATATAGAATGTTTTTTTAATGGATTTTGCTTTGGCTGATTGCAATTTGATTATCGTCAATTGAATTCAATAAACATAGAGAAATAAATATATCGGTATGTAAATATTGAATACCTTTGAAAAGCAACCGTCTAGATAAGTCACACAAAATTAGTTCCTTTTGTCCTTTTGTTGTCTTTTCCATTACATCTTCGCCTCTTTCGTTCGGCATAGTGATCACGAATGATTGTCTTGAACTCGTCAATGGTGAGAGGATTGCTGCCGTAAGCTTTGATTTTTAAATAACTCGACAAAAAATCAGGTGGAATCATATATGGAGATATGGGTGTTCAGTCAGTGATTTCTCTTTTTGACATCAGACGTTCAGAAAATTTTTGTTATAGAAACTGAATAGTTTGATTCGCAGAGAGATACGGTGAGCCGTTTTTTTGAATCCTCTAACTGTCAAGACCTTTCGTTTGTTTGAAAAAATATGATCCAGTGATGGTTCAACTTCAAATGAGTAAAATTCACTGGATTCTGGCCTGTCTGAAGAGCTTTTTTAAACAGCGTTTAGCAAATGGTTGGAATTGTATACATTGACAGAAGAAATTTCGTTCAACAAATATATATATACTGTATATATGCCCAAAATATATTTGTTAAAAGAAAACCTTTCCGAACATCTTTGTAAGTTTTTTTAAACAAATGTGCATTTGTTTATATTTATATTATTATATATTATTATTATATTATTTATTTATTATATGTATATTATTTTGTTATTTATTATTTGTAGGGCATTCACATTAGTCGATTGAAAATTTATTGCAGTTGTATCCGATATCTTAAGTAAACAATATGATTACACAACCAAAATAAACCCAATAATAACATATGTGAAATGATAGTACAATCGCGGGTTGCTTAAAAGCTAAACATCGCCTTTAACTTTGAAGAAAATCTTTTAATTAACTGTGTATACAATAATGTCTGGTTATCATTCGATTCGCTAAGCGTTAGGGAGTAGCAAATCGAACAATCTGTACCAGATGTTCAAACAGAATAACAACACTTGCAACATTTCACTAACATGTCCGCTAATGCATGCGCAATTCTGTAGCGATTCTCTCTTCCACGCCAAATATCGTCCACGTTAATTTTTGATAGAAATTTACAATATTCTTAGGGTAACATACCAACTTGCAGTATTGATTTAATGACTTATCGTTCCCGAACCGACTCAATTCATTTTGACAAAATTGTTACTTGGGTAATATGGGTACACATTAAGTTTTATTTCTTTTAATTCGGGCGTATCGCAGTTCATGGGATATATAAGATTATTATAGAGGTATGTACTGCTATCATTGATTAATGTGTCTCGCTATTCTAAAAATTTTGAAATATAACTACAGTAAATATGTACATATGTGCGTTATATGTATTCGTATATGTATATGTGTATGATGTATATGTTCATAATACCATAAACTATAGGAAATGGTCAGGGAAATTTCTCCCTATTCATTAAGAATTAGTTTTCTTGTTGCAAGTGTGTCCAATGCTGTAAATAAAATGGTTGTTGACTTTTGCATTCTAAAGTCAGCCAATTTTAACAAAGTAGTACTTTAAGTACTCACATATACTCATAAATATGTTTACGATTTTATGTAGGCTCGAATGTTTTGAAATCAGCATATCTGTTGTCATAAGGCGATTGGATACAATGGTAATTTCAAGTAAATAAATATTTATGGAAGTGCATAAGTATGATTCTTAGAATCCAAATACGAAAGCTTATGTACACGTATGATATAAGCAATTTGAAAATTACTTGGGGCGTGCTTGTAGATAACTCAGAATATCTGATTGTATAAATTCGCTTTGTGAGGTCCCAAATTTCTTTAGCAATCCACTGCAAAAGCGATATTTGTTGGCAGCCGCATTTCTTGGTGGTACTAATCGTGGTAATGAATCCTTAATATTAGTTGTTTTTATTCTTTGTATTCAAGTGTTATAGGAATTACATATGCATATAACAAGGTCCACATAGTTCATCGAAATATAACACTAACTGTTATATATCACTCGGGTGGATGTTATGTTAATCAATGTTACCCAAGGTTCGGAGTATAAAGCACAAAAGCTGGTTTTGAATGACTGAAAAAGGTTATTTGTAAATACAAATTTCACGAATTATAGAAATAGACATTACGATGGAAGGAAGGCTTTCTTTACAACTGTTATGAAAGTACAAGAGTTCATTAAGTTTATGACGTAGCGTCTCGAAATCTTTATTTCAGCATAAGGCATTCAACATACCTTAAGAGTATACCTGATAAGGTATACATACCTACATACATTACAAGGTATATACAGACCGCTTAGATTAATACAAAGTTAATGTTTCTGGTTCAAATTGAATTTCACATGTTTGCAGAGAATATGTTAAAAATTTTACTAATTTAGGTATTGATGATGAAGTGTTGGAGAATTACCGCTAAGAACGCTCAACTTTCAGCCGATTGAGACGAAATATCTTTCATGATGGCTAATACTTTAAACTTAAACGGATTAATCTTAGTTGTACATTACACAATAAACCGATTTATGACATAAGTGTGGTCGATTATCAACAAGTAGACTTCAGCTCCCCCTCAATGAACTAGTCCATCAACTATCTCTTTCTGTGCGTAGTATGTATGTTATGTGAACCCGTGACTGATTAAGATAAAACCTAGAGGAAGTAAATCTATAAAATTTCTCCCGAAAAAATTTTTATTTGACGATAGCGGCTTACGTAATTACTTACGGTTGAATTAAGTTAGTTATTGATACATATGTATTCGTAGATCCCGCGTATATATGTATGTGCATATGTACGAGAACTTAAATGTACTTTTAAGTACTGCGTAACAAGATTTGATTACAATCTTTAAATGTCACTCAAGATTAGTGCCATGAGTAATGGGTGTACTAGTTTTACTATATTCTAAAGAAGCTTACAAATTCATCGGAAAGTCTATGTTGCTCCGTTGGCTTTTCATAGCACCGCCAATCAACAAGATTGGAGGTGATCTAGTTAGATTAATAATAAGTAATATCGGAGGTTTTATCTTTATGTGTTTTTATGCTCCACCCACGCAATCTCTTCAGCGTTTTGTTAAGTGCTTTTTACGTAACGTCCTAACTAGCAGTATTACTGTGAACCCATAGATTTGTGATAAACAACAGAAGCTCCGTATCTCACGCCAAGGAGACCAAATACCTCACCTTTTCCTATATATGTAAAATTTTTTGTTATTAACCGAATAGGTGTATTCTGACTATTTCAAGTAAAAACCAGCTTCATTGCAAAATTGTTCCAATTAATTTTTATTGAATTGATAAGCAAAGCTGCCTGGCGCTATTAACACTTCGAAGTGTTAAAGAAATTTCCCCAATTCAAGCGTCCATAAACATGGGTAATGACGAAAACTATTAAAAGGTAATCACTGTTACCAATTGGAGGGTTGGCAATGAAAGAAAATTTTTTGAGTTCACGATAGCAAGATCGTGCCTGTGTTAGAAATATTGTAGCGGGATGGCTTCTCAATGAACAGTACTATATATAAATCGCTCAGTAAGTACCTAGAGTTTAAAGCAACACAAATCGGAATATGTTCCTTTAGTTGCGATGCTCTCTTATAAAAAAATATAGATGTAAAAGTAAAAACAAAGTTAGCGAGCTGAATTAGTTACAAGAAATTATACGGATATCTCATTAAGATGATACAACCACTTTTTTCAATGCTATTTAGTTTTGTTTTATTGATTTCAGATATGTTTTTGTTATTGTGAATGGTTTAAATGACAAAATTCTGTCAAAAATGTCAATGCAATTATTAAATATTATTATTATACTCTCGCAACATGTTGCTACAGAGTATATTAGTTTTGTTCACCTAATGGTTGTTTGTAACACCTAGAACTAAACGAGTTTGATATAGATATATATATATATATATATATATGATCAATATGAAAAGACGAATTGAAATCCGAGTGACTGTCCGTCGGTCCTTCCATCCGTACATGCGATAACGTGAGTAAAATTTGAGATACCTTGATGAAACTTGGTACACGAGTTCTTCGTCTCCGTAAGACGGTTGGTATTGCAGATGGGCGTTTGCAGAATTGGACATCTTCTACGCCCACAAAATGCTATTAATCGAAAACAGGTAATGTGCTATAACTAAGCAGCAAATTAAGACATAAAGGTGTAATTTGGTATAAGGTATCCTAGTAGGATGGGGTATCTGTGGGCAAAAAATTTTGTAAAAGTGGACATAGCCCCGCCCCCCAATAGGTTTAATATATATGTCTCGGAAACCGTTAAAGCTATATCAATCAAACATGCTCCGACTAAGTTTTTCTGGCATCTCCTCATATGCTAAGAACGAATGAAATCGGATAAAAACCAAGCATACTTCTCTTATAACACAATTTTTAGTTTCATCTGATCCTTTCACTTTAAAGTAGATAAATTAAAATAAAGAACAGCAATTAAGATATGAAAATCAAACTTTGCACACATGGTGATTTCAAAATATTCCATCTCATGCGTAAAAATAGTCGAAACCGGATTATAACTTTTCAAGCCACCAGATACCCAATATTAGGACTTCAGTGTCTCCATCTGACTTTTTACAGAAAATATCGGTAAATCTGTAGGATATTATAATGAAATTTGAGGGTTATCTTTCCATGATAATGTTGTACTTTGTTATCAAAAATGGTGAAAATCGGGTAAATACTACCCTTAGCCCCCATATACCTAATATAAGGATTTTCAACCTCCGGGTAGACTTTATACCATATATTTCAGTCAATATGTAAGATACCTTTGCAAAATTAATCGGATGTACCAAAAGTGCCCGATATAAGAATTCCCGACTTTCCACCTGACTTTAAACCGTTTATGGTGGTCAATATGTGTGATATTTTAATGAAATTAAGTGGATAGGTTTTCTTAAACACAATGTGATTTCGCGCTAAATATGAATGAAACCGGTCTAGACCGTGGTCTAAGCCCCATGTTCCTAATATAATTATTTCCTTTTCTCTGGTTGACTTTTTCCTCATGTATTTAATATTTTCAATTAAGCCACTTTGGTTGAGTTTATATCGCATATATCACCTTTGAGTTAATTTGGTAGATTTTAATGTAAATACCTCGAACACAAAGCAAAATATAGTAATAAAAGTACATGAGTCTATTGCCTGTAATATAAGTTAATAAGATACCAAATATGAGTGCAATCCATTAACAATTTCGTCGAATAATGAATGTTGAATT
The DNA here is from genome assembly GCA_021498325.1 of Bactrocera minax. Lineage (NCBI taxonomy): Eukaryota > Metazoa > Arthropoda > Insecta > Diptera > Tephritidae > Bactrocera > Bactrocera minax. The sequence goes on from JAKEEE010000047.1 coordinate 1,446,783, forward strand.
CTTCCGCAATATTTTTTAATATAAAGTTATGCCATCACCTGAAAACATTCCTCCGCCTCTGATCCTTACACATTGCAAGAGTATGAAATGTTCGGTTACACTCGAACTTAGGCCTTTCTTACTTGTTAAATAAAATGTATTTATTTATTAATTTTAATAATATAATATTTGAATTAATAAATTTTTTTTTAGAAAACTTTAGGCATGGAGACTGTTCCTGGTTTATAATATGATATTCGGCGGGGAAAGAATTCTTTCACGAAATAAAGAAACGAAATTCATATGCGTATGTCTTACAAGACATCTTAACTGAATAAAATGAAGTTTGTACGTGTTAACTGGTTACATATTGAGGAAAAATAAAAAAAAACCTGATGAGTAATAATGAATCTAGGAACATTAATTGACCGGTGCCATTGCAAATCAATTTCATTATACTCTAAACCCAACATTGATTTACTTTTATTTATTTTGTTTGTTTGTGAGTGTTCATAGGTGTTGTAATTAGTTTGTCTGACTGTTATTTATGACGCATACTATATTTGACTTTTTTACTATTTAATACAATCTAAGTGTGTAAGTGTGAATGAATGTACGTGTCAAGGTCTAGCACCTATTGACAATCGAATATTTATTGATATTAAGTAAATATGACTACTCGCGGGTAAATATATAAATATACAACAATTTTGCCGTGGCGTAGCTGATAAAGCGGTGTAGGTCTAAAAGTTCACTTTCGTTTAAAAATGACTACTTTTGTGTACCCATAAAACCACATACACACATACAAATATCCGTGCGTGCGTTTACATAAAGAAGCAATGCTAGCGCCAACAAGTGCCTTTAGCTATAACGAATGTGGACATTTCTAATCCGCCCGACCTATCCCAATCCATTTATGCGCACATGTACGCATATGTGTAAGAACAGATAATATATCGGGAGGAAATATCCACCTTTTGGCCAAATGTGTCTTCCGAAGTATTAATGGAAATTAACAATCAAAAAATTAAAAAAATCATATTAACCTGATATTATTATTGGGATATTTAAGGGGGTTTACAGATTAGAATTGTTACAATAAAATAATAAGTAAAGCAGACTGACAGTATGAGTATTTTTCATATCTTTCCTATTATGACATATGAGGGACCCGCTACGAATAACATACAATATTTAAAGTGCTCTATTACCTAGTAGTAAGCAAGCGATTGGCTTATATAAGAAGATCCTACTACAAGTTTTATGACGCTTCCGAAAGGTTGACTGATACTCCGGTGTTTACCAATGGCCTTAAGAAGCCAGGGGGCGACTGCTTTAAGAAAAACTGCTTTGATATTGTCCTGAAAATAGCACCTCAGACATGCTAAAGCTTCGCACCTACCACATCTTCTGCATGTTCATTTATGCCTTCTGTAACCTTCTGTGAGCCCACAATTTTGGCCTGAAATACAGAGTATTCGGTTTGTGTAGCTCCTTAGTGCCGCTTGAAAGTTAGTAAGATAATTCACGAAGTTCAAAAGACCGATTGAAGAATATCCGAGGTTTAAGTGAGCATAATATCTAAGTTTCAAGCGGTTACTGTGTTGTTATCAAAATTGCTAGAGATAATGGAATGGATTCCGCAATTTAAATGGTTTGTGAATTTTTTATCTACAAATTACATGGTTTGTAAATGGTAAAATGTGGATATCAAGAAGTGTGCTTCGTAAAATAGTAAAAAACCAAGAATTCCAAAAATACTGAAATACCAGAAATATATCTAATTAACTCTCGTACTAGGGCTCACAGAAAATAAAAAATATTTCTGCAAATTCGTGTTGATAAGGCGTTAAAAATATCACTAAAACTGTAGCTATGAGGAGTAATGTGCTTACTTACATACATTTATTTGCAGAATTATAAATATAGCTACTATATTATCTATTACTCTTATATAATATAAAATATACTCGCATATTTGTTTGTACTTGTGAATTGAGACTACTAATTAGGCGAAATTCCCCTTAAATTTTGCTATTCAAATCATGCGGTTTCGCCAGATTCTCGACTGTATATACATATGTACATTGCATATATGTATGAAAGTATTCACCCGGCCATTCGCGCAAGTAGAGTTATTTGATTACTCGCGATTTTATCCGAAAAAATTTCGTTGGAAAAAACGTTAATAGTTAATAGCCCCACATCACATATCTCGGAATAGTTTCCGTATATTTTCATATATTAGGGTGTACCATTTTTTATTTTTTATTTTTTCCTAATGAAACAAATTCTTCGTCTAGAACCTTTTAAATTTAATTGTATGAATGAAATAATAAGCCGAAACACATAGGAATTCAACAATTATATGTTTGCAATATTTAAATATTGACCTTAATTAACACAAATACAATAGGAACAAAACAAGTTTTTTAAATAAAAATATATTTTTCGTATGTTGAAGAATCATTTGTTTGAGATTTAGAAAATTTATGGGATTTTCCTGCAGCCAAGCTTTAATAATATAATTTTCGTAGACGAATATATAAAAAGATCTTGCATAAGCAAGCGGTGTAAACACTTTTACAAACTAGTGAAATCAGTCATTTATTAATATTTCTTTTAATGAAAATTGAATTTTTTAATGAGTTGGAAAATTTTTCTGGAAAATGTTTGAGTAATTTTTAAAGTCTGTTGTCACCGTAATTGCTAATTAAGAGGATTTTTATCAGCGTTAATATGTGGAAAGAGTTTCTTTTCTTTGAAATGGAGATTTTCTACGACACTCGATCAAAAATTGGCCATCGCTGCTAATTAACAATTTTTTTTTTTATGTAGTAAAGCGTCGTTAAAATCAACAAAACTTGATTATGTATTTAATATTTTTAATTTTTTTTATTCTGTCCCGTTTTGCTTTTTAGAATTCTAAATATAGTCCGAAAAATAGTTTCACTTTAAATACTTAAATGTTTAAAAATCATAACCCACCTTAAGACACAGTTACTGGGATACTTATACATTTCGGCATGTATGGAGTATTTTTTGAAGTGGAGAGTACATTTTAATTAAATTTTGTTACTTTTCTAAGCAAAAGAAATAACTTACACACTTCATTTGCGCTCCATATCAGTGAAAAACTTACACACAGTAGATATATATACTTATAGTCATATATACATGCAAAGGCATATATTGTACTTGGGGGCGTAAGTATTTCTAACAGAACCCAGAAAGAATTCAACGGTGGTGAGAACTTTGAATAAGCGAAGTCTAATATTTCTAATTTAACTCGAAATCTGTTAATCAGCTTTATGCATTAATTTGGCTTATAATATAGTTTCTTAATTCGCCACAGCTAACGGGAGGTCATCGTTTAGATTTCAAATAAAATTTTTAATTATCATCAAGCCATTCTAGTGCCGAATGTGGTCTTCGAAATAACTCTCTTGAATGATTCACAGACTATAAGATGCTTGTTTTTGACAAGCTTTTGTAGGCTTCAAAGTGAAAATCGAAAAATAAATCGCGTAAATAAGAGACGAGCAAGAGATCTTCTGTGTTTAACTAAGTTCCAGCTTTATAAAAATAACTTCGATTTTGCAAAATTCTTGAGATTCAAGCTAAATAATGTTGCAAAACTTTCTCAAAAATTCGCTGTACTAGTGCCTTGCAAGATCTCCCATTCATTTTAATGTCTGATGTACATTTTTTAGTTCAAATCTGCCCATTTCCGAACTCTCCTACCCGGACTTCCTACAAAGCATAACACAATTTATAGAGATTAGCTCACTCTCTATATGATATTGATATTGTCTTTTGAAGGGCGATCACTTCAGAAAAATTTTTCAATTCTGTAATAAAGTTTCTATAAATAAGTTTGCGGACGTTTCAGTACTATAGCTTGCCTTTCAAAACTGTATAGGTAAGAGTATGGTAAGAATGTAGGTAAGTATTCAAAAATACGAATATTTTCTTTTTATTTTTATAATCCATTTAAAGATCAGCATATATATGTATATGACTCCAAGGTAGAACCTGATTAATGCTATGAGGTCTTTATACTAATAGATTTGGTTAAATTATTGAATGTGAAGGACACATTTGGCTGGGTTTTAGCATATAAATATCAAAAGCCACATACCGACCGTTAGAGAAAGGCTAATTATACGAACAAAAACGACCTGTCGTTTCGATCTTCTTTAAATAGGCAGAACATAGAGGTCCACAATTTTGAGGTTGATTGGCTCTCAGAAAACACATGTATTTCCCAGTTTTAGTTTTTCACATAATGATTCATGAGCTCAAAAAATTTTATAAACTTTGGAAACATTAAATCAAATTCCATTGAATAGAAGTATCGTTTTAATTTACTTAGCTACCAGACCAGACCCTTCAACTACATCGACATAAATTTCTTCGCCGAGTTAAATTTTAACCCACCTCCTCTCTCTTATTAATGTTAGCTTTAATTTTTCCGTACTTAATTGAAGTTCTTTCTAGTGCATAAAATTCCAAAAATCGCTAGAAGTTAGTAGAATAGAAACCGACGGCATTCACGACCGGTTGATCACATCAATGTATATCACAACAATCTATACATACACATTCATACATATGTAAACATGTTTATATATATACATATATACGTTGCGTTGTCATTCAAATTCGTTGACCACATGCAAAGTTATTAACCGCTATCGTGCCACATTTGCTTTGCAGTTATGTAATTCACCCTCACGCTGCCGCTCCCGATTAGAGACGATGACGATGACGACTGCGACGGCGGCAGTTAAGTATGCGACTAGCAGTCTCCCTCCATAAAGTGTTGCCGGCTTTTCACATACATTAACATTTTTCTATGAAATTACTGCACGCATACAGATATGCATAAATACATATGTACATATATATGGAATAGAAAGGCATGGCATCATGTGCCTTGGTGATTTTTACTTACTAGAAAAGTAATACACTTAATGACTAACTGATATTTGTTGGTTTTGGTAACGTACACGCACATATGGATATCAAATCTCACATATGTAGGTATTTATGCATGTATTTCGGTATTGTAGTGCTCATACTTCTTAGTAACTTATTATGAGACTTAGAAATATTGATAAATTATTTCAAATATTGTCCATTGACTGCCACAAGTATCTACATACGTATAGTTTAATACAAATTTTATATGTGCGGATGGTTATATGCACAAATGCATGGATATGTATGTAAATACGTGTATTAAGCCCTCGAAAGTTAATATTCACAACAGTTTAGAGTATCTATTATCACCATATATACATATATATTTATGTCAATAGTTGCCCACACACGTTTACCAATTAATGCATATATATGTTTGTATGTACTCATATTTGGGCACTCGCAGGCAATATACAAACGCTCAACAGAGCGTAGAGCGTATATACACGTAGACCGACTGACATAAATTCTTATGTTTGTAAATATGTACAATGCATGTATATGGTAGGAAGATTAAAAATTAAGAATATCGCACGAGCTGACACACTTTATATAAGTATTTGGCCTAAAACTAGAAATATACCAACCAGTCTTTGTAGGAAAGGAAGAATTCTGCACTTATTCTTTTTGTTGTTCTAATTCACAGTCGCGTCGCGATCCAGATGGCACGCCGGATATATAGCTTCAAACAAAAACCAAAATAAATAATACTGTCCGGTTTTCGGTTGATTCGTAAAAGAATATTTAATGTTTCGGACGCGTTATCCACTTACACTGATATATTTCTATAATTATATATATATATATATATGTACACATACAAATATTTGGAGAATATTGGTATGGCTTTTGGGCTTTGCAATTAATTTCACTTGTGGTTTTTTGAGGTTTTGGCCTGGATTCTGCATGCACACACACAATCAATTAATGAACTTGAAATTCGCAACACTTGAATAAAAGTCACACTTTATTTTTGTTCTAGATACAGTGATGCCGTGCGCGTACCCTACTCAAACGGAACAGCGTGAGGTAGAAAAACCGACGTTTTTAGGTGGGTGGTTACGGTTGCGTTTTGCGCGTTTACTCTGTACGGGTGGTTAATGGTGTTTGTAACAGTTATATATGCATAAGTCGATATGTTGGTGATAAACGTTGCGTGACTCTCTAACTCTCACTATGCTATATGACATCTGTTTGTCTGTATGTATATGTGTAAGCCACGGAACTTGTGTAAAGTTAGATATCACTGAAGTCGACGATGTATCTGCAACAACTGAACTCTTTGGATACTAATGTGCGGACACGAGCTCGCTGCCATTAAGTTGAAAACCATCGTCGCTTTCAATTTAAATTTCAATGGCAATGCCGGCGTCGACGTCGACGTCGGCGGGAACAGCGGCAACTATAACCGTTGGCAGTTGTAGAGCGTTGGCGATGGAAATCATACAGCATACATATGAATATATGTGTGTGTGTAGTCAACAAGCCGGCTGCCAGTTAAGTAGTTAATCAACAAGATAATAAGTGGACGGGACTTTCATACATGAGTGCGTGCATGCTGGCAAAAATATGCTCGTGCATACAATATGAATATTCGCATTCGGAATATTCATAACTGTGACAATATCAGCGTCGGGTTCTCAAAAGATACCAAATTAAAATGCCAAAAACAAACAAAATAAATGTTAGAAATCATATTTATTTGAGTGTATCTGTCGTCGTTAAGGAATTGTATCTGTTGTGAAAACGCGGCCGGAACGAAATGACAATGGAACATTTTGCAAACTCATTTTGGGGCAGAAGAGAGCGATATACGCTTTTTTAAGAGAGTATTCGGTTATAGTGTTGCCGCTCTGCATGTTTTCACTTCAAAATCCATCCACTTCTATTTTGTTTTATTTAAATATTTTTTTAAATACCTTTGGAAGTTATTATGACAGATATATTATTGAGTTACATGTATTTTATAGTTCTAAAATTTTTATAATTTCTGCGCAGCCGTTTTATTTCAAAAGATTTTAAATATTTCTGGGTGACTATTTGTGAATAAATACAAAGGAAATATATGTTCCCTACTGGCCTGCAAGTCAACAATCGGTTAAATCACACATTAATTACCCGATAGTGTTACTAGAGATTTCTGTTAAAGTTTCCATGAGTTTCTTAAGGCCGAATTGACCAAACTAACTGAAACTCTTGTGTACGTGTTATCGATCATCCCTCTCTTATTTATAGGGCTAACGAGTTGTAACATGTGGATTTGTTAGTTTCTGTGCTAATTCTTTCAATGCATTGGAGTTTCGATAATCGTGACTTGGTGGGTGGTTATATAATTAATATTAACACAATATATATCTATTTACGTAATAAAAATAAAATCAACAAGTAAGGAAAGACTAAGTTCGGGTGCAACCAAGCATTTTATACTTTCGGAATTTGCGAAGCTTACAGGAGGCGAAATATTTTCAGATCTGTCATTTTCAGGTGACTTTGTATTAAACATGTAAGGTAGGGCTAATTTCGGTAGTAATCGAACATTTTATACTCTCACCGCTTGTAAGGGTCAAATTCGGAAAATACTTTTAGGTGTTACCAAAATTTGGTTTTAAAAAATGTTGCGCAAGAATTCAATATTTATTATTTGACGAATTTTTTAATGGATTGTAATCAGATTTGGCTTCATATTAACTTTTACTTTAGATCATATACTCGTAAAGGCAAACCGACTTTATTGATGATATTAGTGCTGGGGGAAGGTACATAATGATATCTATAATTTTTATTATTATTGTAAATTGTGTATATGAGGAAAAGTTAACTAGAGCGACGTAAATCGTTATATTAGAGATATGGGATTTAGACCAAGGTCTAGACCGATCTCATTCATATTCAGCACTAAACAACATTACGGGTAAAAAAGCACTTAATTCCTTTAAAATATCACACATATTGACTTATATAAACGGTTCAAAACCAGCTGGAAAACCGGAACTCACTATATTGGGTACATTGGTGATAGGGGATGGTCTGTGCAGATAACATTTACTTTTGGCATTAAACTAATGCTCGAGAACCAGTCAATTTTACAAAGATAACAAAAAATTTGACAGACATATTCGGCATGGAGTCTACTAGTATAACGATAATCATCATGTGTAGTATGTGGGAACTGCGGTAATTCACAGATCGATTTTGCTAATTTTCGCCACCAAACTATGGTATATTCAAGATTATACCTTCATTTAATTTCGCTAAGACATTTTACATATTACATATTGATCGATCGAGTCAACCGGAATTTTGATAATTCTCATATTAGGTATATGGGGCTAGGGACAGTATTTTCCCAATCTTACCAATTTGTGTCACCAGGATATATTATTACCAGGAAATAACGTTATCTGAATTTCATTAATACATCTCATTAGCATTCTAAAAGCACATTCTTATCAGAGAAAGATGCACTTTGAATTTCATAAATATATCTCACAGATTGACCGATATTTTCAATATAAAGACAGACTTAGGCAGTGAGGTCCACATATTTGGTATTTGTGGGCTTGAAAGAAAGTTCCGATTTGCACCATTTTTGAGCAGGAATTGGGGTATTTTTGGGGCACTATTTGTGCTAAGTTTTATTCCGATATCTTGATTTGGGCTTGAGTTATATACTGTAAAGTGAAAAAATCAGATTGAATTTAACATTGCGTTATATGCGAAGTAGGTGTTGTCGGATTCCGATTTCTCATTTTCACACTCTTCTATAGAGATATAAAATTAAAGCTTTGTATTGAATTCGGAAGAAATTGGTTTAGCTGTTCTTGAGATAAAGGACTTTGTCTAAAAGTGGGCGGTGCCACCTTGATTGTCATTTTTTACACCGATTCTTATAAAGCGCTTCCGTAACATTTTTGCTATAAAATTTAATGCTTCTATTGTGTTTGTTTAGTGAGCTATATATCTCATTCAGTAATTTTCAACATAACCGTTACATGGGCATCTGTGTGGTTATTTTCCGATTTCACCCATTTTCAACAAGTTTGTTTGATATAGCTTAAGAGGTTTGTTAGATATTTACATTAAGTCTATTATGGAACGAGGCCATACCTTCTTTTAAAAGAATTTTAAATCGCAGATGCCCCTTTCTACTGCAATTCCTCTTACCAAATTACATATATGCATCTTAAGTTGTGGATTAGTTATAACACTTTATATGTTTTCAATTAATAGCATTTTGTGGGCGTAGTGCCTCATAGCGCCAAGGAACACGTGTACCAAATTTCATCAAAATATCTACAATTTTATTCCAGTTATCGCTTGCATGGGCGGGCGGGCAGACGGACTTTCGAAGTTAAATTCTGCTCGTTATCCTGATCATTGTGATAAATATAAAAAACTCAATATTTATTGCGAATAGTTTTATGTGTTACAAACAACCGTCAGATGAACAAAACGATTATACTCAGCACAACATATTGCGTGAGAATAAAAAGAAACCGAAACGAACAAAATATTCTACGTACCATAGTTTCGACAGTTCTCTCCTTTGAACACTAACTATGATGTCATTTGATGTATAATTTATAAACACCTTTTTAGAAAAACTTTAAACTGACGTCGGTCAAAACAGCGAAAGAACCCTGGTCCTCCATAGTTGAAATGTGCATCTCTTACCACTACCCTACGGCAGCCGCTTATTCCTTTAGAATGGTGCGGCATTGACTTGCGTACAACGGCACTGCTCATCTGGAAGATTGGTACGTATGGACTCTTTTTCAACTTCTCAGCCAAACAATTATATTCTATGTATCTATATTATCTATTATTATTATATTATTATAATATTATATATATAGTAATATAATATAATATAATATATTTGTATATATATTATATAATATATTATTTTGTTATTGTATTATTTTATTAATAATATTATATAATATATAATATTCTATGTTATTCTATTATATAAAATCTATGAATATATATATATTCTATTAATTAATTTTTTATATATTATTTATATATTATTATATATTATTAATTTATATATATTTTCGCATACAACACTAATTACAAATTTCTTATATAAATTCTTACTTTAGGTGGTTTTTGAAAAAGTTTTCAACAGCTATTTTTTAGACATAAATGGTGTCTTTCTTTGTTCGAAACTCAACATATTTTTATTTGTTTATTCGTTAGAAAATTCGAGACGAGATGTAACTGGATAATTTAAACAGAATCATTTTTCCGTCTTTATCGGAGGATTAAAAAATCTATTAAAGCGTATTTGAACAATGGTAAACTATGAAAGTTATCGTAGGGAAGACACTAAGTTTCCCAAACGAAATGGAATATCTCACCTTTATCACTTCTTCTATGGCCTAAAGGAGCTTAACATCTACTACTCTACTTCTCTACTAAATCCTTGGCGACTCTATTCATAAATTAAATGCAGAAGTCAATCTCTTAAACCAAATCATCTAACACCACATTCCCTGTGATCCTACTTCGTCGAAACAGCTCATTTCTAGGGCCTCTCGTTAGATGAAATTGATGACAATACCTAACCTAATCATTACAACAACAACAATAACATTGCAGCCTTCATATACATATAACCTTACTACTTATAATTGTTTTTACTTATGTTTAAGGTCCTTATAACCTCTTAGCATCCTTTCTCCACCAACCCCTATTACATAAACAGACACATGTACCACTTTTCATAGTTTGTTTCATTATAAATTTATTCAATTCGATTTATTCGCTTCACCAATACATTTTACTCGTAAATAATTGCTCATGACTCTTTATAAACGGTAACAATCTCCTACAATTTTTCAGCCTTTCCAACACTCGGAATATACACATGCGATTTTCATTTCAATTGCAACCTCGAATAATAAACAATTACTTTTAATATTGTATATGTATATGCTCAATAAAGTTTTGTGTTTTGCGAGACTCGTATAAAGTTACATAAGAGTCAATTGTAATTTTTATACTTAATAACAGTAAATTGTAAAAATTTTACGAAAGGCTTACGAATTTATCAAAGCTTACACAAAGAGCGAAGAAAAGGCGATACAAAAAGTAACGGATTTGTTGGCACTTTAAGCATAAGTTAAATTAAGAAATTGGAGTTAATAGAAAATATACAATTAATTAAATATTAAAAACTATATGCTAAAGTTTAGAATTTGAAAAAATATTTATTGAATGTTCAAATTAATATAGTTTACGTTTCTAATTTATTGGCAATAAAATGCAATCTTGAAATATCAAAAAAAAAATTTAAATTATAAAAGTTTTAGTTTTTTTAAATAGATAAAATAAACACACTAACAACATAAGCGACATATATAATTTGTATGTACTTCGCACATATGTATGTACACATGTATATGCGACTGATGTGATAGTCCGGACTATTGCGATGATTTTAGTTAAACAATTTATCCGAAAACTTTTTCAAAGCATTCGTGGCAATATGGCTTGTCGTTTTGTTCCTTGAATGTGCCTTTATTAAGCTGCTTCAAGCAGAAAGCGCACACAAAATGTTCTGGATGGAACTTCTTGAACATGGCAGTAATACATCGACCTGTGATGGGTTTGGAGCAGCCGGCGCAAAGGGAGCCGCGCTTTGCATGGTAATGTGTCTCACAGTAGGGTAGACCTTCGTGATCGAAGAAAGAGCCACCTTGGAAAGGTCGCCGACAGTCCTGCAAATAATTAAGTTAAAATGAAATTGGTTATAAAAATAAAATTATATTATTCTTGTTATTACAAAGAATTAAGAACATATGTGCCCACAGCTCAAATTTAGGATCAGTAACCGTTCAACATCGAGAATATTTCGAAGTTGGCGAGTGGGGTATTTAAAGATCCGATATTAAACTAAATGGAAGTTTTGAATTAAATTAATTTATTTTGTGAGTATAGGTTGTGAGGAATCTGTATTTTATATTTTTTATTACTGAAACCAACCGCTCTTGTGCGCTCTGGTGCTTTTATAGTCAGATGTAATATCAGTAATGCCAACTTTCTATTCCTTTCATTAAATACATAAATATAAGTCTTAATTTGCATTAATTTTCCGCCTGTTTTTAGACATTGTTCAAAGTTAGATGATAAAAATGAAGAAAGAGTTGAACACCACTAACTTTTCCTACACCTACCACCTACCTTTTTTTTACCTTTTTCTACCTGACTATTGCAGCGTGTGCTAAACCGATGAAGCAGCAATTAAGGAGCGATCAACAACAACTCCTGCTACAGTCTTTTTTGTAAGGAGGTAAACATTTACTCTAACGACAATCAGATCTTAGATAGCATTTCTACGTAGGATCATCAATTTGTTGAAATATCAAGTTAATATGACTAACAGGTAATTCCAAGAATGATGAGCTATTAGGATGGAGAAGGTTGCAAGATCTCTTTGACAAAAAATGTGCAATTTTCGGCTTTGACAGTTTGAAGTCTTCTAAGGCTCAACAAATGAGTTGTATTGGCAGGGTCGGACCATAGGGAAAGGGATGTTAATAGAGTAGGCATGCAGGACTTACGCTGGGTGTGTCAGTATCTAGTATGGATAAGTAGGAGTTAAAATTTACTTCACTAGAATTCACTTTACTAGAGAGACTACTAGGAGTTACAACAATATTCAAAAAGTAATTATGGAAAGAGTCACTTCAGTTCTGCGAGGCCGGGGCGAGCTTTTAAAATGCAATAGGTGGTGGTTTAACATGCATTATGATGGTGGTAACAAAGCATTATTCACTGGAATAGAATCGAGGAAGATGTTAATTTCATTAATTTGAATGGCGTTTAATGCCTGTTGAAATCTGGTCGCTGCAGCAGTCTGGTCGTTCAGATGTTTTATGTCGTCTGCGTATTGCAGGAATGGTCCTTGATGTTCCTGGGTCAGCTTCAGGCAAACGACTGCAAGGATGGTCTCCACGAAAACATCTGAACTGAAAAGGCTTGCAGAGGAGTTCACTATGCTCTTTTTATAGTCTAGAGTACGGTGTTCTGGAAAGTTTTAAGCTTCTTCATCTGCTTAATACTAGTTCCATGCAAGCAAATTGGAGCTGCATAATTCAAGACCGGACGATCGATTACCTTGTATGTATGTAGTTGTATTTGTCTTTTCCCCAAATGTTGCCGCCTAGTGATTTGAACTTTTTGTTGAGGCACCATTCTTTGGTCATCGACAAGAATATTGAGCTCGTTTGTATGCCTTCGTCCAATAGGATTGTCGTTGATTAAGTTCGGGATAGTGTAAAGCCCCTAGCAAGGAAGAGGTGACAAAGATCGGATTTTTTCGTAGCGACCCTATAAATTCCGAAGACTAGTATAGGGAATCAAGGCCTCTTGCCCTATCTGTTATAGCAGAATAACAGGCCCATTGCGCTAGCAGAATTGTACTGTGAAAGATTGCATCAAGGCCTCCTAAAATCTTCGAAATATAAATATTTCCTTTCCATAGAACATTTCTGAATTGCTTTTTAGAAATCCAAATCCATCAGCTAGCCTAGTTTAACCTAAATAAGCTTAAAATATTTTAAAACGTGTTATTTTAAAAACAAAATAAAAACAAAAACTTCGAAACCTAGGAAAAATAAATTTCATTACGCCTCTGTGAACAGTTCACACTTTTGATAAAATTGATATGATATTCGTATATTATATCAAAAAAAATGTGAATATTTGAGATTTCATTCTGTAAACATTATACAATGTTGCTCACACCCCTTTCACAGTGACCGTTGTATACCGTAATGAAAATGCTTTCCATACCACAAATGGACAGCGATCACTGAAAACTTTTGCCATATTCAAATGTTTTGCATTCTCATCAATGTAATAAATTAATTTTCATTAAGCGAGCGAAATCTTATTTTGCATTTAAGCGAACGAAAGCGCAGACCACAAAAATACAACAAAAACAACAATAACGAAAATGAATTATGAATTGAAGAATTGCATTCATGCAAAGCCATTAGATCTTTTACAACTGTTATGTGCTTTGGCACTTTGACAATGCCACCAGCACCACTATATGCTGCGAATGGTAAAAATTTGTCGCCAACAAGTAAAGTGGTATTATAAATTGCCATCAAGACGTCAAGAAATATTTGGTCTGCTCAAAAGATTGAAACACAATTAGAACAATGCATATAAGTAGATACAAACATACATGCATAAATTCATAATTGCGCTGCGGAGAAATGAGGATCAATGCTCAATGGTACGGCATTTCAGAAATTTAGTATTAGGATTGAATATAAGTTTTTGTAAATCTGCAATTACTCTTGTTGCGTCTTAGACTTTAGACTTTTCCAATACAGTAAGCTAGTTAATTAATGCTATAAAATAGTGGGATCCCCCATTTGATAATTACAAGGCAATAAGAAATTTTCAAAATTCTCTTGATGAAACCGAACTTAAGTAGCATTTTTCGCTAGTAGTAGAAAGTATAACGGCTTTTTTAACGCCATAAATAGATTTTTAATCTCAATTAAAGCAAGCTTTCAAGAAGTATTAAAAACTACTGGGAAGTAGCAGGATTATGGTTGATTTAGTGTGGCATCAAAATTTCTTTTCAAAATTTAAAATAACATCAATTTAGCAGCAAAATGACTTTGAATATTTTTAGCAATTTTCTGTGTCTTAATTAAGTGAATAAATTTGGCATTATAGAGTAGTATAGAGATACTACGTATACACACTGTCAAACAAAGAGCAAACTAAAACACGATTAGTGTTCAAATGCTTATCAAATTTTTTGCGATTATTTTACGTAAGACTTATACATCAAGCACCGTTACTGCGATAATTTTTTAATGTTTCTTAATTTCCCAAAGTCAAAAAAAAGATATCTATAATATATATAGATATAATTAAATAACATAATTCAGTCTAAATAGCAATATAAATATTTCACTAAAAATAAAATAAAAATGCAAAAAAAGTATAAAAATTTTTCGAGAAAATAAGCTAATACTAGCGATATAATAAAATTAATTGTCTTTAAAAATCGTTTTTGTAATGCTTACTAAATTTTTCTATATTATATCTATATTATATATTCAGTCAAATATATATATTTTCATACATCAATTAAATAAATGTTGTTATGTAACGTAATTTTGTTCAAATAAACAATGCCACATCCTTAATTAAAAAACTCTTCCAAAATAATGCGATTCAAACCAATAACTGGAATGTCGATAGTGCGAGGAATGAAATTTATATTCATATCCTTCATATCCATATAGTATACCCTTCAATTTCGTATAGCAAAATAATTTATTTATTCATGGTAAAAACATACAGAGCAATTTTTGCTTAATTTGTTTGAAACTAAATGCTCCCTGAATATATTACTTATTGAAAATGAATAAACAATCCGAAAAGTATGTAAAAGTAGGGGCGTGATTTGTTTATTTGTACGTGGCATATTTTGCGCTTCGACACAAAGTTCCGTGCGTAAAATTAAAAAATTGCCATTACTGGCAACCTGTCAAAAAAACTAGGACCTGATAGGCAGGAAAATAAAATGCGACTAACTTTGAAAGCGAAATTTAAAACATTTTAACAAAAATAAGGAGGCAAGAAATGAATATGATTGGGCAGCAAGTACATTGAACAGCTGCAGTCGTTGAAGGCACATAATCGTAAAAGTTTCAAAAACATACTCGAAATATATTCAAGACCAACTGATGTGCTTTACATAAAAGAACATACATTAATATGTATACTTATGAATTTACAAATATAAATATGTTTGTATGTGTTACATATGTGAAAGGTAGGGTGAACCATTTTGAACCAGTTCAGCAATAAAGCCTGAATTGCCTTAATACTGTAATTCGGTTGGTAATCAAAGTCCCGGATCAGGTGAGAAAGGTGAGAATAATAACTAGAACTAGAACTAGATAGTAGATTATAACTGTTAATCGTAACGGATATTGATTTATAATCGGTCAAGGAGCTGTTCTTAAGGGAAATTATTAAAACTATGTGGGAAATGTTTTATGTTGATATACCAACAGGAACATTACATGCGCTCCAACTTATATATACACATCTCAAAATTTTTAAATATGGTTTAATACTTAATTAATTTGAGTTTAATAACTTTTTTTGGATTTCGAATGAAGATTTTATGCAACAAATTTAAGTATAAATATTTATATATATATATATTATATATACATTTTTAACAAAGTCATATGATAGTTTTAGAAATACGAACATTTTGTTAAGAAGTTTAAAATAAATTAAAAATTAAGTTAATAAATTGATACCAACGAAATTTTTTCTTTCATAAAAACAAATTAATTAAAATATAATGTGAAAAACTGACTACAGCGATTGAATAGAATTATTAAATATTTTTATCAAATTTCAAATTCAATATGAAATTTCAACACATATTGAACTACCCCGATTTACAATATATTCACAAATATTTTTTTTTATATAATATATAAAAGATACATAATATGTACAAGGCAATGTTTACAATTTGTTTAAATACAGGCCAATGAAAATAAATGTATGTGGGTGTTATTGAAAAGAATATTATAAATAAAACAAATTGACGGCAATTTTTCTTAATAAATATGTATAAGAATACACATATATGTCTATTTATGAGTTACACATACATATCCATATATCTAGAAATTAGCAAATATATATGTTTTTATATATGTGGAAATATATATGGAAATACATACGTATATGTACGTACGTAAATATATGTCTTTGAAGATCATACTCGAAAAGCCCTCCGAAATGTCGTGTCTGAGGTCGCAGGTCTCCTTTGAATTATCGAAAGTATGGAAAGCGACCACCTTGCTATCGTCAAATTAGACCTCAAGGTGGCCGTGATGAGCGCAAGGTCTTGGACCAAATCGTATCTCTGCCGGTGTGTTAATCGTGAGTGAACGATACACACCCGACAGAATCAGACGAGTTTGACAAGTGTATTTATGTGTTTGTGGTTTTTTTTTTTTAATATTATTTATATTTTATTTTTATTTACAAATAAACAAATTACAATAATATTGCCTTGCATTTAAAAATACCTAAACTTAACTTAATTCATATCTGATTCGACTTGTTAGTTATTATACCTTCACTTCTGCTATGTTCTTTGAATTTTCATTCGGTACTAATTTAGTTAGTTTAACAAGTAGAAGAGATATACGTGTGTATTTATAAATTATTGTTACATATGTATATTCTTGAGGCACGGTGGCACAGCTGTAACTATGCAGAAATTTGAAAAGTTCAGGGACAACATAAGGCCATGGAGCGTGGACAGGGACACAATCACTCTGCCATTTGGTGCAAGCACCAATGGCTCACGAGTTCATGCGCACGCACTGCCACGCCTGCGGGGAGAACGGGGGTTTCACCGGCAGGATCAGGAATATATATATCAACTTATTGCAGCAGCATGAACGGCGACGATCAGATACTTTGAAGATGAGGAAGAATCAAACGAAATCCAATTTGTTGTTGTTTTTGTTCTTTACTTTTCAATGGAGCACTTAACGGTTGTGTTTGGTGTGTGTGGGTGTTTTCGTGTACTTGTGTACTTGGGTTTCGTGTTTTTTTGGTTGTCTATTTTCGCATTTAATTATAGGTGCGTGCGTGTGTGTGCGGGTGTGTTCAACCGCTTTACTGTTTACTTGAGTAAAATATCAGCAAAAATAGAAATTCTATATTCCCGTGTATCTCAAAATGATTGACCGAAACGCACGCTGGCTGCTGTTTTTGTTTTTGTTTTAAATTTTTGCACCCGCCACGCACTGACTAAATATAATAAGCATGCATACATACATGCATACATGCTTAGCTATATTATCGCATAGCTTTATATGTAGCTGATTCAATTTTGCTTTTACAAAGTATTAAATTAACTCAAAATTATTGAAACGAACCATTTTGATTTCAAATTAAAAACATTAACAAAAATTTACAAAAAAAAATGTTTCTACAAATTTGGAGAAATTAAATTCTCCACAAACTCAAATTGTATCTCGGTTTATTCTTCCTCATCGACACCCACGCATCCTGGACAGACAGGTTTGCCTTCCATGGCATAGAATGATTTCCCTCTCACCGCTTTCTTGCAATCCTGGAAAGGTGAAAAGTACAAATAATTTGAGAAATATACATTATTTACAACGGTTTCCTTAAATGGAGTACAAAGCACAGAATTTACTCCACAAAATACCCCTTATCTCGAAAGCTACAGAGCTGGCGAATATTGAAAGCGAAAATCTGCACCCCACTTACCCGGCAGACGAAGCAGTCAGGATGCCATTGCGAGTTCAGCGCTGAGATGTAGTTCTCCATAATGGCACGATTGCAACCATTACACTTAGGCGCGAACATCTCGAAGTAATCGTTGCGACAATAGGGTTTGCCGTCGCGCTCATGGAAGCCGTCTTCGCCAAATTGTTGTCCGCACTGCGCGCAGAAGAAGTGCTCTGTGTGCCATGTCTTGTCCAAAGCTGTCACACATTTCTGCAAATGAAAAGTATTATTCAAGGATTTCTATACAAAATCTGTACAAATATTTAGTCGTATGTTCGTACATCTAAAATAGCGCCATTGCAGTAAGCACAACGTGGACTGAATAAGTTGTGATAATCTGGCTCGCAGTAGGGGAAGCCATCGCGTTCGAAGAAGTTGCGTGTGCCCAACTCTTGGCTGCAGTGGTTGCATGTAAAGTGCTCTGGATGCCAGGTCTTGCCCAAGGCTGTGATCACTTGGCCTACAATTGGTTTTTCGCAGGCATTGCAGCAGCCCTTTTGCACAGTATTCACTCCTTGACGACTCATATTGGCTTGTAAACTACCAAGCATGGAATCCAATTGATCTGGTTCGTTATCTTCTACAACGGTAGATGTAGTGGTCTCAGTGATGGTTTGCGTTAAATGTGACACACCCTTATTCGGCTTAGCGTAATCGGTAACCGTTTGGTGGTGATGGTTCGAACCGTTATTAACCTAAAAAGAGTAATGATGCAAAAAATTGAGATCCTCTATTAAATCCTTGGCCTTTTGTGTAGGATGGAAATTTTGTACGCTATGTCCATATATATAAATGTATATATTTAAATTTATTAAGTTGCTTGCCGCGTTGTCTTACGTTCTCGTGTGCGATCTAAAGCGTCTGGTGAAATTTTTCAAACTGAAAATACTTTTATGCGTACCGAACTCAAAAACTTAACAATCGGCTGTCGTGTCGAGAACAACAACAACAAAAACAACAAAATAAATTGAAAAATAGAAGAAGCAGCAAATAAATAAAGAGTAAAAAAAGATGATGACCGTATTACGGACTGGCAAATGCGCTAACGCAGGCAGCAACGCTCTACAATTGGGAAGCTTCTTTGGCATTGCCAAAAAATATCTATATGAAGTATGCCGGTCAAACGTCGGCAGCGTTCCTCATTTATTTATGCAAGTGTATGAGAGTGCGTAGCATCCCTTAAATAGGCGAAACGGATTTTGGTTTTTCCTCTGCCGCGTCTATACGCCCAACGGGGTATTCCCACTTGAACCGTTCCCACTCCCGTTGAACTATATTGTACATACGTATAATTATACTGTGTGGGTATGGAAATTTTCTCCAAAAGTCATACGCGAATTTTCATTCTTAATAATACTCCTTAAAGTCTAACATCGGGCACGACAGTATAGTCTAGAAGGCGCATAACTAAATTGCAAATTTGCACGTACGACTTTTGCGTGTTTGTTTAAAAATAAAACCAATTTTGTGCACTATTTAATATTTGTTTAAGCGAGCTGTCCTTGTCTATAACAGTGTGGGACATAAAACTGTAACAGGTTTATATCCGGAACTAAGTACTAATCTATGTGAGGAAGACTGTCAGCTCGAGGACTAGTGTGCTATTATTGTAATGTCAGAAATGATTACCCAATAATTTCATGCAATGCTGTCAAGGCACTTACGTAGACCCGAATGTTGTGGGCATGAGAAAGTTGGTAAGCTTTCTAAGCGGGGCATATCCGGAGAAGCCAGATCTCTTTGTTCACGAGACGCAGGCACTTCTGAAGTCAGTTAACTCTCAATTGCTTTTACTATATTATTATTTGAGTAATAACATCCAGTTTGAATAGACTATGGCACCAATAATATACAGTTTCCGAAATATTTATTCTGGAGTTTATATGCAAGCCATGTTGTAAATAAACTTGTAATGAAAACTCCATTGTAATTGCACATTTCGTTCACGGATAGATAACGGAATTTCCATTTTTTAATTCGGAAAGTGATATCTTTAACCCAACAATAAATCAAGCAACGTAACTGAAAATCATTGCAGCCCTTGTCTAACAGTTTTGCATTACAGCCCTTCAGTTACTTTTAAGACTACAAATCCTTAACTATACGCCAAATTTTAATTGACTGTAGATAAATAAAAAATTTAATAATAGTGTTGCTTTTAAGTGATTTACAAAAAATTATGAGAGCAGTAAGAACTAATAATAGTTCTTCAACCAAAAAAAAAATGTAAAAGTATAAATGAATTTTTGGCCTCCAAAAAATAGTACTGATTTGGGATTTTATCTTCTACACTTGTGAAAAAGGGATACACAACTTACTCCAGTGTGACAGTGCCTCAGAATTTAAATTTCTTATAACATTTGACATTCTTGCCAGATAAGATAAAATAAAAATTTTTGGGCATACAAATTAAAATACCCACGTTTATTACAACATTTATTACATTATACATTATGTATTGTCCGATTAATACAATAATTGAGTAACTATTTAAATATTTTTTCGTAATTTTACGATACACATATTAAATCCACCGGTTTTTTGACCTTTCAATGATAAATAAATTTACTTTATTACTTGTTAACTGTCAATTAATAAATCTTTTTTTATCATTTTCAATTGAAAATTAATAGCTCGCAGCTGCATTACACAAAATATTTCAAAAAATACATTTAAGTTTCGCGTTTACTTTTATTTTTATTTTTTTACATACAACATACAAACAACTGCCAAAGTTAGGTAGGTGATTTACGCTCCTAATTTCCAGTAACGTAAGAGGTGTACATCTCATTAACTCTTTAATACACCTTAGGTGGAAAGACGGATTCATAATGGATGAGTGTGGCTGGATAATTTATAGATTTGTTTTCTTGTAAGGCGGGGAAAGAAGAATGCTCTATTCAAATGAAATTTCCCTTGTAACAGTTTCTCTGAACTCTTAATAACACTGGTACCATCTTGGCAGCAAAAAATAAGTTTCGTGTTCATGACATACTACATACATGCTGCATGGGCTGAAAAGTCTTTGGCTAGCTCTGATCTCGACGTCCAATCGATCCAATAACGCATAGTAATATTGTTTATTATAAATCCCAAAAAATGTTGGCAAAACTGTTACCGGCCGAAGTTTTATCAAAACACGAAATTCACGTTTTTCTATTGTAACCAAAAGAAAGCAAAGGTGGCAAAGTGGCATTTTGAGACCAATAACTTCAGAACGTTTTAATGAAATGTCATGAAACTTTGACAGTATTCTATTCTATGGTTCTATTCTATGATCTGTCGGCCAGGCCAAAGACTTTCAGTCCGTGTAGTATATTTTGTTATTTTAGCGAGTATTTTTTTGTCACTAGCTTAAAAGTGAATGGGTATACACATTAACAAAAACTAGTTTTTCATACAACAACAAAATTTTAATTGCCTTATATTGGAAGCTCGTTTTTCTCTGAAGATCGTCAAATGTTATTCAATTTGTGCTCGTAAGTATGCTCGTAAAAAATTTTTAAACTAAAAGGGCCTGAAAAATAGTGTCCTACCATTAAAAAGTTCCCAAAGCATCAATCAAGCATAATGTGTATACTATTTAAGATAAACAATTGAGTAGTTGACAGATGCGTATAATAAATCAGGCGATGTCATCAAAGCCATCAGCGGAAATGTATCAGATGCCGAGTTTGAAAGAACACAGAAGACAATAAGTTATATTTAGTTGTGAAACAGAACTTCATAACTTGACTTTATGAAAATAAAATCAAAATATACTATGACCGGATTAACAAAGAGCGGCAGCGATTTCGAAAGGAATTAGTTTTTCTGCATGTATAAATATGCATATATGTTTACATAATTTAGTATATATATTTTACAATCGACAGGTGTGTTTAGTTCGCTTAAAAATAGTCCAATGTATCTATACATTTATGGAACATCTAAGAGAATCTATTTATTTTTCGATATTAAGCAACTCTGTTATTGCTTCATGCCTTCATGCATGAGCGACGAGAAACAGAAATTAATATATAAAGCGTTATATAAGACGAAGCTAAAGCATTGCCATTGACTATTTGTCGAAGATTTATTCAAATAAAAGCTTCAAGCAATCAAAATGGCAGCTTAAAATTGTAATCGAGATTAAAAACTATTTAAAAACTGTCAACGTGTTGACTAGTATTTTGCCTATTAGACAGGGTAATTTAACAGGAAACCATAAAGATAACCAATGATTTATGAATCCGTGAAAATCACAAATAGCGATATAGATAATTAAGTCGCTCTTTAATACAAGAACAATACAACCGCAATACAAAATTTGAATACTCTTAAGTTATTGGCTGCATTGGTTTATAAAAGATCAAAGCGAGTATTGGAGACATCCTGGTCTAATTAGAAAAGATTTTTAGACAATTTCTTCATGTATGGACATTATTCTCTTTATATAAAAAGTTTATATATAGCTTTAACAATTTGTTATACTAAATGGGCTGAAAGGTCTTTGGCGTAACAATTTGGTCTAACTTTGATCTCGACGTCCAATCAATCCTATGTCTCAAGAATATTATTTATTTAATGCTTCACCACGTTCGAGGTAGTCGATGAAAATAATTCCATGTGAATTCCAAAAAATAATGTCAAAAACCATGCCGGCAGACATTTGTGTTTTCGGCCGCTTTGGAAAAGTCGTCAGATTTTCACCGGGCTGCTGAGTGGACACTGAGTATAATGCTGAGTATAATGATGTATCTGTGTTCCATCCATTGTCATAAATCGGGGTAGAAACTTGTTCTTATTGAGTTTGATCAGTGCCAGGTTAAAAGACGAATATGTTTGTTCTTTTGATCGATGTTCTTAAAAACGTCTTTTACATTTGGAAAAAATAGTAAATTTGTAAACACAAAATAATTTCATGAATTTTCGTGATGTTTTTTGGCGTTACTGCCACTTGTGAGTTTCATGAGCGGTTTGCGCTGGTATAAACGTGGTGGCGCAGATTTGCATTAACCCTTATCAAGAAGTTTTGTATTAACGGTGTTTTTTCCCCACCAGAGAAAAAACGAAATTCACTTTTTCCATTGTAAACAAAAATAGGACCAATATGCACCACTTTGAGACTAATAACTTGATGACGATTGGATGAAAACTTTGACAGCAGTTAAGGTTAGTAATTTATGACAAGTACATAAATTTTTTGTTTTTGCGCGATCTCTTGGTGAGAAAAATGGAGAACTTAAAGGTTTCTAGGAATTTTAGAAAGATAGAAATAGAGATTATTGCAGTTTCATTCTTATTATTGCAGTTTCTTTTTTTTTTAGTTCATTTGACAGAAGAACATATTTGTGTGTGACATCTTAAGCAAAAGGAAGGTTTTGTTACAATTACTGAAGTGCGACAGTTTATTTCTTTATGACGTTGCGAGTGGCAATCATGTCTCTATTATTCTTGACAGAAAACAGGTTTCTCAGGGGAAAGGGGAAAGCAGTATCGAAATTTGTTGTGTAAATTCCTAAAAAGAATCTTCCCTAAAAGAATTCGTATAGCAAGTTACCATTATTACCTGAACCCCTTCGTAATAGGGCCGCTCCACGAGATTTGAAAGAGTGTGAAGCAAGTTTATAGATATGTAGAAAAATACGGAAATAATGAAATCATAAGGAAAACAATGAATGACAACTAAAGCTTTCTAGATAAAATACGGTATATACTTTGGTATGAATGGTTGTCCGAAATATATTTCTTAATTAATTTATACATTTTAATACATGTTTTCATAAAGCGTTTTAAATGAAATAAATGTATTTTTATTATTTTGAGAGGGTTAAATATGAGATCACGAGATTTCGGTTTATTCAAACATTCAACTAAATAATATACGCGAAGTGAGCACCATGAGCACCGCAGAAGAAATTTAAAAAAAAACACTAGTTTAGAAGGAAAATGTATGTATATAAGTATATGAACATGTCTCTATGTAGGTAAACACGCGAAGCACATTCCAGTGAAACTGGCAAATCATAAGATTATCTCAGCAACGGAAATACACAAAAATATTATTTATATTGCCTTCTGTTGTTTGCCTTCGACTAAAACTAAAAAAAAATTATTTAACTGATCGGTGGCACACGTTACGCCAAAAATATATGTGCTCGGATTTGTGGATGTGTACATATGAAAATGAAATGAAAATTTGAAATGTTTTTGTGTTTTTGTTATGTGTGGATAATTTGTTGAGCCGAGCGGAAACAGGTACGCTGAGCTGAATGCAACACTGACGAAACACAGCGTCCCGAAAATATCCACATCCAAATGAGATTCACTTTTCTAAATAATGCCATTTTAATCGGAATGAAGTCCAACAGATTGCAAATCTGTTATATGAACAAATATACATACATATATATAAATTAGGAGAAGTTTTGGAGCAGCCAGAGCGGCGCGCGGTTGTGCAGCCTTTATTTGTTTAATTACAAAGAGGACAATGGGTAGGAGGACGAGGCGGACGACTGCGCAGTCACTTGCATGCCAAAAAGCGAGGAAAACAGTGAACAGTCGGTGTTGGCAATGAAGCCTTCAGTTAGCACAACTGCCTGTCGTGGTATCCGCCCCATCATTTCCACACGCCTTCAAGTGAATGGTAATGAAAAATAGCGTCGCGTTCTTCTTCTTTTCTTGCTTTTATTTTTGTATTTTTTTTGTTTCCGAAGGAACTGAAATTAGATAAGTACGATATAACATACATTACATACAAAAGTAAAAAAAAAGCACATGAAACAAAAATAGATCATTGGAAGGCGTAGAGCGTAAGGAAACTAAATTTAAATGCTGTGTCGTAGCAACATTTGCGGTAACGGTAATTCGCGCGCGGACAACTGTGTGTGGATTTCGGCCGCTTATTGGTTGCCTAGTTGTTTGGTTGGCTGGCTGCTGATGGTGGCCGTGTGCAATTTGTTTATATTTTTGGCATTATTTATTGTCAGAATTTTCATCATAAGCTAATAAGCGACGGTGGCGTCTGCAAAAATCATTGAAACAAGAAGTAAAGGGAAAAACACGCGATTGTAATGAAGAGAGTGGGAGGTGAGACGAGGTAGGAGGAGGAACTAAGTGAATAGAAGCAGGCGGGGATAAATATTCAAAAACAACTTGGAGAGCACAACAACAACAACAGCAATAACAGCTTCAGCTACGAGGACACCGTCGGTCAACGTTTTATTTTGTTGGAGAAAGCAACAAATAAAATTTATGAGACCAAATACCAACAAAATTTGCAAAAATGCTTAAAAATAATAATTGTACACCAACCAAAACCAACCAAAACCAACCAAAAGCTACTAATAGCGACGCGTTACAAGGAGGACATCGTCTATGAATTCGTATAAATATGTATCTACATACATATAATATTTACATACAACAAATCATATATGTATGCATGTATTATTATTACCACTAACTTTGGCCGCCAGGTGTCTTGAATTTGTTGCGCAAAGTTTACAACGGCTTTAGAACGGCTGATGTATTTTATTAAAAGTTTCTAACATAAATTTTGATATTACGTTCCTAGGGGTGACCACTATTACACAGTACTTATATTCTACATATTTTTTCTATTTTACGGGCGGGATTTGAGCCACAGACGCGGCAGCTGATAGTCACGCACTCAACGTACTCCGTGAAACGTTCGTCATATGTGTGTAAATTTTTATGTATGAAAAAACGTATGTGTGTCTTCTTACGCGGGAATGTATGCAATATTTCTGTATGATTTTTTATGAACCGTGTGGCCCATGGCATTGAAATTGTTAAGTGATTTTAAATAACACATCAAATTATTTAATAGCCACTACTCGTGGCTACACAACTTTTCTTACATGAAAACATACAAACATTTGTAGATTTGTATATGTTTGTGCAAATAAAAAATTATATTTAAATAGAGATCTATAATTTTTGTCAAGGTTGGTCCTTTGACATTGATGTGAAGATTGTGCGAGATGAGATAATGAGAGTGTGTTTGATAGCTATTTGTTTACATCGCTTAAAAATGTAAAGAGTACTGAGGATTCAACTTTATCGAGAATGAAAGTGTTTGAGTGGTATAAAGCAGAGATTCGAAGATTGTAGAAAACTTGTCTCATGCGACTTCTCCATCCATCTATATTAGGGGCAAAAATGTGAAGGGAAGACAACATCTTAGCATTATGGAGATATTGGTGATAGTGTGGTTCTCAACCACATTTATATATGAGATGGATCACCACTGACACCTAGGAAAGCAATAAAGAGGTTTTACTAACTGTAACTTTTTCCCGTCATCGAAACTGAAATAACCGCTTACAGCTTGTTGTTATCTTGACCAAAGCTTAGAACACGTGAATGGAAAATTTGATTAATAGTTATCATGCTTGTATTGACTCCAAATAACACCCCTATTGTGTAAGGTGACTGGCATATAGTTGACGGTCTACTAGTCTGGCTATTATAAAAGGATTTCGTATTAAATTATTCAATTGCAAGCGTTCTTAAATAAATAAAATGTGAAGTACACTTATTTTCTTTAAAGATATTCAACGTATTCAGACTCAAAAATCCGTGAAATAATTCAGGATTTTATATAACGTGGAAAAATAGATTTTGAGCAGTTGGCATTTCCGTGTGCTATAACGAGGGATGGTAGTTATACATTATAAACAACAAATTACTCAGCCACTTATGATCAGTAGCCATAGCCAAAGTTTATGATCTAAAAAAAAATATGTCTAAGATTTTTATAAATTTCATCTGTAATCGTGAAAAAGTTTTTTATCTTTTTCAAAGCTCAAGTTCAAAGGCGAGTAAAAATTACCATGTTAATTTAAAGTTATACGTGGTGTGTTCACAAAATAACGGGAATCTTCTTCAACTTTAATGGCATAGTGCTTCATGAATTCCTCGTCTTAAGGTTAAACGGTCAATAAGATGCACACAAGTTCAAACCCGTTTGCGTGAAGCAATCCGAAAAAACGCCCGCATTTGTGGAAAAACAATTCACGACTTTGGTCACTTTTGCTCAATTCTGCTCACACTTCGTTACCTATTCGTGAATTTTTGGCCAAAAACAATACTGTAATGATGCCCCAGACCCCATGTTCGCCAGACATGACTCCGTGTGACTTTTTCCTATTTCCAAAAATAAAGGGAACTTACAGGGCCGGTCATCGTTTTACAAGTATAGACAATAAAAGCGCATCGCTGAAAGAGCTAAAGACTATCCCAAAAAACGTGTTCGAAAGATCGAAGCAGTTCCTTTATAGAAGCAACTTCAATATTACGAGCTAACCTCTCATTTTCTTTGCTAAGAGGGATTTAATCTATTATTCAGGGTGCTCCATATTTTATGTCGATTCGTTAATATTGAATGATAGAACATATATTAGACGTTTGAGTTGGTTAGGCATGTTAGACATGTGATATTCTAACCATAAATCGCTTTACATTAAAAAAAACGGGACCGAAATGGTGACACTTTACCGTGAAAATAGCCGTTCAATTATTTTAACTCACCATTGGCGACGTTAATAACAAATATAAAAAGTGGCCGTTTGGGCTGGCGTTTTGACCAAAAACATTATTGGGTCATATTTTTTCCAAACAAAATGGAACAGTCAATGGAAGTCAAAATTGATGGATGCTACGAATGACACTATTCAAAAATCCACTGGACGTCTGACGCAAAAACAAGTTTCATTGACCGGCCGTCATGATCTCCAGATTTGTTTCTCATTGACTTCTTTGTTTTTTTAGGAAGTCATCAATAGAGGTGGCATGGCGTAACTTTAGTTTGCTTATACAATTTTATCAATGTATTTAAAATAGTACATAGAAAGTTAGAAATAGAGAAGTATTTAGATTATTTATCATATATATTTATACACGGGTATTGTGTGATGTCAAAAGAGATATATTTCAATCAAACATTATACGTATAGCTCTTTACCTTTTGCTATAAAATTACCGTAATATAAAATCTTCTAAATAACATACTTTTTAGTTAAAATGAAATGATATATTGTTGTTGTAGCGGCAGAAAACATTCTCCAAATAATTAATTTATTATTAACCATTAGTTAATGCTGCCGAGTTGGTAGCCTTGGTCAGATAAAAATCCAGATCCGTTCTGGTTACGTAGACTCGACTGTTGGGCGAAAACAGCCAGTTTTAATACTTTTTGAAACACAACAAAACAGGCTTTTCAGAATCTTAAAGGTATTTTATAGCCATATTATGCCAAACGCAAGCTATGTCAGACTGTCCCTCTCAGAAATCAGTTATGTTAAATTCAATAAAATAAAAAATGTTGCAAATGGATTCAGCATTTATTATTCGACAAATTGTGAATTGATTGTAATCACATTTGGCATTATATTAACTTTTGCTATAGGTCATATACTTATAAAATCAATCTAACTAAGACAAATCATCTATAATTATAGTATTAGTGCTGTGAGAAGGTACAACAGTCATAATTTTCGGTACCGAATGACAGAATATTATTCGAAATATTCTTATATAATTTTGTTGAGACATTTAATATGGAGATATTTGCGATATAAACTCAACCAAAGGACCGAAATTTAATTATTGTGTATATGAGAAAAAAGTTAATCAGAGGGACGTTTTAAACGTTTATTTAAAAGAAACATATATAAAGTACTATCCAAGGTATTGTTCATCTGAAGCTATAACATTTTCCCATATTTCTGAAAATTTTTTGGATTTCATCCCAAAAGAACTGAGCCGGCTTGGCGGTCAGGAATGAATCAAGCGAATTTTTGTTACCCTGTTCTGATGATACCCTCTGAACCGTATTCCAGTGGGGGCGTTCTGCATCGACCGAAGCAAATGGTAGTCAGAAAAGGCAAGGCCTGGGCATAAGGCAAGGCAAAGCTTCCCAACCGCTGTTTTCCAAATAGTTTTTAACCTGTCTTGCAACATGAAGCCGAGTGTTGTCATAGTGGAAAATTATTGACTCGTGTCTAGTCCCATATTCCGGGGGTTTTTCGGAAAAGGCTCTCTTCAATTTGATGAGTTGTTGTTGGTGGCGTTCCCCATGAATTGTTTCACTCGGTTTTAGAAGCTCTTCTGATCCCACCAAATACAGAGCGTCATGGAATTTCGGCTTTGCCGTTGATTTAGTTGGTTGACCAGGTTTCACATATGATTTTTTGCGTTTAGGGTTATCGCAATGGATCAATTTTTCATCACCAGTCAATGCGATACAAAAACGACTTCTTTCTGTAGCGTTGAAGTAGCATTTCTGTCATGCAAAATCGACCCTCAACGTCTCTTGGCTTCAATTCTTATGGCACCAAATTTCCTTGCTTTTAAATGTTTTCGGCTGCTTTCAACGTTTTGAAATGGCTGCCTGAGTGACTCCCAAAGATTATGCAAGGTCTTCTTGTGTTTGGCAACAATCTTTAACGATTAATGCTTCCAATTCATCTTCATCTTCAAACTTTTTTGGCCACCCAGGACGTTCTTCGTCTTCCAAGCAAAAATCACCACTTTTAAATTGTTCAAACCATTTTCGGATGGCACGTTCGCTCAGCTAGAGCATATTCACAATAAGCTTCCGCCAAAATGCGATGACTTTCGGCTGAGGTTTTCTTCATATTAAAGTAATAAAGAAGAACTCTCCGCAAAAACACTTTTCCAGGAACAAAGTTCGACATATTTAAGTAAAAAAAATTATTGTTGTTTACGTTTCAAATGAATGACATATGAAGAAAAAGACTACAAACCATCTCTTGGCAAACTGCACGAATATAGTTATAGATCAAGGCCAAGACCGATTTCATTCATATTCAGCGCTAAACCATATTATGGTTAAGAAAACACTTAATTCTTTTAAAATATCACACATTTTGACTTATATAAACGGTTTAAGGTCAGCTGGTAAGTGAGAAATCACTATATCGGGTATATTGGGGCTAGAGGAAGGTCTGAACAGACAACATTTCTTTTGGCATTAAACTAAAGTATGCTCAAGAACACTTTTTCAGTCGATATTAATCAATTCAAAATTAGATAGACATATTCGGGATAGAGTCCACTAGATTAACGATAATCATTATTTGTAATATATGGGGGTTGGGGTAGTTTGTGTTTGTTCATCGCACTCATTTTTGCCACCAAAATATAGTATATTTAAGACTATACGTTAATAAATATTATTTTTCTAAGATAAGTGGTGTGTTCAAAAAATACGGGGAATTTTCGTTTTTTGAAAAAAATATTTATTCATTCGTCTACATTAATGTTGGCGCCTTCAAAATAGTCTCCCTTATATGTTATGCACTTATGCCAGCGCTTCTTCCAATCGTTGAAACACTTCTCAAACTCGATTTTTGGGATAGCCTTGAGCTCTTTCACCGATGCACTTTTAATGTCATCTATACTTGTAAAACGTCGGCCCTTTAAGGTTTTCTTTATATTTGGAAAAAGGAAAAAGTCACACGGAGCCATTTCTGGCGAATATGGAGACTGGGGCATCAGTATTGGTTTTGGTCAAGAATTCGCGAACAGGTAACGAAGTGGAAGCAGAATTGAGCAAAAGTGAGCAAAAGTCATGAATTGTTCTTCCACAAATCAGGGGTTTTTTCGGATTGCTTCACGCAAACGGCGTTGAACTTGTGGGTAGTACTTCTTATTGACCGTTTGACCTTGAGACAAGAATTCATGATGCACTATGCCATTAAAGTCGAAGAACACAGTCGAAGAATATTCCCGTTATTTCTTGAACACAACACGTATCTTACATTTTGACCACTATACGCGGATTTTTTAAAATTTTCGTATTAGATATAGAGGATTTAGGGGAAGTATAGGCCCGATCTTATCAAATTTTGTTATCGGAGCAAATTAATACCAGGATAAGACGTAATCTGAATTTTATTAAGATATCTTACATATTAACCGATATGCACGGTATAAAGTTAACCGGAATTTTTGAAACTATCATATTAGCTACATGGGGGCTAGGGGAAGTATTGGCTCGTTTTTATACATTTTTGTCATCAGTACAAACTACTATCAGTAAAAACTTTGTCTGATTTTCATTACGATATCTGGCAGATTGACCGATACATACGGTATAAAGTCAACCGAAAGTTTGAAAATCCTTTACCCCATTTTACACAGCTTTGACATTAGGGGACAATATTTTCAGGGAAATATTTGTTCTGAATATCTGAAATGGAGACATGCGCACATTCTAAAAAATTTTCCACATGTGGGAACATGTGTACCAAATTTTATTAAGATATTTAAATTTTTACTCAAGTTATCACTTGCACGGACAGACGGATGGACGGACAGTCCCTCGGAGTTCAACTCGTCCCGTCATCATAATATCTATATTGATTTGTTTTAGGTGTTACAAACAACAGTTTGTATTATATTATATATGTTTGTATAACACTATTATGTTTGCACTGTTGCAACATGTTGTGAGAGTATAAAAATAATAATAGTATATAATTTTTTTAAAAATAATTATATAAAAATTATAAATTCATTATTTGATGAAACCAGGAATTACAACCAGATTGGGTATCTTGCTAACTTTGCTATAGGCCATATACCTACTTAGTTTCATAACTTAAATTATATTAAAATCAACATAACTAACACAAATCACTATATTCTTCATAATAGTGGTGTGGATAGACACATACAAATAGCCATCATTTTTACTACCAAATAATATAATACTAATCAAAATTTTCTCGCTTAATTTCATTGAGACGTCTTTTATTGAGATATGTGCGACCTAAACTAAACCAAAAAAAAATAGAATAGATAGAAAATAAATATATTAGGGCTAAGGGGTTTAGACCAAGGTCTAAAAGGCTTGGACCAAGGTCCAAGTATTCATTTTAAGCCACATTCTGGTTAAGGAAACATGTTCACTATCACAATATGTCACACATGTTAAATAAATGGTAAAATTATTATATTGGGCATATTGGTGGTAGGGGAAGCATGAGCTGGAAGCATTTACTTTTGGCATTAATTAATTAACCTGACCTTTGTTTTCATAGTTTTAAGTGCTACAAACAGCCATTAGGTGAACAAAACTAGTATCCTCTAAGTAATATGTTGCGAGAATATAATAATCATGGAGAAAATTTGTGAAAATCTCTGCGGCCTAAAGAATGACCCTGCCACTATATGTATATAGAAGTTAGAGAAAAACGATGTGAATTTGCTTATAAAAGAACATATATAGGAAGAATACATTTTTTTCTAAAATCTAACAACAATTTGATTTACATCACCAGCTTGTATCTTATGAACTTTGAGCTTTCAGCTTATTCGGTTATCAAAAAATGTGACGTAAAGGAGAAAAAAAAACAAGGGTTCAACTATTGTTGCTCATATCAAATGCTCTGTTGAGTTTCATTTGGTGCCTCCTCATAAACTACTAGAAGCAAATTACAAAATTGAATGGATAATGGTATGCACAATATCGAACCTCTGGGATAAGAAATGAAAAAAATTACTGTTCTCACGACAATGTTACGTAATCGGAACGAACTGGGCTTTTTATCCAACGAACGACTATTGACTGAACAGCACATTCACCAAACGAATAACAACCTTAACAAAGTAAAAATATCACAGGCCTTTGATAACTTGTGGTTTATGGAGAAACTTCAAGTGAGGCCACCGAAAAAATAATACTCTTCCTCATCACCATGACAGTCGGGTCTACGGACTATCAACTTGGCAGCATTCTCAAAAAACTATAGAAAATGTTTCCCAACAATAACAATATGTGCTTTAAAATATATTTAGGAGCTATAAAAACAACACTTAAAGGGCTATCTACGGAAGGTTCTGAAATGGAGTTTATATGTAATTATTTGTGAACACACTAATTATGTTTCGTTACAAAATTGTAAATAAAAATTGGCCTGCTTTTTTATCTTCATTTAACTAGTCAATTTCAATATATATCAATGTACCTATATAAATATACAAAAGATGGATTTTTTTCGGAAATTTTTTATGATTTACAATAGTTTGATAGGGACAGACTCTCTAATATAAATAAAAAGTGTTAATCTTACCTTGAAATCAGATAGTGATGCCATTAAATCATCCAACTCCTTAGTTGCTGACGATGCATAACCCGATGGCGGCGCTTGATTTGGTAAATAAATTTCATTCTGTACAATTTCCTTTTCAACAATGCCAACTTAAAGAAAAATTCAAAAGTTATTGTTAAAAACACCCTGCTTGACATTTGGATTAAAGCTGTTTATTTCACCTGGTCCTTCCGGCGCAAGTGTCTCAGTTTTGGTCTCACGCACTGTAATGCTAACATGCCGCCCAGGTGTCGGTGACTTCGTAAGGCTACTATTTAATGAAATATAATAATGTCATTAATATACATACAATTTGTATGTATATGAAAGTGTATTAGTAGTTACCCATTAGGCACAGCGTAGTTTGAGGCGTTATCCATTTCACTAAGAAGACTATCAATTGTTGGCCGCTCGTCGCTCGATTTGTAGGTATTATACTTGGAGTTTGAGTTATAACTCGTTGGCACAATGTTTTCTGAAGAAATGGAAATACGTTTAACAGGTTGTTAATATATTAAATTATTTATATTTTCAAAATACTTATTCAGTATAAGCTAATTAAAAAAAACAACATTGTTTTTTATATTTTCCCGTCGGATTTCTTTAACCGGATCGAAACCGGATTTTATCCGAAAAGGGGTATCAATTTGGCAGCATTCCTCAAATTTATTTCGGGAATTCTTTTATACGGATACAACAACAAGATCTAATGTCTATACACTTATTGTAAAAAGTGAGTGAGTGGCAATGGGAAATTACTAGAGGTACACCAAAGATTAATTTCGGCTAACAGTTTAATATAACTCTCTGAGATGAGTTACTAGTGTTTCTGATACCTGGATAAACTTATTTTATATTTCTTCCTCGAATCGGTAAATGTAGGTTAATATAGGTTATTCATCACTCTCATTACCGGTATAAGCCGGTACCGCATGACCTTAACCGTATATGTTTAACGAAACCAACTATAGGAGTTAAATAGTAGCAAGGAGAGAATACCATTCTTTTGATTATTCGCCATTTCAAATAACTCATGTGCAACTCTTTTCGTCGTACAACAAGGGTAATCTTATTTTGTTTTAGTACAACCGTAATAAAAAGTTCAAGCATATGGTGTATTATTTATTGTTAGGTTTTCGAGTTATTTGTGACTTAATGATATTAAATGGTACTTTGTAAATAATTTGAGGAATGCTGCCGAGTTGCAATCCTCGACAGAATCCGTTCCGGGTGCTTAGACCCGACCTTTTTTGGGCCACATTATTGAAGCCATGTATTTTATATCTTGGTACTTAAAATTTGTTTTACTACTGAGGAGAAAACATTTTAATTATAATAACATTTTTAACAATATGTTTTTATTTGGTTTTATTACTGCTAACGCTTTGTATATAAATTTTGTTCTCATAGAATTTACGGTTGTCATTATCTCCCTTACACCGTAAGGGATTTCACAAATCTTCAAGTTAGCTTCTATCGTGATAGTAATGTATATCGGCAGCTTCTTAATAATCAAGCTAACGCCATTCTCTTGAGATCAAATAAGGCTTCTTCATAATAAAATTTTAGGTTATGGACCTATAACACGTCAGGCAACACTTACTGGAAAACTTTTTAAATTTTTGATGCAAAAAGAGTTTAAATATTATCATTAACTTATGAAATCAATAAAGATTTTCAATTTCCAAATAGTGCTAATCACTTTGCCTTATTTATACTTATGGATATACATTTTTCAAACTAAGTTAAAAATATGGAAGACGCATTTTCAGAATTAATTAATTAACTTTAACTAATTAGTGTCCTCATAAAATTTAGCTTTGCAATACTATTTACCTTTTTTCTCATAATTACTATTATATCTTGCGTTACTCAAATCCTCCAAAAGCGAATCCAGTTCAGATAGATTTTTTGAATTTTGTTGCACGGGAGAGCCATTGTAAGCGCCACCTGTTCGTCCCAGTGTTCCCTGATTTTGGTAATTATATGACTGTCCCACGGGTGACGCTCCGATGCTATTGTTCAAACCATTGTAGCCACCAACATTTCGCGTTGGTGATGGCGCTGTTCTTGTTTCGGTAACGCTGTAGTGTTCCTGATGCACTACCTTCAATGAAAATCATATATTTAGTGTTAAATTTAAGTTTTTATTAAAATTCACAAAGTATTTGCAAACACTCACAGGCGGCACTGCTTTACCACGCAAACTACCATAGCCTGAGCTATCGCCATAGTTAATATTTGAGGTATTGTACTGTGGTGGACGATTCCCGGGCACGCTGCTCTGCAGATCGGCAAGAAGTGCGTCTTAAAACAAAAAAAAAAGCAAAAATTAATTAGAAAATAATTGCACTAACTTAAAAAATTAATATTTGTTTATATGAGTTTACTATTATTTTGCCCACTTAAGTTATCATAATCGCCGTGACTCATAATTTTCCGGTACAAGAATAAAAAAACACAAGGGCGTTAAATAAGTAACTTTAACTTTTTAACTGGTAGAGTAGAAATAATTGCAGTGGCGACAAAAAGTGAGCGCAAACCTCCCAACGATGACTGTTGTAATTTGTTTATCTTTCAGTTGGGGTGCTACACTCGGCCATTACAGGTTTTATGAAGTAACCTTATCAAGAAAGCAGAGCTAACAATTGTGGAACCTCACAGGTTTGAGCCTTCCAAATCGATTTTCGGCTTGCTCGTATTTTTAAGTAATATGTCTCGAAGCAGGAATATGTATTTGCTCTCATTTTTATATCGCATATTTTTACTTTACTAAATATTTTGTGGAACATGTTGTGCATGTTTATAAAATGTATTACAATTTTAGTTATTCTAACTTTACACAAGTTTATTAATTGATTAATTCATAATTAAAAGTTGAACAATTTTTTAAAACATAATTCCATAGCACGTTCGTGTACTGTCAGTATTGCCGACCACATTCTCTCTTGTCTGTGCTTCTTTACGATTTTGATAGCGTGTTATCAGTAGATACCTGTTCGTTTGGCTTGGGAGGCAGTCGTTTATTTTGGTTTGATTACGATTTTTTGTGTTCATTTCAGTTACACAATAGTTTTTGTAACATAGCGTAAAATATTTTTCATTCGTAATTTATATTTAGTAAGTTATACAAACACACACATACCTATGTAGTTATACAAGTTACGCACTTCTCATTTTGATTTGGTAGCGAATTATCTCTTAAGTGGATTTTGTGACGAACACCTTTTATTTATATCAAAGGTCGATTGCGATCTTCTAGCTCTGGCTAATATTTATTATTAATACGAATTCTTATTCAGATTTTTTTTAAATTACAAGAAAAATATAACAAAACAGCCCGAATGAAATTATATACGATAATTTAGAGCAAGTAAATAGAAATACAATATATTTGAAAGCTATATTAGCATATTGAATTCTTTTCACTATTATTTATCATAATTTGCATGGAAAGATGTACATAAATTGTTGATCTTATGTTAAATTCTAAAAATTAAGAATAAGCTTAAGAAATAATGCTAAAATTTTTTAGAAAACCGGAAGCAAATTTGCTTAATATTAAGTCATGTAAAGTCTAGTATAAATCAAATGTATATATATATGTATATATGTATGTATATTTTTTAGAAACCCGGAAGCAAATTTGCTTAATATTTTTAATGATTATTTATTTATAAAATACGAATTTTCCATGTTGGTTCTTTGGCACACTAATTGCAGACAGCCCATTTTGTATCGAGGGTTTTTGTTCGGTATGGTAGGAAATATATGAATATCACTTTATATTCAAGAATGGTGGTTTGAAAAATGAATGGCACATATCTATATAAATTGCGTTTCTCGCACCGAGACTAGGAAAGGATGTATACTTATATTCATTTAGAGAAATTACGAATTTTAGAACTGGGATATACCATTATGATCATATATGTATATATGCGTATGATTTTGCAGAGTAAAAAAATGTGGACTCTTCACCTACGATACGAATGGATGACTTGTTAACCACACTTCCGTAAATGTTTGTGGAATAATACTCAAACCTCAATTCTCAATATATGAAATGAAATTAAAGTTGTTGACATTTAAATAAATTTTTATTTCAATCCTATGAAAAAATGTAAAATGGTGTAGGCAAGTAAAAATTTCGCAAATTACAGTCATTTATTACAATTATGTGAAATTATTATACACTATCAAGAATACAATCGTGGCGTTCATGAATGAATAGGAACAATCCGGTAATTATTACTGATGGTGTTTTGCAAATTTTTGAATAACTTTTCATTCAGAAATTATATGGGTTACACTTGAAGACACTTCGGCTGGCTTAGATATTGGCGATTACCTCTCAAGTGTGGTTAAATTTACTTCCAACATTTTGATATTGTTTTCATTGATTTCTAACATGGTTAATCTGTCGATTGTGAATTCGTGGTGCACTCACTTTGCACATTGCTTACGCTACCCAAAATTTGATAAACGATAAGCCATTATTATGATATAGGAGTTATGATATGAATTTCATGTCATAGCCATCCATAGTAATTTCGTTCACAGCAACTTTTTTGGACGTTCACTAGCTTCATTGTTTTCCATCATCGTATGGCCTGTAACGAATTTAGCAAACCACTAACGAATGGTCGCTTTTCCTAGCGAATAACCATATGGATTCAATTCTAGCGGCTCCTCTCTCGAATTTTCAGCCCGCCTGATATGGGAGAATATTACTATTTAACAGGAGAATATTTCTTATCTATGCTGCACACGTTTTGAGCTTCCCATAATTTATATTTTTTAGGGTTGGTTTACCTTTTGGTAAATTTTTTTTGTAGCAATTTGTAAGCACGAAAAATGGAGCATTTTTCCTTAGAAGTAATTTTCTGTCCGTTGCACCCGAAGGGCAGCTCATCGTAAAATTCCGCTTCTTTTTATTATAGATAAGACCACCCGCTCTTAATACCACAAAATTCAAATATTTATTCTCGTTCAATTTGACTAGCATTATATTCGAGACTTCGAGAAAATATTTATTACATAACATTATATAATATATAGGAGGTTTTACAAAAAGTACATCATAGAAAACAGTTAAGAGCGAATGCCTTAGTAAAAAATACTTAAATTCTCTTAAATATGTTTTAAATTTCTCGTGTTCTTTGTAGAACTCTAACTAGTGCCGTGCATTGGTCTAAGTTATAAATTTAGACAGATAAAATTATTTACTTGAAGACGTTTTTATACAATAAAACGAATGAATTCAAATTCAAATAAAACTATCTAAGGTCTTCAAGGCAGGGTTTAAAAAAATTTTGTGGTTAAAGCCTCACGAAACACACTTAAATATAAACCAGGTTCATTTCTCAACTTTTATTCATCATGATTCGGAATTCCGATAACTGTTAACCGGATATCTTTTCGATCCAAACTTAACCTTTTTCAACTTATTTTATAATCCAAGGTAGACACACTTTACTTGAAACATAAGAAAGGGATGTATAATGCAGATTTTTATTTAATCTGTAGGCTTTTTACTTGTTGTCAGATTCTTCAATAGTTATTATTTAATTGCATATGTAAATATTATTATCAACAACAAAATATATCAATTAAATCTAAATTAACATATATTTTACGGCAACCGCAATATATCTCTATATATAGGTGTGGGTATAAATTCGAACACACGTTCAAATTTAATACTGCATTGAATTGGAAAGTAAACTTACCCAAACGCCTTTCGAATTCGCCCACTTTGAAAGCATCATTTGGCGGACTTAAAATCGATGACGAGTATAGCTTTGAAGACATTATCAAATAAGGAAAACACTCTAAAAAATTTCACGCGTTGGCGAACTACGCTACGTATTAACGGTTATAAACGCAAATATTTCGAAATCGCAAGCATGATAAACAGAAATCGTGTATTTTAGAACAACATAAATGGAATTACGACAGTATTTAATAAAGGTTTGAGAAGAATATTAAATTATGTTGAGCATGGGGTACATGCTAATGACTTGAAACAATTTCCGCTAATGGTCAAAAGGCGAAAAACTCACAAAGTACAAAAGATCATGTAGAACAATAAATTCACTCAAAAATCCCAAAATTGGCCAGACTCAGTAATTTTACATAATTTATAGAATCATCCATTGACTTAAAATCCGAAAGCTGTTAATAACCAACATCGCAAAAGCAACAAAGTCTATGTTATAAGAAGAATAGAAAATATGCGAACTTTTTGTATTCTAAAGCAAATATACTTAATTGGGATTAAGCTGGTTAGCATTCAATCCTCCCACATGTGGTATCAGCTAATATTATATAAGCATATATGTAGCCGCACTTAGATAGCCAGCTGGTCGGTATGTCAAAAGTGGATTAAAGCTGATTAGTAACTATCGCAGCAGCGCTGCATAACTTGCTTGTCATACACACATGAACATAAATGTGTCTGCTATCGACCTTAAAAAGGCATTTATACATATTTTTATACTCTCGCAACATGGTGCTACAGAGTATATTAGTTTTGTCCACCTAACGGTTGTTTGTAACACCTAGAACTAAACGAGTTAGATATAGGCATATATATATATATATATATATATATATAAATGATCAGGATGAAAAGACGAGTTGAAATCCGAGTGACTGTCTGTCCGTCCTTCCGTGCGTGCAAGCGATAACTTGAGTAAAAATTAAGATATTTTGATGAAACTTGGTACATGTGTTCTTTGTCACCGTAAGCCGGTTGGTATTGCAGATGGGCGTTTGCAGAATTGGACATCTGCCACGCCCACAAAATGCCATTAATCGAAAAGAGATAAAGTGCTATAACTAAGCAGCAAATTAAGACATAAACGTGTAATTTGGTATAAGGTATCCTAGTAGGATGGGGTATCTGTGGGCAAAAAATTTTGTAAAAGTGGGCATAGCCCCGCCCCCCAATAGGTTTAATATATATGTCTCGGAAACCGTTCAAGCTATATCAATCAAACTTATTCCGACTAAGTTTTTCTAGCATCTCTTCATATACTGAGAAATTTAGTTAAATCGGATAATAACCACGCCCACCTCCAATACAAAAGTTATGTTAAATACTACTAAAAGTGCGTTAACTCGTTGACGGAACACGTCAAAAACATTAAATCTTGCAGCAGACATGATACGGAAGGGTTGCATAGGAATCCGTGTAAAGTTTTGGTGATGGGCGTAGCACCGCCCACTTTTAGGAGAAATCCCATATCTTAAGAATGCATATCCCATATCTCAAGAACCAATTTTAAAGAAATTTGGTATATGACATTATATTTGCATTCTTATGTCACACTGTGAAAATGGACGAAATCGGATGAAAACCACGCCTACTTCATCCTTCTTTTCATCCTTTCACTTTAAAAAAGATAAATCGAGCAGCATTTAAGATATGAAAATCAAAAACTTTGTACAAATAGTGCCTTCAGGATATGCCATATTATGCGTAAAAATAGTTGAAATCGGATTACAACTTTTCAAGCTCCCAGATACCCAATATTAGGACCTCAGTGCCTTTATCTGTAAGATATTGTAGTGAAATTGGAGGATTATCTGTCCATGATAATAGGGGGCTCTGGTATCAAAAATGGGGAAAATCGGATAAATATTTCCTCTAGCCTCCATATACCTAACATACAGATTTTCAACCTTTCGGCAGACTTTATACCATATATAACGGTAAATATGTAAGATATCGTAATAAAATTGGAGAATTATCTTTCTATGATATAGTGTGCTCTGTTATCAAGAATGGTGAAAATCGGGTAAGTACTACCCCTAGTCCCCATATGATTAATATACGGATTTTCAACCTTCCTGTAGATTTTATACCATATATAACGGTTAATATATGAGCTATCTCTTTGAAATTTAGAGAGCGTCTCCCTCTGATAGCAGTATGTCCATGTGCTTAAAATGGATAAAATCGGGTAAGCACTTCCCCTAGCCCCCATATACCTAATATAAGGATTTTCAACCTCTGGGTAGACTCTACACCATATATTTCGGTCAATATGTAAGATATCTTAGCAAAATTAAGTGAACGTGTAATATTGGATACACCATAGTTTACTGCCGAAAATGTGTGAAATCGGTCTACGAATTATCCCACCTACTATATACTACAAATAATGATTTTGGCTATTCTAGCAGACTTTATGCCGAATATGTCGGTCACTGTGTGAGTTACCTTCACAAACTTTCGTAAAAACATGTTCCCTAATATACTTGAATACTGAAGAGTCAATGTGATCAGTGCAGATCTTCCTCTATCCCAAAAGTGCCTGATATAAGAATTCCAGACTTCCCATCTGACTTTAAACCGTTTATGTTGGTCAATATGTGTGATATTTGAATGAAATTAAGTGGATATGTTTTCTTAAACACAATGTGATTTCACAACGTGAATAATATAATGATTTCTTTTCTCTGGTTTACTTTTTCCTCGTGTTTCTAACATTTTCAATTAAGCCACTTTGGTTGAGTTTAAATCGCATATATCACTTTTGAGTTAAATTGCTAGATTTTAATATAAATATCTCTGACACGAAGCAAAATATAACTATGAAAGTACATGAGTCTACGGCGTGTAATATAAGTTAATAAGAAACCAAATATGATTGCAATCCATTGAAAATGTCGTCGAATAATAAATGTTGAATTCAGCAACATGAGTTATGTCAGCACTTGAAAACACTTCCCCGCCTATGATCCTTGCACATTGCGAGAGTATAAAATGTTCGGTTACACCCGAACTTAGCCCTTCCTTACTTGTTTATTTATTAGAGTTTTTTTATTTATGGAAACACACATGCAAAGATATTGCTCTACATAATACAAATTCGAATTGAAATAGACCAATAACCCATATATCGGGTTACCAGATTACCAGAAATATATGGTAGATTAAATTTTAATTATATCAATTAATTAATTAATAATAATATTTAGTTTTTAACTAATGTCAAGTTTATTTATTTACAAAATTTGTTGATTATTGGTTGATTATTAGCTTTAATGAAGAAAAAGGTGAATAGTTATTCTATAAACCATGGTCTACCCCGATGACTGAAGATTATTTTCAAAATTCTTTGTTTCATTAGATATCTTTCTAAAATATGCCAATAGAAACATACACATATGTATATAAAAACTTGTGTGACATGGGTTGAATGAGTTTTTAAATTCTCACTTTTATCAAGAGAAAAAAATTCGAGCTCTCTAGTTTAGATACAAGAGCATAATATTTGAGTATTACTTAAATGTTGAACCATATTAAGTTATAATAGTACCAGAAATAAATCCGCTACTTTATTTTAGATATTTTAGATATCAGACTTTCGGCATTGTTCGTCAATAATTTGAACTAAAATAGCACTAACTTGCACTAAAACTGAAGGATGAAGACCTCTGCCTAAATATCTTCCTTTTAAATGTTTCAAACGAAGTCTTTACTAAGCCTTTTAATTGGCGGATACATTCTAGTATTTGCTGTTTTCGGAATTTAGTCGAGAAAACAATCAAACTATTATAAATATCACACAGAAGCTTCGCGAACACTGCAGGAGACGCATTATATATAAGTAAGAGTTTATACAGTACAATACATTTTCCGACTAACATTCTCAATACATACTGTAAATCTCCGACATCTCCGACAAACTACAGTTGACATAATTGAAAATTATATATTATGATAGATGAAAGAGTTCATTTAGTAGTATCGACATATGGAATGAACGTTTGGTTTCGATAATGGTCGGTAGTATTCAGCATCTCGCATTTTCGCAAATAAATATAGTCAATAAGCATCTCAAAAAACATATATTTATATATATTGAAAATTGAGAGCTTATTCTTAGTTTATACATAAACTAAGCATAAATAAAGTAATTTCGCCTTGTAACATCTGTATGAAATCATCAAGAACTAAATTAAGAACAAACAATGTTGGCCCTAAGTTTTACCAAAAGCAATCAAAAATTTGTCGTGTGTTGGCGTTACCCCACATGTAACACTAGACAATTTTAAGGACACTTTGTCATTTCAACATAACATTGTAATCGTTTCGTAACGTTTTTTTGTTTTTTTCTTTGGTAATACTGGATGGAAATTCAAGAACATAATCTTG
Source organism: Bactrocera minax (assembly GCA_021498325.1). Taxonomy (NCBI): domain Eukaryota; kingdom Metazoa; phylum Arthropoda; class Insecta; order Diptera; family Tephritidae; genus Bactrocera; species Bactrocera minax. Next base: position 1,490,391 of record JAKEEE010000047.1, read on the forward strand.
GTAATCTCGCAAATCTCAACTATATATATCAGCTTTAATAAGTTTAGGTTTTAATAAGTTAGGAAGGCGTGGGAGGGGGGTTCTTTGGATCTCTCCAAAGAACTTTTTTGAAAAATTTAAGTTAGAAAATGGTTAATAAGATATAGTTATTAATATCATGATAAGAACAAAAAAAACAAAAAACAATTTCAAGTCCATTTGATATTATAATTTAAATGAAACCACTCTACTTCGAAAGAGGCAAAACAGTAGGCGGTCCAACAGTGTTTAAATTTAACACCTACCACCTTGCTTGAGGACATTTTCAATTAAGCTAAAAGCTTTCAGATATTGTTGATCAATTACCACACAATCACAACAAAAACAACACGCGAATAATCTGCAACCACACCAATCACAACAATTAGAATAACATAAACAAACGATGGAAGATTAGACGCAACCACAACAAACAATATGCTATTCAAATACCGAGCGTAATAAAAAGGCAACAAAGTTCGCCAGCGCGGTACAAATATGCCGAGGTGGCGAGAGATGTGTTGCATTATTCGCAAAGCGTAAATAAAAACATTGCGCTGCGAGTATGTACGAGCAGTGAAAAATATATTCAAAAAACAAAAGCAGATAATCGAACACCTGTCCAAGCACGAGTGGTAATAAAAATAAAAACAACAAAAAAAGAAAAACAACAAATGGCCTAGAATACAGAGGCCGTCTGACCGGCTGATTTACAATCGCAGTTATGTGTGTCATTGAATGTAACGTGTATGCTAGGATCGGCAATGTAATGCACTGGGCGGCGAAATCGCGTTGGCGAGAAGTGTCGGCGTCGGCGCCGGAGTTCTAATGTTGTAATAACAAATAAAGAAGTAAACAGGATTGGGAAATGTTATTTCACAGACGGAAGCGAAAATTAGGCGGCACACCCACCTATTAAATTCGAATTGATCTGAATGGTTTTATGTGTGTGCCTATGTCTATAAATATTTAATCTAATACGCATTAAGAAAACTCACGCAAAAATAGAATGGGTGAAAGTAGAACACATATTAATTTTATAAATTTATTTTTGGCGTGACTACTGCAAAGATTTCAAAATCGATTGAGAATTTCCAAGCCAATTGCAAAAAAAAAAAGGAAGTAAAAACAAATATCACTAAATAATATCGGCAACGGTTGGAAAACAGAAACGTCGAAAGCTCCAGAGTCCGAGCGTCTCACACAATTCATTGGATTGATCGGCGGCATTTCGAGGTTATTAAAGAAAACACACAATTTCATACATATGTATGAAATGCAGAAAAATAATTTTTCGAATTTAAATTTTGCTCAAATGAGATTATTGAAATTTGAAATTAATGAAAATTGAGAAATGTGATATTCAGCTCATTTAAGGGGCAATGAAGCAGACGTGTGACGGTGCAGTTAAGCATTAGCTCCGCATCCAATCAGGTATGAGCCATGATTCTACAGCTATGTGGGCTTAATAAGAACTGTCATCAGAATATAGTATCAAAACGATATTTAAAGTCATCGAATGGCATACAATCGGACAGTGTATATTATTAACAATTTACCGGAACAAAACAACCGCTTTTAGTGTAAAAATTACATCATAACGACAGCTGAAAGAAATCATTTCATATTTAATACATATTCATACATAAGTAAAACCAATAACATGATCTCATTGCCAGCAAAAGCAAAGTTATTCAAACGTTTCATAAATTTTGTATTCGACAAAAGCTTTATAACTTTAATTTTGTATTCATCATTTGCAATACGAAATAAAATATTGGTATCCCATTTTTTAAATTTTACTATACATACAGATATAGTTTTGGTTGTGGAGATTTAGGCGATTAGCTTTAGGCAAAGAAAACCTTTCGATATTCAAGTGTAGAGTTTTAATGAACAGTTTGAGATATTCAAATGATTTAAAAGCGATAATAATGGGCAAAAATCATAATTATCTCCAAAACTTCGCCTTAAACTGTATGTAATTCGGTAGTTAAGATAAGGAGATATTTAAATTGCCTCAGATATCAACAGAAGCAGATGATTTTAGAGGTTTTAGAGTAACAGTTTTAAAGAAGATTCTCAAAAATCTAAATAAATACATAATTTTAATGCCTTTATGTTATACATAGGAGAACAACCGAAAACGAGAAATATCAACCCCAATTAAGCTCAGTAAAACCGCTGCATATTTTTGAAAGAAACATTAGTTTAAACTCCGAGCGCTTTGGTCACAACTGTTAAACAATGACTGAGTACGAATGCAAACTAGTGAAATTTTTAATTATTTGTCGATATGTACGTAAGTATAATACTAAGCGCTATGTTTGCATCGCGCCTTAATCAATCAACTCAATTAAACTGAACATGACAATATTCATGACATGACGACGTCTGTCATGACAATACCGAAGATGCGTTTGCACATTGTACCGAGGGTGGTTAAAACTTCCAGCGAAGATTATTATTTATATTAATTGCCGTTTTTATTTATATTTATTATAGTAATCGTCATATTTATAGCACAGAAAAGGCGAGAGTTATTGATATTTAGTTGCAGCGGCATTAAGTGGCACTGCTGTGTTAATTGTTTTTGCTGTTCTGCTCAATAATTGTTGTTTTTGCACAAACAATCAACTTTTACAGCACATATGTAGTCGGGCATGGGAACGCATAGCACACACTTGCACACAGGCGCTCGCAGGCAAATGCACACTGATGGACAGATGCACTGAGGACACAGGTGATGTTGCACACAATGGATAACTCATAACAAGAACAAAAAAAATATATATATATATGTATAGTCAAAAAATTGCGAAAAGAAAAGATAACTGGATTTGACGTATTTAATATTGATTGGAAATACATTTGCGATTTTAAATAATTATTATTTTAAATTTCTGTTTATTATGCTTTTGGGGAATTCGTCTTTATTATATAATAATTGTTTTTATTGTTTTTATTGTTTTTTCACACGCGCTCGTGCTCAACACGATTATTTACCTCAGAAAGCACAAATAATTTTGAAATATATTCTATATTAATATAAATCGAAAAATGTTGAAAAAAAATCACGAAATTATCTTTCGGTTTGCTACGCGCTTGCAAAATCTCGATGGCAACTAAACGCGCATGCTACCGAACAAGCGCCGTAGACGCGCCAAGCAAGCAGAGCAGCTGTTGTATCGAGCACAACAGGGACTCACTCATTCGATATTTCACTCGTTTCGAGAACAGCTCAAATACATAATTTTGCCAGCATTGTAGGTATTTTTCAGTTAAAATTTTTACTTTGTGCCTTCAGACTTGAGTGAGCACTCATGCGGCAGCAGGGTGTTTTTCATAAATCGTTTTCGTACTTTTTCTTTTTCTTGAAATGCGAGAAAAACTCATCTACTCATCTCCTCAAACTTCACCCATTGACATCTTTGCTACCATCAGGCTGCAGCTTCCGAAATAGTCTTCCTTTCAGCCGATTCTGAACAACAGATACTTATTTCCACATGTGGCACTCGTTGACGCCGATCTCACCTTGATCACTGCGAACGTCGCGTACAATGAGAAAAACAAAACCAGAACAACAACAACTAATATGTAGAAAACGAAAACATATCAGTCTGTCAGATTTTCTACTTAACATGGGGGCGATTTACTGTGGGACAATGTTGATTAAAAGGGAAATATTTATCCACTAATGTGATGAAAACTTATAAGTATTTTACATATATTCTAGCTAACAATGTTTTAAAATAAACCATATAGATCTACTGCAGAAAGTCTGAGTTTGAAAAATATTCCCTTGGCTCTGAAAAGTAATTTAAGCCATTTCGATTGATCAGTTCTCTGCTCGCTCTCTATATTTTAGCTCTGGTTCTCTTGTTAAAAAATATGCATTACTTCTGCACTACGAAGTTAACAAAGTCAAATTATTCAGTTGAATTCAATACAATCTATGATTATGTGGATACCTTATTAAAATGTTATAACCGCCTGTTATTGTATTTCATTCTGATTATGACAATCTATTTGATTTATGCCAGCTGTTTGTTCTGTTTCCACCGCAAAATTTTTACGGATTGAAGACAGTTGTATGTCAATGTATGTGCAATATATGTATATTAATTTAGATTCATATATGGTGTTCAAATGCCACTTAAATCGGAAATGCCACCATTTTCAAGATAAGAAACATAGATTATTTATGTTAAAAAGTATATATAATATTATATATGGCAACCATTGCGAGACCTCAAATGCAGTGCTCATTGACCAACGCAAGTAGCGAGCTCAGTTTTTTTCCTCCAACACGCCGGTTACTTCTAACGGTTGCAGACAGTCCCTTTTCCTTACTCTGAATAGTTTAGTTAGTATTTAACTGTAATACAAATGTGTGCAGAGCTTTTAAGTGTGTTTGGCAATAATGTTTTTTTTTTTCTTTCTTAAAAATCAAATCTATGTCTAAAAAAAAAATTTGCTGCTTCTTTAGAAGGCATAAAAGCCGCAATTTCACTGAATGATGGCTTTAAACGCATCCAAATTATTTACTTAACTCAAAAGCAGGTCCTTTTAAGTTATTTTCACCATTGTTTCTTTAGTCTCATAATTAAAGGGCCAAAATCCATATCTCATGAGTCACAAATCAAGAGTTTAATTACCAAAATATACTTTTTAACTGTTACCTCCTATAATTTCCGAAAGTATTTCGTATGTACGAAGTGGTCATCGGAATTTGTGATTTCAAAACTGCCCTGGTCGCATTTTTTTGGCAATTCATATTAAGAATTGGAAAATAATTCTTAAATCCCACGTATATCGTATAAACTGGTTTCTTTCTGAGCTATGTTACATAGAATTTAACAGTTAGTTGCACTGTCAGACGGCTGCTTAGAAATGTTAAAAAAGCATATCTGGCGAATGTGTGATGCTACGACTAATGAATGAGTCATTTGACTTTGACTAAATTTAGCAACCAAAAACAAACAAAAATTAAAAATTGAGAAAACGAAAAACGAAAAACGAAAAACGAATATACGACGATGACAATAAATTCGATAAAAAACACAAAACAAAAGACATGAAAATTATGTGAATGTATTAGTTTTTGCTATACAAAAACACATTTAATAGTAAAAATTAATTAATTAATTGAATTGTTGAATTGTTGAAAAATTTTGAGCAACTAACCACACTCAAAGGTCAACAATTTTCTGAAATAGTTCAAGTAAGTGCATTGCATGTGAAATGGAAATAATTTGTGGGAAGTGAAAAAAGAAAAAGAAAGAATACTCAAATCAATGTAATAGGGCTAAAATATTAGAATTTCTCATAGTGTATGTTCATATATTTCGGTTGGATATATGACTTAAAAAGCATCTAGTGGCACCGCTTTATTACTTTCGCTGGTTTAAGAAACATATACACACATACATAGTAAATCTCAAGGAATCAATTTAACAACAAATGTTTATATGTAGATTGCTACCTATGAAGATATACCATGTAGACACACATATAAAATATTTCAATTTCCTTAGCACAGTTCTTAGTTTTATTTGTATATACATACTTATCTATATTTACTCATTCATCATTATCCATTCTCATGCATATTCAACGCAATTGTGAATCTATATTTACTCATTCATCATCATTCATTCTCATGCATATTCAACGCAATTGTGAATCGGTTGCAATGATATTTGGTATCATATTAACTTTCACTTAAGGTCATATACTCATAAAGTCAATCTGACTAAGGCAAATATTCTATATTCATGATATTAATGCTATGGGAAGAAAATATGTCCACTTAATTTCTTTATTTTTTTAAATTTCACTCATATTGACCAACATAAACGGTTTGAAGTCAAATGGAAAGTCGGGAATTCTTATATCGGGCATATTTGAGCTAGGGGAAGGCTAGGGGAACATGTTTTCACGCAATTTTGTGAAGGTAACAATTGTTTAAGGGGTTCATGAGATATGGGATTTCACATAAAAGTGTGCGTTGCCACGCCCATATCTAAACTTTTACACGGATTCCTATGAAACCCTGCCGTATCATATTTTCTGTAAGATTTAATGTTTCATGCCCACAGATGCCTCGCCCTGCTAGGATACTCTGTACCAAATAACACGCTTATACATTAATTTGTTGCTTAGTTATGGCACTTTATCGGTTTTCGATTAATGGTATTTTGTGGGCGTGGCAGATGTCCAATTCTGCAAACGCCCATCTGCAATACCAACCGTCTTACGGTGACAAAGAACACGTGTACCAAGTTTCATCAAAATATCTAAATTTTTACTCAAGTTATCGCATGCACAGACGGACGGACCGACAGACAGTCACTGGGATTTCAACTCGTCTCTTCATCCTGATCATCTATATATATATGTCTACATCCACCTCGATTAGTTTTAGGGATTACAAACAACTGTTGGGTGATCAAAACTAATATATTCTTTTGTAGCATGTTGCGAGAGTATAAAAATACAATTCGAATATTACTCAAAATTCATGTGGTTTGGATTTTATTAGATTCAAATGTCAAGTGATCAATAAAAATCCTATTGACTTAAACGATGCGAAATAGCGTCACCCCACAGATATTTGAATATCACAAATATTTCTTTGAGTCAAATACTTACATATTAGATAAATCAATCTTGGTAGATTTCTCTATATATAAATATATACATGTATTTTTGAGCAGCTCATTTTGCCGTTGATGTTTATCAGAGTTTATCATATTCTATTTGAGTTTTAATTAAATTGTTCCAATAGTAATGCAATTGCAATTGAAAGCATTTGACAGTCTTATAGGAAAGAAAATATACAATAAACACAGTAGCCGAATGCAGCACATAAACTTTGCATATCCAAGGGGCGCATAACGCCTGAAAGCCGGCTATGTGTACGCTTTGCTGCTGTGGGCGCAAGAAAATAGTGGTGTTCATGCATTCATCTACGTACAAATCGCAAAAGTGCAAAAAAATTTAAATCTAAAATAAATATAATCGCAGGTTTTCAATTAAATGCTAATCGCGCGCATAATTGAAGTTCATTTCATTACCTGTAAAGTAATGAATACGCTTACGATAAAACGTTTTTAAGTTATAAAAAAAGCCAAACATTTTTTTTAAACCTTTGGAATAGTAGAAATAGTATAGAATACAGAAACTCAAATTATTTCAGATAGGGTTTTTCTTCCTGCCAAAACTATAATTTCAAAATTGGGGAGTCAATTAATAACATTCTTTTAATTGCATAACTGGTATTAATTCCTATTTAATTGAACAACATAAAATGTATTTGAAGCTATCTATGTTTAGTTAATTAACAAATTGCCTACTAAGTGCGATAACTGTCTAACCCTAAACGCCAGAAGCATTTAACAATGTGGATGTTTCAGCGGTCATACATTTGGACAAGTTAAAACAAAGAAGGAAGAGCTAAGTTCGAATGTGACCGAAAATTTTATACTATACATAGGAATTAGTCAAAATTTTGGACGATGGGCATCGCATCCCATCGCATCGCCCACATTTAGGTGAAATCCCACATCTCAAGAACGCCTTGACTAATTGCAACATTCGCTGCATGACACTCGCAACAAACAAACATAATTCGCTGCATGACATTAAATTTGTATCCTTATGTTACTTTGTTAAAATGGGCGAAATCGGATAACAACCACGCCTACTTCTCATATAAAGCAGTTTCAAAATATAATCTGATTCGTTCACTTTAAAGTATATAAATCAAGCAAGTATTAAGATTTGGGAATGAAATTTTGTACAAATAGTGCTTTCAAGATATGCAATCACATGCGTAAAAGTTGTCGAAATCGGCATATAACTTTTGGAAACTTGTGGAATAATGTTCCCTAATATATTTGAATAATGAAAAGAGTTAATGTGATGAGTGCAGATCTGCCTCTTTTCCAACAATGCTCGATATAAGAATTCCCGACTTTCCATCTGACTTTAAACCGTTTATGTTGGTCAATTTTAATATTTGATATGATATTTTATGTGATTTATGTGATATTTTAATGAAAGTAAGTGAATATGTTTTTCTTAAACACAATGTGCCTTCGCGCTAACTATGAAAGAAATCGATGCAGATCATGGTCTATGCCGCTTATTCCTAATATAATGATTTCCTTTTCTCTGGTTGACTTTTTCCTCATGTATCTAATATATTTATTAAGCCACTTTGGTTGAGTTTATATCGCATATATCACTTTTGAGTTAATTTGGTAGATTTTAATATAAATATCTCTGACACAAAGCAAAATATAGCAATGAAAGTACATGAGTCTATGACTTGTAATATAAGTTAATAAGATACCAAATATGATTGTAATCAATTCATGGTTTCGTCGAACAATCAATGTTGAATTCTTCCGCAACATTTTTTAAAATAAAGTTATGCCTGCACCTGAAAACATATCCCCGCTTCTGATCCTTGCACATTGTGAGAGTATAAAATGTTTGGTTACACCCGAACTTAGCCCTTCTTTGCTTGTTCAATTTTGTCTTAGTAATTAGATTAGATTATTTCCTGTGGAGATTTCAAGGGATTTTCAGTAAAAGGAGAAGAACAAACACAAATTTTTGCAGGTGAAGCAAAATTGATCAGACTACAGGAATTTAGTGAAAAAAGATTTCTCAGTTTATCGTTTTACATTTTAAATGACGTTAAAAACATAGAAAAAATAATAATGAGTTTCGATTTACGTTCGGATAAGCCGACCTGCCAATCTTCTAAAGGACGGCATAATTATAAAAGAGATTCCACTATTACAATAGAAATTAATTTACTTTAAAATAGTGTTAAAAACACGCAAATGTTACTTACATCCGGGTTGTATTCCTTTAGCTCGTATCGTACGGTAGGGCTGTCGTGCACCGGGATCAAATTTTCCATACATTGTTCTATCCATCTTAGCTTAAGTTTGTAGTCATACGCACATATCCCGTATATGAATGTATTTAATGACTTTTAATCCCGTCAAATTTATATTTTTAAAAGTTTCGTTGTTGCCGCCGAAAACTCACCGTTACAAGCCACTGAGCGATCTAAGCCAAAAAACACTTTCCCAGAACTAACAAAAACAGGAATTTCAAAATGTTGACAAGTTTTCTCCAAATTATAAACGGAGGTTACAGGATAACTACATCCATCTGAGTTACGTACACAAACCACCGAATCGGCGTCGGAAATATCCAGCTACAAATCACGGGCGTGCGTTAAATTTTTCGAACCGTGTGACGTTGACAGCCGGTTGCTCAAAGATATCTGACATCTGGTATGAGTATTCGCGTCACCTTCACTACACTTCGATCACACGAAATTTCGGTGGTTTGCTCTTTTGGATGTATGCACATGTGTATATGTATCTAGCCACATATGATTGTACGAATTAAGAAAAAATTGAGAAATTCATATGATTTGATTTTCAGCTAATAAATGAAAACATTTTAATCAACCAACTGAATCAGCTGTCGATGACATACATACACACACGCATGTGAATTATGTATTCAACGCAAGTGGGAGCGGTGGACCGCTTGAGACCGTGTACATATGTACGTTCCGTCGCTGACAGACACTCGGCCAGGCAGGCTGCCAAGCCAACTTGGAACAATATGCAGTTAGAATAGCAAACACAATTTCATGAATTTAAATCTGATGCGACAATATTAGAAGCAGCGGGCAATTGGCCAAGCAGACAAGCGAACGACGCTGCGACGCACAGCAATATCAACTAGCAAATGCCTTGTCTTTGCTTATAAATTATACATTTTTAACATTACTTTATTTTCTATATTGCCAAACACTCACACGCGCATACATACACAAGTGCATGGATTCCAGTTGATTTTAACTAAATGAAAATAATTTTTTTCTTAGTGAATTTCTAATATGCTGCGCCGATCCCGCTACCCCGCCTCCACCACTCTTTGGCCCACGCAGATGAAGATTTTTGTTGTCATCGGACTTTTTGTTGGCTGCGACGTCGTAGTGCCTTCCATATTGTGTCACTCTTTTGGATAGATTGTTTTCGGTCGCCCGGTAGTTGGGCAAACTCGCGAACAAGTGAACGACGACGCGGAGACTCAACGTTTTGCGGCGCAACTTCGTCCGGTACGCGACAATAACACACGGAGATATACATAAGTATATACTTGTTTACCTGTCTTTTTTTTGCTTTCTGATACAAAAAATGTACATATATATACGTGTGTATATACTTGAGGAAATTCATTTAAAAACGTGCAGGTTTTAAGAGATTTGTTCGAAGAGCAAATTTTGTTTGGATTTAACCATCATAATTTCGTTTAGAGTTTTATGCCGATGTTAATTAAGTAAAAAACAAACATACATACAAACAAACATATATGTATATAGGATACTCCTTTACCGATTTATTAAAATATAAGATTTATTAATACACAGAGTTATGTTGTTATTGTAACGACAGAAACATTCCTCAAATAATTTTGAGAAATGCTGCCGAGTTGACAGTCCTTTGTCGGGTAAAAATCCGCGTCCGTTACGGTTACGTAGACCCGACTGTCGTGGGAACGGTTATAAAAGTTATAACTTATATAAAGTTACCTTATTTGAAGGTAAGCTTTGCTATTTGACTTTACTTACTATTATTATTTTTTTATTGCACAAAATTGCAATAAATTTGCATACTTTAACAAATTACAATGAATTAATCTAACCTAGCATTAATTATTATTCAAGAAGTTTAGCATTTGTTTCAAAATAAAATGTTCTCGAGGAAAGCAACAGCGGATCATGTACAGCGGTGGCAAGCTAATTAAGCAACAAGTAAGCCAAAAATATATGTACTAAATTTTTAAGACAGAAAGCCGCATCAAAATTGAATAAAATATTTAAAAAAATAATAATTTGTTTATATTTTTTTTACACAATTAATTTTCAAAAAATTTTATATGAATACATATTTTTTTAATATAAATATGTATATGTATATGTGCAAATTAGCGAAACAGAAGAAAAGCAAAATTAATGTACACACTTAAAAATTCCTCTAGAACAAAAAAAGGAGAAACAAAGTATAGCATACATGTTTTGAATGAAGAATCAGCTCTGAAAGCGATAAGTAGTTAAAAACAATGCTTTAGAATGCTTTAGAACGTGACGTGCGCTGACGTGCGCTGACGTGACTTATTCATAGATCACAAGTACCAAAAACAGATTTTTCAGATGTAAAACTTTTTTGAAGCGATACTCATGTAAGTTAAGGGGTAACGAAAGGGCACCAAAAAAATAGTTTTTTTTTACTGACTTTAATGTAAATTTAATTATTATTGTTTATAGAAAATATAACAAAGAAGATTTTTCCACCAAAAAAAGAAGCTCAATACAGTTTTGCATGCGCCAGAGGACAGGTTAGCGCAAAGTTGAATCCATTGTACAAACCTACAAGTAACAAATCCCAAATTTTTCGCCTATACTTACGCAGACGAATGCTTTTAGAATGAAATTACAATAAAAATGCAATAAAATGAGAGGAACGAAGGACAAAAAACTAGGCACTTTACGAAGTTTGCCTCAAATATGCTACTACTAACCGACCAAATGTTTTTAAAGAGGTTATAGTGTGTTGTCGCGTTATGTCATACAACTTATTACTTTAAGTATGTTTTTGATAAATTTTCAATTATTTTTCTATTATTAAAGATTAAATTCACCAAGTATTGATTAAAATTTTATTTATGGTATCATAATATTATTAAAGATTTCCTATTTTATCAAAAATATCTACCCAACATTTATGTAACGGCTTGCAAATACTATGTATTTTGTGAAACCGGGTCGTTTAAAAATTCATTTAAAGGGACGAATTTTATAAGTAGAAGAAGCCTTTTAAATTTCGAATCTACATTAATTTTAAGCTTTCATTAATATTTTCAATTAAACTTAAATTTCCATATGAAAATGTCTGCTCTTACAGTCCTTTTATTTGAAGTTCTGTGCCGGAAAAACGCATTATTTCGATCAGGCGATCTCAGCTGTGTGAAAATATTGACAACCATATGATTCTTTTGTTACTTGTATGGCTATACAACGGCTACATCGCAAGTACTGTCAGTTTGTTTGAAAAATTGGTATAGTTTATTCAATTTGCTACTCTCCAATGCTTGGCAAATCTTCGATCTATTATGTGTATCAAACTTAGGTTAAGCAGGGGTTTTTTGAGGAGGATTGTCGCTGTTTAAAATTTCTATTTCCATAAAATTTTTATCGTATTTTTTTTGTTTAATAATAAGGGCATCGAACTAAAAAGGTTTAAGAAGGTTTATAGTTTAATGTATTTTTGAGACTACCTGTTTAAAAAAAATATTGCAATATTCAAATCAAAATATCAAATGAGGTATTTGAGAGTTTTGATGTAAAAAAAAATTTTCTAGGATTTGAACGAATCTTAATGAGAATCAAAGTAAAAACTGAAAGTACTGAAATAGAATGAAATGCCACAAAATTGTAGTATATATGTAACTATACAAAGAAAAAATTCAGAATACTTGACCTCCTCGTTTTGGAACTGGCCCCTAAAGAACATCATGAAGAAAAAGTTGATGGAGATATAACGACTGATAGATTCGCAATTAGCTCGGATAAATATAGCAAATTAGTACCAATATTTGCGAGAAGTGATTTTAATTATTTATTTAGTTTAGCTCAAAAAGGGTAGCAAAATATTAGACTAGAAAGGTAATAACTTTGAAGCGGTTAGAAATTAACAAGTTTAAACCAATAAAAAATTTTGGAGTTATTTTCACAAAACATGTGAATAAGATAAGGGAATAAATAGGAGAAATACAATATTTGGCGCATTAAAAAATCAAATGATGGTCTACGACAGTCAACGATAAACTCCTGTGCCCTAAAATTTCAGGTACTATTCGCCAACACTTTTATACACGTCTAATATGATAAAAAAATGTTGCTCGTATGCCACATTGTACATAATACATATGTAAGTTGTATTGGGTTGTTCGGAAAGTCATTTCGTTTTTTCCCGCCAGAGGACTTAATTACGTTTTTTCGAAACTAACTTCACACTTAAGCCCCATAACCATTATATGTCATGAGAGCTGATATTGCAAGGCTTGTGTGTGAAAAAGTTCTATTAATTCTACCCAGTAGTTTTTGGTTGGTGCCTTTTTAAATATGGAGAGCAATAAGCAGCATTTTCGTCATATTTTACTTTTTAACTTCAGAAAAGGTAAAAATGCTGTCCAAGCGAGAAAAAAATTGACGGATGTGTATGGAGAAGGCGTGTTAACAGTACGCCAGTGCCAGAACTGGTTTGCAAAATTTCGATCCGGCAATTTTGATGTCGAAGATGCACCACGGTCTGGAAGGCCGGTCGAAGCTGACAAAGATGCGATAAAGGCATTAGTTGATGCAAATCGGCGAATCACCACACGAGAGATCGGTGAGAGGTTAAATTTGTCGAATTCAACTGTTTATGGCCATTTGAAAGGCTTGGACTTAACCTCGAAGCTCGATGTGTGGGTGCCCCATGTCCTTACCGAGCGAAATTTGTGTCGTCGTGTTGACGCGTGTGATTCGCTCCTCAAACGTCTAGAAAATGATCCATTTTTGAAGCGGATTATTACTGGGGACGAAAAATGGGTTGTATACAACAATGTTAAACGCAAGAGGTCATGGAGCAGAAAAGATGAACCGGCTCAAAGCGTGTCAAAAGCCAACATTCACCAAAAAAAGGTGATGCTCTCCGTTTGGTGGGATGTCAAAGGAATCGTTTTTTTTTGAGCTTTTGCCGGACAATACAACGATTAATTCAGAAGTCTATTGTCATCAGCTGGACAAATTGAATGATTCACTTAAAGAGAAGAGGCCCGAATTAATCAACAGGAAGGGTGTAGTGTTCCACCAGGATAATGCGAGACCTCACACAAGTTTGGTCACTCGCCAAAAACTTTTACAGCTTGAATGGGACGTACTGCAACATCCACCATATTCTCCAGATCTGGCGCCTTCCGACTACTATTTGTTCCGGTCCCTGCAAAATTTTTTGGATGGCAAAACCTTTACCTCAAATGAAGATGTCAAAAACCACCTGGACGAGTTTTTTGCCAGCAAGGACCAAAACTTTTATGAGAGGGGAATTATGTTACTGCCAGAAAGATGGCAAAAGGTGTTGGACCAGAATGGCCAATATATAATTTAATAAAATATTTATTCATTATACGAAAACTGTCTTTCATGTTCCCCAAAAAAACGAAATGACTTTCCGAACAACCCAATATTATGCTATTATTGAGATTTGAGTACTAATACAAAATATTCCTATTACAAAAAAAAAAAAACAAACCGATTTATGAGTGGTTGTCTGTTTATTCTATTTAATACTCAGAAAAATGTGTTGAAATTTTTTAACCGACCACTACTGTATGTCCGCACATATATGTAAAATGATTCAATATTATTCAAATTAATGGATTAATATTAAAGGAAAGAATATTTAAAAAAATATTTTCACTAGGCATTGACATCATTTACATGATTAAAAACTGTTCCTTTCGAAACTATGTAAATGATATACTTTATAGTAAACATTAGCACCTTCGATTCGTCATTCCTCTGCTGGTTATCTTTGAGATATTCTCTCTTGTCAAAAAATGTATTTGTGGAAGCAACAAAAGAGCTAACGGATTAAATTTCATACAAGATAGTATGCGGACACGTCAATAACGTAGTTCACCAATATTTTCTTCATTTGCGGATTTTAGACTAGTTTTACCATTTAGATCGCTGAAATTGCAAATTTCTGTCAAAAATTAATATAGAATTATTAATTAATTTTAAAAACTTAATAGCCTTATTTTATTTTTTACTCGACTCAGTAGAATTGAAGTTAAAGCAATTAAACTTCAAAACTAAACTCTGGTTTGACATTACCAATTAAAACTAATTTCAATTGAAATTTCGTTGATGTTGCCAAGTGAAGATTTGACAGATAATTAAATAGCAAATGGATGTGAAACAAAAATTAAAACATTATAACAAAGTTATTTTTTGCGAAAGGGTGAATAAATATTAAAATTGATTAGTTTTGATTTATACAACAGCGACGAAAATGTTGATGCCAAAACTGATCAATTTGTTTTTTACTAAATGAGATGAAGGATCATTTCCACAAAAGTACTTAACTATCTTTGGAAAAGAAAAGCATTCTGGCGAAACAATTTTAAAACATTTTTAAGCACTCACTAACTTATTAAACAGCTCACATTTTAAGAATTACATCTCGCCTATTGTTTTACAGTGTGAATTGTAACTTGGCAGCAGTGAAAAGTGTAATATTTCTTTCACAGCAATGTAAACACTGTGTGAGAGCTGTGAATAATGTCTTCTTACCGCTCTGTAACATCCGATAGGCAACCGCCTACTCAATATTTGCTCATGAATTTCCCAAAGTTGTTTATTTTTGTGTGTATATACGCAGTCAGACCTTTTTGCCAAGGATCGAAAGTGAATTTACTACATACAGACATTTATATGAATTGTTCGACGTCACACATTCTAGTCCATTGATTTTTACTGTATAAGCAAATATAGGAAGTAGACAAGAAACTATTAGAAAATTAACTCGCGTTAAGCGAATATAAAATTGTTTACAAATTTGAGAAATGAAAATATTTTTTGACTTCATCAGCACTGCGTCCACCCACAAATAGTGTTTACTCGAGATACATATAAATACGTATGTATGATTATGTATGAAAAGAAAAACAAGGTATTAAATGACGTAAAATGTTTGAAGAAAACTTTTTTTTTTTAATTTGAAAAGTACCCAAAGTCTCCATAATATTTGATTAATCGATTGTAAGGAGAGGTCGAAAGAACACCCGACTACAAGCAGCCACACGTAAGCCACCATAAGGTTCATTGTGCTCCCCTTGAGTTATAACTAAGTACCAATTAAAAAATCACTTGATTGGCTGAAATTCCTAAGAATTTCACACCCGGCCTGCCCAATTTCTTTTGATTTGTATCACTGGGAGGCTGGGAATTTGCAAAGATAATGTTCCTACGTTTCATTACCCTCCATATTTTTTTCGATTCCACGTTACCCAGTTACAGAGGGTGAGACCTTAGCGTAAGTGCCTATTGATTAATCATCTCACTCAATTGCCTTTATTAGAATTAATATTAGAAGCCATAAAAGCCCTTAAAATAGAAGCCTTTTGGTCTGTCTACTATTCACACTACCCCAAAACAAATTTGCGCCCTGTATTTTTGTTGTTCAAAGGCCGGAGGTGTTTCTCTAACGCACATTCCTTCAAACAACGTTTGAAGAATCTGAACGGTCTTGGGCCGCTTATAGGAACTGTTTTCGACTACACCCGAGCGATTCGACTCGCCCGCTGTTTCATTTTCTATTATACCTAATGCTTATTGAGTTTGACTCTAAAATTATATTAAATTTCCTCTTTATGTTTCATATATTTGACCGAGCTGCACATGAATTAAGCGAGAAAATAAAATAAAGTCGACCGACATTATAGCGGGTTCGATCAACAACAAAGTATATTTTCTAATAGTAATCGCTCTTTGGCAAGCAGTAGCAATCCTCCATGGACATTTCAAACATAAAAAGCTTCTCACAGAATTCATCTAAGGCAACTCATCTAAGAGGCCTTGTATTTGTTAGCGATATACATACATATTTGAATATAAATAACTAAGTGGAGGCTACTGTAAATATATATATGTACACATGTAGATAATTTTCAGGGGCTTATTGTTTGAATAAGCATAGACGCGTTGAGCCCATTTTGCTGTCAAAATTAATAAAAACTAATAATGACAACAATTAAAACATATAAATCACAACAGAAAAGAGTGAAAAGAAAACAATGCCTTTGACAGTTATAATGATTGCGTAATCTAAGTGAAATAATTTTTATGCAAACACAAATTTACTATAAAAAAGTTAAGGGTAAAGCACATAAGAACATATGCAGTATATAAATATTATACTTTTTCCTTAGATTAAATTGACCCTCTTTGATGTAATTGAAATGATAAAGAAAAGGGTAATAAGGGCTATTACCATTACTAATGTCAAAAACAATCACCAGTTGCATCCAGACTCGAGCCTGACATATTCAACACATCTCCGCATGAATGATTCATTGCATGACATCAAACACCAGGGATTAGTCGTCTCGAAAATCTACTAATTTAACGCCCATTTGATTTGGTGGAACGTATCAAATCACACTTTTAGAGAGATTTTAGATCGCCGCTATAATAACAATAATAAAACCAAACCCAGCTCCTAAAGAAAATTTTCAGGTATCTCGAAACCACTGCCTTAAAATTCTTCAATGGAACCTGTGGTAAAAATACGAGAAGTACATGAATTTAAACCCGATTATTTGCGGATTTGCAACTATAGCTACGTTTCAGCAGCAGTAAGAAATGCAGGTCTTACAGAATTGTGTCGGAAGTTACAGAGAATATGTTCTAAATATCATGAAAGGTCTCTTGTGAGAGTGACTTAATTTGCTTCGAAGTTTTTCTCTCACAAACTGTCGACACTGTCAAATAATCTGCAGGGTTGCACTTGTAAAAAAAAAAATAAAAACCGCTTGTAAGAAAATGTACAAATTTTATTTCTTATTACACTTTCAACAAAACAAACAATATATTTGCCCACACTTATTCAACTACCCTTACTCATATATGCTTATAACTGAGTTACATATGTATATGTAGTCAAGTGCAATTACTTCACTATTTTTACACTTTTCTTTGCTAGAAAATTTAATTGTACACTTTGCAGTCAATTTCTGTCCCTTCGAGCTCTTTCACTTTCGACGAGAAGTGTCAATCTCTCGTCGACTGCGGATTTTCTGGCAACACTAGACGGAAATGCAAGTGGTATATAATATATATATGTTATGTATGATTTTATGCAGTTCAAAACGTGCGATGATCATTGCAATGTGTGGGCATATTTTTAGCACTCTGTAGCTAAATGTGCCTATAATTGCAAGGCACACGCGTTTATATAATATTTACATGTTTATTTATATTGACAAATATATAAATAAAAATACATTAAGAGAACATATTTGATGGGGTTGGTTATGAAAGCGTTACAAAATACTTAAAAGTAGAAGAAGAACCTTTTGCGTGGTTTAAGGTTGCATCAGACACGGCAATGAAAAGCGCTTTTCAAAATAATTCTGTTGTCAAAAAATTTAATTTAGTGATTACCCCAAAATTAATTCGGAGAATAAGTTTTTATCTTTTCGGTAATTAATTTAAAAAGGTAAACTTACATAGTGTGACTGTAATAATAGAAGAGAAAGTTTCTTTCTTTCCAAAGTTACTTGCAGCTTGCAGGCACTGCACTAGCCCGTTTTCTTGTTCTTGAAAGTACTGTTAAATGAATTGAGCGACTGTTATTATGGGAAAGAAAATTGGGCATACAAATCAGAAAAATTATTTAAATAATATTTTCAGACAGCTTTTTTTGAGAAAATATTCACGACATGGGCCAACATGGAACATGGAACAGTGGAACAACATGGAAGTAGTGGAGCTTTCAAAAAGTCAAAATAATAATTATATGAATGCATAGTTTTATGGCGTTTATTGCTGAAAGCCTTTTACCCAAACCTTCGTATGTTTGACCAACGAATTCCACAATCATCAATGTCAATTATCTTCAAGAACAAATTTCATAAAGTTGTTTTCTCTTTTTACACCACATAGAAATATGCAGAATGTCACGTAATAGTATCAAATTTGTAAAAATATAAAGGGGACGTGAGTGGGTATACAGTGTGAACAACAATAAATTACTTTCACAAAATGATCGTGCAAGCAACTTTTCAAAAACACGAGTGTGACTGCCTCTGCAATCAATTTTCCAAATTTTTGAGTTTGACATGCAAAATCGTTAGCATTCTACTTGCTATGTCTGACAGCTCTATTATCATTTCCTCCAAATCAATTTCCAAGCTTTTCGCAATGCAGACCCTTTTCAGACATTGAAACTTCTTTATATTCAGTGGTATTCGCCACTTATGAGATCGCATTTGTCAGAGTTACTTAAGCAAAAGGAGTTCAATGGCCGAAGGAGTTAAGTGTTGTTTGGATCATGTTCCACATAAGTGAGGGCAAATTGTTTAGAACAATTGGAGTTAGCATTCACGTATATACATATTAGTGATGCCCTTAAAATAGAAAATTTTTTAAGAAAAGAAATCAAACAAAAAAGTTATAACAGCTATTCGGAACGAAGATATACTTCCAATTTTACTTTATGAAAAGTGCAAAAATTTAAAGTGATATCTCCTTTGGATTCGCTATGTGAAAGTATTGTATCCAAATTTTTCGGAACATCAAAAACTTCCGAATCGAAATCCAAAAACTGTAAAGTATCCCACACCAGTTCAACCATGACTTAGCAATTTATTTCATTCGAATTTTTCGAAGGTTCTTTTTGTGGCATTATAGTACTATATTAATTGCGCCTTGGTTTTCACCCTTTGTAACAACAAAACTAGCTATATAAAGTATTCAACATGAAAAATGTAATTTTATTTAATATCAAGAATATGAACAACCTTAGTGCAGCTTACTAAGGCAAATTTATATTTATTACTACTTAAAACCACGTTTCTATCTATGTATATAATATGAGTAATAATGAAAGGCTGGAAGAATGGCTAAAATAAGCTTTCGGATGAAATGCGCTTGTACAGTAAGTTATTCACCGCATTGAATAAAGTACTTAAGACTTCAAGTACGCAAGAGAGATCTTTCTTTATCTATTCAAATACTAATATAAATATGATAATAAGAATCTCTCATTATTATTGTATTTTTTAATGACAAATATTTCTTAATGAATTCGCTAAGGCTATAGGGATGATCTGGATCCCAAGATAACGTTATTTTTTCAATAAACTGGCCGGGTCGGATTACTATAATGAAAAATAAAAATTGAAATCAAGAAATACAAAAAAACACATCAACAAAAATAAAAATTGTTATTGCCTTAGTGATATAGAAACATTTTACTAAATTTTCTATACTTCTTTTTAAAGAATAAAAGATCCAACGATCTTGATCAATGTCTATAAACTTGACTTTGCATTCATAACCAATTAATTCAATTTAATTGAAGCTTGTAAAATATATTTTTAAGTATGTATATATTCACATACAAACGTAACTGCAGTGTAACACTTATCCTCTTTAGTTTTAAGCAAATTTTTAAATTGCCATTATGCCTACACAAAGTCTATTGCTTTGTACGTAAATAAATAAATTATTTTGTCCGTGAAAGTATTTAAGTTACAATTTAAAAGAGTAAAAGAGAGCAAAGTATTGCAGGTGCGAAAAATATATATATATGTATATATTTACACATTGTATATGTATATGTATATGAATATATGAATATATATAGCTGTTTATATATATATGTATATGAAGAAAATTTCACTTTTTCTGTTACAAAAACAGAAATATATATTTATGGAAATTTTCTTAAATAATAAGTCATTCCTTTTTTTCAAAACAAATTAAATATTTGAGGAATTCTGAGGAAAATTTTTATAATTAAAATTGTGATATAAATTTTTTGGGTGGAAGAATATTTTTCATTCATATCTAAAACTGCCACTATGAGGCGCTACCTCGAGTTTTATTACTTTTCTCCGAAAAACAAGTTTTATTAAAAAAAAAAATTAAAAAATTATTCACGCATTCGAAAACTTTTGAGTTTTTTTTCGTTTCTAGTTCAGAATGTTCATTAAAGTCTCGAGTAATTTTTA
This sequence comes from Bactrocera minax, assembly GCA_021498325.1. Taxonomy (NCBI): domain Eukaryota; kingdom Metazoa; phylum Arthropoda; class Insecta; order Diptera; family Tephritidae; genus Bactrocera; species Bactrocera minax. The sequence continues at coordinate 1,511,295 of JAKEEE010000047.1, forward strand.
ATACATATAAATATAGTGGGTTTAAATCATGAATTTGGTGAGAGATCTTTTTAGGGCGGCAACTCTTTCGCCTCGTTATGTTATTCGTTATTAGAATGTTACCAATAATCACCAGACTCTGTTATTTAGTGCTAGATTGCTTTATACGTTAGTCTTATCAAATGCATAGTTTTATTTGTCTTATCAAATGAGGGTAGAAAAATTCAGAAACAAAGCGGTAAAATAGGTAAGATGTTCGTTTTGTGGCATTATAGTACTATATACATACATATGTATTTTTTAATTAAGTGGAACATTCGCTTAAAAGTTATTGAAGAATATTTCTTCTAAAAAGAGCTGTGAGCTAAACTAGTATTGAAAGATATATCTCTACATATGTATATATGTATGGCCCAATATATATACGTTTGTAGGATTGAATTTATAATTATGTTCTGTATTTGCATATACTTAGGTATATATGTATGTATATGAACAACGTATCCAGCTCAGCTGTGATCAATTCTGTTCTCATCTTCACATTATCTTTTAAGTCAGTGAACAACTTCAAATGATTACATTATAAATTACGTAATTGTTTGTATACACAAACGTGTTTTTGTGTAAAGAAATAAGTTTTGCACTTCATTGAAGGTAACAATCGCATCTTCAATCAATTCTTGAACATGAAATATCCAAATTCTGTTCACTTTTTTCCGTATCGCTACATTTAGGCAGCAAAGTACACACACATGAGCTTCTAGAGCGGCGAAATTTTCACATAACAAAATTATTGTTGTCAAATCTATACGAATAAGTGCTCAATTTTACTATAATCATTGCATTTTGAATATTCACTCACAAACAGCAACGTATGGTGCGAATTAAAGTAGCCACAGCACGTTACAACTACAAATTCGCGTTAGATGCGATGCGATATAAGCGATGTGCGCGCTTATCTAGGAACGCTAACACTGCCCTCAGTTGTCAGTCGTCAGCCGCAACCAAAACCACCAAGCACTGCCGCTCACGAGCATAAGCACAAAAGCGACGCACTAATACCAACAAGATCGTCGTCGACATCGTCGAAACCCCTACACCATCTTCTCATGTCCCGTGTGTTCTGTGTACGCTTCGAGGACAGCGCGACGCTTGTTAGGCAATGTCGGAAAGCGATTGCGTCCGCGTTCGCTTCTGCCTTTATGGCTTTCGCAGCGTCATCAACACTTTTGTATATGTACGCATAATGTATGATTTTTTACTTTCGTTGAATGACTGAATAAATGAACGCGAGCGCCAAGCAATATGGGAAGAGAAGTCTACGAACAACACGCGCCGTTAGGAAAGCAAACAGCGAAAATACACTGACAAGCACTGTGTATTGCACAGAGGCCACAAACGAAACAAAAACTAAAACACTTTCCCACTAACGTTGGCATCAGCCCACGGACTTTCCACAATTCAGTCACATATATATATATATATATGTATATAAGTATGAGTAGATGTTCGACTAATGCAATGTTGTCGACCGGCAATTTTATCAACAAACTATTACTGTGCCTACGACCAAAATATAACACCGCAACAAAAGCAGACACATTAATGACAATAACCCCCATCAATGAATGCAGCTTTGCGTGGCAATAAAATCACAGCTGTGAGCACGACCACGCACTTGAACAGTTCAAGACCCTTACTTCATTTGACACCACTTACGGTTGGAGAGCATGGAAATAAGTGCAATGTGCACGAAAAAAAATATTATATATAACAAAATCTAGGCATAGTTGTTGCACTACTGGTTTTGAAGTTCGCGAAGCTGGACTCATGTATTTGTTGTAATGTTTTTGTGTAAGATTTTTGAGCCTGGTCTAAGCAAAAATTTAGACTTTAGACATTTCATTAATAAAAAACAGGAGAAGATTCATGGTAGGTTGATTCAAGATTTTTTATTTTAGTTTTGTTTATAAAAGTCTAATTTGACTTGTTGTTATAAAATATAATCAGCTGCAGCGAATTTATCGGGGTATGCGTATCGAGTATGCGTCAGATGAGACGCTCACAAATTATCGTACCTGTAAGTAACTTAAGAATAAATGTTCGAATTATTTTTTGGTAAATTGACGTATAAACAGTGGAATATTAAAGATGTGGAATTAATAAAGATGTATTTTCGCGATAAAAAATATTGTCCAAATTTCAATTATCAAATCAATAAATTAATAGGACACATTAGTTTACAGTTTCCCTTCTTTTTTTTAACTGAAAGAGTTAAATTTGTTTTAGAGAGAGTAATGTTCCTAGAAAAATTTGGAACCATTAGTAGATTAATGTTTAAAAATGTAATGTATAACTACAATTATTAATTAAGAAGGTATTCTAGTACAGAAATTAGAAAAACTTTAATTTTTTTACACATTTCGATAAATTAGACCTTCAAAAACATTTTCTCAAAAGGATTTTTAAAAATTCAAATTATTTTCAGAGATATACCCGTTTTAGGGTCGTGGCAACTAGATCGGTTTGAGCGTAACGTAAAACTTTTTTCCAAAAATCGTCGTTATGATACCAAAAGTTCTAATCCATCGACTTACTTGAAATTTTACAGGCATATTTTTCAAATACCTATCGTATTAACCAATAAAAAATTGAAAATTTCTAACTTGTAAAAAATCCATTTTATTTTTGAATGGCCGCCATTTTATAAAAAAAAAATTTTACTTTTGTTGGTTCACATGATGATGACATTTGTACTTATCAGGAATTCGTCATTGTTTTATTTTTCGGATGACCACAAAGGTAGAAATCGCGACGACGAAGACGCGACCTTGTTCTTTCCTCCTCTACTTTAAGGACGCATAACTGTCTGAAAATTTATTTATTTTTTTTTTCGAAATGTATTTAGTGGACTCTTGAAATATGATTTAAAAAAAAGGGGAAAAAATGGATAATAAAAATATCAACTGCTTTTTTTATCAAATAAAAAAAAAATCGCTGGAAATTCGGGCCTCTAGTCTGGAATACCCTCTTAAAGGTTATAAAAGAATTACACTTAAATTATAAAAAAATAACTAAATAAAATAAAAATAATTAAAATTAGGCAATAAGTAAAATTTTAAAAGTTGTAATTTACAGGTTAAATATCAGCTAATATCAATTACAGTTGATTATAACAAGTCATAGATTAAACAAAAACAATGCGATATAATAACAATATACTAATCCACTTATATACGTATATATATGTATACTGAGTAAACAGTTCTGATGCATAACTCAAAAGCATAATCATATCTGCAGGTATGAATGTTAAAATGCTTTGCTTTGACTGATATATCTACCAACATAAGAGTATGTACATAACTGCACGTATATGTATTAAGCACGTTGCAAAAGGCATGTTATTCAGTTTCGTGGTGATAACAGCCTTAGTCATTTCAACGGAATTTCGAAGCATAAACGTAAATAGCGATGACCGCAAATCTTGGCTCCCGGAATGTGAAATGAGTTGCATATAAAGATGTCTCAAAATAAATGAATGGATACAACAAAGGACCGTAAAAGAGTCTAACCGTTTGGTCGAATTGACATTTTTTGATAAAGACGGATAAAAATATTAGTCATGAAAAAATTACGTACACGTACATTGCATACTATATACACAAGTGTATGTAAATTTTTATGAGGGATTGGTGCCTACTTAGGCATGTTAACAGTAAAATGGTACAAATATGATTAATTATGTACCTATTAAAACCTGTAAAACTTTCTTATAACATAGTATGTGTTAATTTATTTTAAAATGTTATATACCTACGTACAAACATTTCCATTTTCGGCGCTTATTAAATACATATATCAAACTATATACATACATATGTGTAAGAATTTGAAAATGTAATAACATTGTTCACATTCTACATATTTCTCTTAATTCGGACTCTCGCAAAGATTTGAAACCATCTTAAGAAACCGCTGAAACTATAACTAGTTCGTACATATAAATATAACTTCTTTCTAAAAATCAGTACATCATTCGCATACATATGTAGAGCACCCTATATTGTCAATGACATATTCATTAAAGTTTGCTGGGAGTTATTGTTTTATTTTTCGCTGATGATGCAAAGTAGCGGAAGTCAATGTTTACGTGTCCACAATCGCACGCAATATAGCGAGTATAGAATTGTCACATCTATATATAGACGCCTGTTCCAAGTTTTAAAATTAAGGGTTTATATCACATAAATAAGATAAATTAAAGATATAGCAATATCTATACCGGCTTCAATAGCAGATGCCCCACCCAAAAAAGAATTTACACTTACCCAAATCTTCCATTGTGTTAAGTTTAGCTTTTACTGATGTCGATCTATTGGAATGCAAAAAATCGTCACAATGCGAATTGGCACGGCTTAAATAGTCGCCTCTTCTTTTTAATTTTACTTCAATGAAGGTTACTGCTTTGCACACAAAAACAAAATAAATGTAGCACAGCACAAAAATCGTTTTGCAAATGACTTTTCACTAAAGATGTATAATTAATCACAGCTTAAACTTCCAAAAAATGATTCTCAAAATTATGGCAATAACTTGAGCCAGATAAACCGAGTTCAGCCACTTTTAAACAATAATCTACAAACTCCAGTTGCCCCAATTGACGGTCAAATGGATTCGCAACGGAATGAGACAAGTTTTACCCATAGCGATGGACTATGATATCGATAATTTATACCGATTAACAGGTTTTGTTATCAACTTGTTGAAATTGTAAATGAAATGAAAATGTCCAAATTACAAACACATGCTATGGGTGCTAGCTATATTTCATATTTACTTTAGGTGCTTGCTATAAATATTTATTTTATAAAAAATTAACTAAAACAAATGACCATAATGCTCCATTAATAATGCTTCTATTGGCTTAAACTACAAAAAAAAATATGGATTGTAAATTGCTGTGCGACATCTATGCACTATCAGCGAGTTTACATAAATTCGCCAGGACTGTTCACGCCTGAAGAATGGATCAGCTGATTCAGTAAACTTTTTAATACCTTATCTTGCTGTTATCTGAATCCTGCCTATATTATCATGCCTATGTTGTCGGAATCAACGTTCCATATTTAAGTTCCACAAAAGAACGAGCTTGAGTAATGCTGGGAATATTCACATTTTGATTTGAATTTATGTTTGATAATACAGTTGTTCTCCTTTTCACATAGTTGGTGCGACCAAATATATATCGTGTTCAAAAAAAGATTTACATAATTTTTCAATGGGAGCATACATATTTATTTTATATAAACGAAGCTGCTATAATTTGCAGCTCTGGTCAAAAAAACAATACGGTTAAACCAAAAAATAACGAAATCAATTCAGGAATGAAAAAAATGTCTTACATTAAAATTTTGTCATAATACTAAGTTAAGAAAAGTTACGCGGTGACAAAAGGGCATTCAATGGCATTCTTAATATCTCTGAGATTTTACTGAGCATTCTTCATTTGGATCTTGGTTTAGAAAATTATTTTCTAAATCAGTTGCCTTTTCTAAACCTTGATGAATAAGACTTGCAGTAAGAAGCCATGTCAATTTCAATCCTCTCTTACTGTTTCGTTTTCATCGTCATTATTGCTTCCATCTAAAACTTGGAAATTTCTATCTTCATACAAAGCAGGAGTTTTGCAAAAAGTTTGATAACATTTTGAATGTTGAAATTTACGAGGACGGGTCAATAAGTCCGTGACTTTTTGAATTTCTGACCTCTTTACTGAAAAAACAACACTACTCCCGTCAACAGGCATCTGTCAGTTGACTCCTGTCAAAATTTGATCTTGCTGCGTCAGTTAGTTTGTGTTTGACAGCTATCTTTATCAGACTACCCACTAATTTGAGGAGAAAATGGAAAAAAGTGAATTTCGTGTGCTTATTAAGCATTATTTTTTGCGAAAAAAAACCATTACCGAGACCAAGGCTAAGCTTGATAAATACTATGGGGACTCTGCACCATCGATATCTATGGTAAAAAAGTGGTTTACTGAATTTCGTTGTGGCCGTACAAGCACTGAAGATGCCGAACGTCCTGGACGCCCAGTTGAGGTCTCTGCACCCGAAACAATCAAAAAAATTCACGATATGGTGTTGGCCGACCGAAGATTGAAAGTGCGAGAGATTGTGGAAGCCGTAGGGATCTCGCATGGCTCAGTGGTTTCAATTTTGAATGATCACTTGGGCATGAGAAAGCTTTCCGCGAGATGGGTGCCGCGTTTGCTCTCACGTAGTACGAGTTTTGGAAAAAAGAGTGCCAAAAACCATGTAAAAGGTTTAGTTGCGGATGTCAAAACACTACCGTGTAAAAGAAAACCGCGGAAGAAAGAAGCAAACAATTAGCCGAAAAAAAAAATCAGTTATGCCATTTGTGCTTAAAAACACGATGACAAATTCTATAATTCAAACTGCACATAAAACAATCCGAACAGTTTTGTGGAATGTTGTTTAGGTGACAGTTCTCTGTTCTTGGACAGAAATTTTTTCCGCTTCTATAGTTTTATATAGGAGTTTCTATAACTCTCGCGCCTGCAGGCGCAAGTAATCTTTACTTTAAATCTCTTTACATGAGCAAGATTAAATTATGGTATATTGTGAGTACTTTATTTTTATTCAGTGCTGATCAATTTTAAACACTATATAATTTCAAAGATACAAAATTATTTACTTAACAGTTTTACAAATACATATAATACATGCTCTAAATCGGTACACATACATCAATGAAATACACAAAAACTCCAATTCAGTGATATAAATCTAAGTAACATATTAGTATAATAATAATAATATGAAGGTATTGACTGGACTTTAAGTAACTTTCTTTCAGCAATTGGCATTACAAATTTATAATATTTCTTCTATTTTTATTGCAGTTATTAAACCATGCTTAGTTTGAACAAATTGAGAAAACAAAACGGATTGTATGTAAAATATAACCACAGAAATATATTTTTACACATGTTGAATGAGGTTATGTTAGTTTATTCCAAAGAAAAATATAACTATAATTTTTGTTGTTCATAAATAAATCATGTATTTATAAAATTACTTTTATTTTTAATAATAAGTCTAAAGTGTAAAGTAGCGAATAATATATAGATTATAATATTTGGATCTTTGTGTAATTAAGTATTAAATGAAAATATATAAACTCTTTATTTGTTCACTTTATTTTAATGATTTCTTTCTCCATTTGAGTTTTCAAAAATGTGGATTACTATTTAGTTTCTGGTGTTAAATTTATTTAAAAACTCATGACAAGTTCTTGCTACCTTGGAGTGTAGTTTTTTTTTTAAGTGACAAAGAAAATTTAATTAAATTTGAAATTCTGCAAATCTACCATAAAAGAGCCATCACTAGAAACATTGCCAATAACTGTTATTACTTCACGTCATTTTCACATGTGTAAATTTAGATACATTCGTATTAATTCATTTTTTAATATAAAACTCTTTATAAAATTTTGTATACATTTTGTCAGTTTGAAAAACTAAGTTAGTTTGGCATTTTATTTAAATCCTTTCCGCCTCCAAAAAGGGCTGGCCAAGGAGTGTAGATAGTAAAAGCCTCTTCACAATTGTATAAAAAAATCTAAAAGTACACATATTTCAAAATCTTATACATAAATGAAAATCTATACATACAAAAATGTTAGTCATTTTCTTAACGAATATATATATATTCGTATTGCGTATATATTTGCACGCAAAATAGTGCGTAAAATGCGTAGTGTTGGTATATAATGCCTTTCTTAGTGCTAAACTGCAAATGGCTTTCCCCAAAAAATGATTGCCAGTACATATACATATATTTGGATATGCAACAGGTATATAAAAAAACGCTTAAAAGTTTAAATTCATATTATATTGTTCATATACGCTCTTTGTGATTTACAAATGTTGAGCATAAGCTTGACAACTTTTTTTTATTAACTTATAACATTGATATGAAGAAATGATATAAAGAGCGCTCTTCTGCATACCAGTTCAGCACATACATACATACATATGTATGTAATAATAATTTAAAATGTAATTGGGTACTCGTGTTTATGTAATTGTTTTAAATACTTTTACTTCCTTATTAGCAGGTTTCATAGATATTACTTTGGTCGTATGAAAATATGTTGATAACCAATTGAAATAACTTCAAGTTCAAGTGTGGTTGTATGAATTTCGTATAGTGAGAGCTTGCAACGATTGACCTATAATAGATCTTGATCATCGTTGTCATTGCACGACGACTTTTAAACCGTTTGGTAGTTGCGTCAGAATGAACGAAATAGACAGAAGGCGAAGAGTATGGTCAATAGCTAGAAATATTAAAAATAAAACTAGTTTGATATATGTTTTTAAAGGACTTTGAAATTACATACCTGTATACCCGCAACACCGAGTACCACTCCGGCCAAAGTTAACGTTTTGGAGTCGAGCAGTGTGAGCAACTTATTTAGGCAGCCTTCCGAATGGGCGTGTACAACCGTACAGTCTTGAGCTTCGTTTAAATTGATGACAGTGCAGCATGCAGGTGGCAGAGAGTTGTTGTGAAATATCGGTTCCCAATCTTTCGGACCAAAGGTGCCGCAGCAATCCATCTGATGAATAAACCAAAGCAAAAATCCGAATTCAAAAATTAATTAATTTGCAGATTTTATTTTCATTAGTAAAACGTCATTATATAAGTGAAAATAAATTGACCAAAACTAGGCAACAACAACAACAAATGCTTACACACAGAAATGTAAATATGTGTAAATTAAATTCTGTGCGAAGCCTTTCTTTCCTTCGCTTCCTTGATTGATGATATTCTAAAATAAATTTATCTAAATTAAAGACTTTTAAAATAAACTTAAACTTAAACTTAAATGATACTCGTATTGTATTAATTTTATTTGTTTTTCTTTTACATAATCACGTTTTCAGTTCCTCAGAAATCATATTTAGACCAATACAGAATCACCACCAAAATTCTTTTTCATTTTTAGTTTGTTTCTTGAAAGCTTGTTTTTTCCTTTCATTGTGGTCTAAGCATTAATTTAAATACAGAAATAAAATCTCTCCCGAAGAAAAACTTAGTAAGTTTTGCATTAATTTTAAAACTATGTAAATTCATACCACAAAATCCGGAAAAACAACATCATATCCTCCTTTAGCCTTAATATCCTTTCATATTAATATCCGTTCTTAATTTATTCTGCGTTGAAACATCAAAGTTTAGGTGCTTTTAGCTGATATCTTCATCAATCCTGATAGTAGGCTACTTTAATACTATCTCTTAATGTAATTTAGATGGCATTAAATCTTTACACAAGCGTTCAATTGGATTGAATTCCGGCGATTAGGTAGGCGTTTCCAAAAATTTGGTATATTATTCCAAATTATATCCATTTACACTCAAAAGATTACATTTTCTCCACCATATATGAATGGACATGTAGTGTTTTGTTATGACGCATTTTGGAATTTACTTTCTTTCCACTACACTTACCACAGTCTAGCCCGAAATTTTAAATTTAATCTCATCACTAAGCTTTGTCCTAAACTCTCTGCCGTGATTAATGTACTTGTTTGCGAATTCTAAGTGCTTTAATCGGCGTCACCCATTTACGCGTTTGTAATGCCCATTAACTGAGATAAAAAATTTTGTTTGAACTTTATATTAGAAAAATTTGATTTCTGAATGTTGATGTGAGTTACTGTTCGGCACGATTTATTCAAAAATATTACGTCTACGGAAGTACACGGTGACATATGCATTACAGAAATACATACATACATACCTCACTTTGCAAAAGTGACCATGCATCACGATTCTCCTTGCGTTCGTTGTATTCTTTCATTGTTGAATTGAATTGCTCCTCCATTATGTTACTCAGCGAAGCATGCTTAACATAACCTGCTATGCCTAAACCGATTTCGAAAAAGAATATTATAACTGCCAAAATAGCAAATGACAGTATCATGCAACTATTCTCTTTCAAGGCGCCACAACAGCCGAGGAAACAGATGAATGCTATGGTTGCGCCGACGATAATCAAAATAATGGGTACAGTCCATATGTGGTCGCTGACAAAATTCGAATAATGCGCATAGTTCAACTGCACCATAGCACCCACAATTAAGATAAGCACTCCGGTTAACTGAAAGAACAATAATAAGTAAAAAATAATAATTAATTAATAATTAACAACTACTGGTGAAATGGGTTAAAAATTAAACAGATGAGATACTCACGGCGAAAAGTAAGTTACAAAAAAATGTAATAAACTTCACACAAGTTAAGCCTCCAGAAGCCATTTTGCTGTATTGCGTTGTGTTGGACTTTCGATTTCTAAAAATTATAAAAAACGACTTTATCCATTACGATTATATGTATTTACAAACACTAACTACTTTTAGATACGTATGTATGTGAGTTATATTTTGATATTTGCTACCGAAAAATTCCGTTATATATGGCGCGAATGACCGTTCACGCAAGAGCTTTATTTATATCTGCCAAGTTAATCGAACATCTAATTGTTTGACTATCACAAGATACATACAAAAATACAGGTACGGTGGAATATATGCATAAATCTGTAAATGGCACTTTTAACGAGACGCATGTGCTCGTTCGCCACCTGCAAGCACGCGTACAGCTATACTCTTCAACAAGAGCTGCATACATACATATATATAGATATATGTACATACATGTACATGATGTACATACATATGCATACAAGTAAAAAACGGCTTATGCGGTGACCAAATGTGGCGGTGGTCAATATTTTGGAAACACAATGAACCAAATCGAAATAATAAATCAATACTACCATGTACATACCCAAGCATAAACCGTGACAACAATGGATATTACCAACCCTGAACCCTGCGACTCCATTCCACCGCAAACCTTAGCCGTTACCTCTGCACCAACGCACCCCACAACACAAATGATAAAGTAAAAATGTCGCAAGATCTTAATTTATTATGCAAATCCCGGAATTTAACGTTGCTTGGGTTTTGTAAAATAATAAGTCAATCATAAATGGCAAATTATATATCTATGTACATATTCGTATATGTCGCGGGATTCAGGGTTGGTAATGCCCATTGTTGTATGTAGCCTATAAAACAACCCCATGGGTCCGGGATGTGTCCGAAATTAGCTGCAAAGGAACTTGCGACTAACACCTCTGCTTCCCTTTGTATGTAATCGAACGGTCATGAATTTAAATTGGTTTCTTTTGTATCCTTTGGAACTAGGCGTCGAACCATTTTTTAATATTTAGGAATAGTATATATAAAAGTAACAATATCTTTTTCCTCTGATATATATTCTTAAAAAAAGTACTTTTTGTTTATAAAAAATTCCATTCTTCAATCCCACATATACGGGGTGAGTCGAGACTAACTGGTCTAGAGTAATATCCTTTGAGACGAATTGCCCAATTGTACCCTATACATGATGCTTTTGAAAGACTGACTGAGACTGTTGAACTCAAACAAGAAAATAGAATATCAGAGCAATCTTAAAAGACAATAAATAAACCATTCGTAAAACCCGTTATTTTCTACAATTAACAATTCGGACACAAAAATTGTCCTCTAAAAGAGTTTTAACAGAAATTTCCTCCACATTAGCCACTTCGAACTGAGTACTTAATTTCGTAGTGAACTTAACTCTGGACTCAATGCACAAATATTAGTTCAAATCAAAATCAAAGAAGATGGGCCATTAATTAATTCATAGAAGTACTTAAAAGAAAGTCTTGCTAAGCCAAAGAATATTCAATAGAATCCTCAAATTTGATTTATGTATACATTTTCCGTCTATCTCTTTATATCTAATATTATAAAGTATGTCGAAGCTTTGCCAAATTTTATTCTTATGGAAGTAACATCTACATGAATTGGCTTTGAATTCTCAAAGCTTACGTATTCCCCTTATCAGTTAGATTTGCACACTTATTTTATACTTTAATAACATGGTTTTTAAGAAGAAACTACGAAGGAACTTACGCTCCAAAGATAGACTAGATTTATCTCCAGTCAAGGATCAAAAGCCATTTATGGAATGTTTTATGCTGCTGCAGCGAAATAAACAAGAAAGTGAAAAAACCAAAAAGTTGAGAACTAAATTGAATAGGTGGTAATATACGGATTCAAAACGTCACTCAAATGCAAATAATCTGCATTTTACCGGGTCACTAGTGTCAAAGCAAAGAGGAGAGTAAGTCAAAAGTGCCATATCGTTCATGCGATGAAAACTGTGTAGGGTATAAAACAAAACATTGTTATGGTACAAATAATAACTTATATTAATATTAAATACATATATGTACGTGTAAATAATAATCCCACTCCCCTTTAGCTTGCGATTGAGTTCCTTTCTAAATTACTAGTTGGAGGATGAGAGACTCGTATTATTTCAAGTAAGTGAACTTTTTACTTGAGAATTGACAGCTGCAACGTTTTTCTATTCGCACTGAACTGTTCTAGTTTTGTTTTCTTTCAAGCAGTAGGCTTTTAATTATTCAGTTATCAACGCTATTTTAGATTTAGAGTAACATGAAATAAGTGAGACGAGCAGCTAACTTCCGATCTGACTTTCCACTGCAAGCAATTATTGGCAAATTACATGACCCAATTGGAAGAAAATCGATATGCACCTGATAAAGAGATGAACTAATTTCTCCTATATGCATAACCATGCGCTACTTTATATGTGTAAATGAATTTATGAGTTAATAAATATATGAACAGCAAACATATACGATTAATCATACTAAAATATGACTACGGAGGAAAAAAATAATAATTATTATAGTTATTAGTAGTTAGGTAGTTGGTGCATTAATTAAAGTAATCGGAAGGAACTCATACTGAGAGGGAAAGGAGGGGAGGAGGAGGAGGAGGAGGGGAGGAAAAAAAAAAAAAAAAAAAAAATTTAGAATTAGAAGAGTAATTTGAGTTAAAATATCCTGCAAACATGTTGGTAATAATGTGATTGTCACATGGCACGATATATTTAAATTTCATCGCGGACGGAAAGCCTCTTGGGCATTTTCCAAAAGCTGGATTTAATTTTGACAAATTATATTTCTAATCCTGTTTTTTTTTTGGTGGAACTTAATTCTGTTCTGTTAATTTTGGTGGATTCATACTTTTTTGGGAACCTTGCATAGCTCTCTTTACTTCAGCTCGAGGAACCTTTCAGTTGCTATCATTTCACTAAATTTAATGATACAAAATTGTTTCCGTCATCCATTAATTGGCAGCCCAATTGTTTTATGCAATCCTATGCGAGTAGTTCGCATTTAACCAATGTCCTCGATAAACAGGATTGGGTCGCCGTTAAACTGGGTTATAATACGAATGTCGGTAGACAGTGATGATTCTCTGGGTGGTGCGGGTTTCAATGAGTTTTTTTTTTCGATTTCAAGGCATTTATAACAAAGTCTTGAGATCTGTCCTATTAAAAAGGTAATAAATATACTAATTAACTTAATTATTAATTATAATTAAGGTTTTCTTTGTATGTTGCAGTTCTTTAAAACCTTATCTTCTACAACCAGAAAACCCACCTATTATTCTGAACTTGAGTGTACGTATATACATATCTACATAAGTATAGATATATAAAAATATTTCTTACTTAATTTTTACATACATACATACGTGAATGTCTTCTACGCATTGTATTGTAAGCTGACCTCCCTTAATTAGCGAGTTCAATCGAAATTGGACAGCACATTAGAAAAAAATATGATTTACGCTTGAGATAATTGAAAATAATAATACTAGGTTAGCTCTATTCTTCTATTACCTATCTAAATTTCGTTTCCAGACGTATAAGACCTGGTCAGAGTACTATGAACGGCCGATTTACTTTTAACATACAATTTTTCATGCAAGAATTCGCCCTCCTCTGTCTTTTTTAGTGACTGGATCATATTGCAAGTGGTTAGGTCATAAAATTTACTCCATTAGAATATTTTCAATGATACAATCTGATAAACAAATTCGAAATCAACATTTTAAATAAAAGCTCTGCACATATAAAAAACACGATTTGCATATATCTAGGGTTAAATACTCAGATTATTAAATAATGTATATCTGGGGTTAAATAATATGAAACTAAAAATAAATTAATATGAAACTTTTCACTAAATTTCGGGATGGGCGAATATTTGGTTTAGGGTCCACTTCTAATACGTATGTAAATATCAAAATTAAAATAATATTAATAAATAGTCAGTTAATTTTTTTCGTTTTTAAATATGGCGCCATAAATATTGGTGCAATCCAATAGAATTGGAATGATAATATAAGAAATAATATACTCCTAGTATCAAAGTTTATCGAATGGATTGAAGTGGGAGCAAACTTTTCACTTCACTTAAATTAAAAACATAAATTTTACATTACAACAAAAATTTCACAATATGGCGCGAAATAAAGAAAACATTGACGGGAAATGCATTCTGTCATATACCCATTCATACATATATGTACATATATGGAGTATGCATATACAGTATATAGTACATATATAGAGGTACATATATGGAGTATATACACACAAAAAGGAATTTCCGGATTTAAATAGGATAGTGTTGTCCTATTTAAACGAATACCAAAATACTGCCGTCAATATACTTATTAGCAAGATTCTTAACCATCTAGCAAAAGTTTTTAAATATTTTCATAATATAACAATAATTCTACATTTCTGGTTACGTGTATTTGTAGGTATGTATGTTGAGTGCGAGCGTGTGCCTATCAACGATGTTTTTGTTTTGTCTACTTTATCACATTCCTGTAACTACAAACTTGTAAATATTCGCCAGTATAAAAGTATTTCTGTTTGCATACGTTCAGTATTACCGAGTTACAGAGTTATACCAGAATACAAAAATATTATGTTGAATAAAAATCGCAGTTTTTTTTTTACCCAAATCCGTATATTGCAGTATATTGCATAAATTGTTACAACTGTCTTAAAACCTTCAATTACCTTCAACACTTCACTACTCAAGATGTGACTGAAATAAACTGACTCCAAATATACGTGAAAAGTGGTGCAAAAGTGTTAGAAAGGTACAAAAGGTAGCTCTAAAATGGTTGCCAAGAGATTCATATTTTATACCTATTTGTACCCTAATTCAGATTACTTTTAATTTACTTTCTCTTAAGGCTCTCTCAATGAAGTTTAAAATAAATCATTTATAGTCCAGTGAAAGCATGTGGTTTTAGGACGCTGGATTAAATATAATTAAGTGTATGTAAAAACATTGATTATTGAAAAAACAAATTTCTTTTTTAATTAAACCATACTTATAACTTAGAGCCATTAAATTAAAATACATACATGTAGCTTGCCTTTATGACCATATGTGCCCTTTCTAAATCCGAAAACCACTTCTGCATATTTTCACATTTCAAACATTTATATAAGGAAATATATTTTAGTTAAAAATGTTCACTTGATCCTTAAAATAATACCAAAATAATAATTTACAAAATACTTTACATTATTAGTGAGCAAAGAGAAAAGCATTTACATCTTTTGAGATTAAAACCACAATGATGAAATAGTAACAAGTATTGTATCGAACAGCTGATGGAGTCGTCATAAACTTTTAAAACCTTCTGTTAGTATTGAACAACAGCATTAAAGAGAATATTTTGTGTCTATATCGATGCCATTAACGTTACGTTTAAAATATTTAACAAAATTGCCAGCTGTAGGTTGTTCTTGATGAACAGTTTTTATCGACGAAATTAAAAAAAATGCATATTCTGCATGCAGAATAAATTTAAAAAATTTTTATAAATTTTACAAAAATTTTAACGTTTTTTTTTAGAACACAACAAAAAACTCGTAAGTCAATGCATTCTCCTACGCTGAGGAAAAATATACTAGTTTTATTGCAAATAGAATAACACTTGGCAAGCTTGTACGTAACAACAATAACGCTGGGAGATTAAGTGGAATATCAAAGCAAGCAGTGCAGTATGTTAGCTCCTACGTTTGTTAATCGAATACCGGCGCGTGAATTTACAAACTAGTTCAACATTTTCTTTAGAAATTTATGTAAGTTTATTATTCTTATCTAAGTTTAGTTAGTTATTTATTGTATACAATACCACTTGACTTGTTCTTACAATTATGTCTTCTTTTTTGTTGAAATGTATGTGTATAATGTTATCACCAAATACCGAAGCGTAGATATCAACAAAATCGCTGCACATCAACTCAAAGAACAACGGTAGGAAACCATTACAAAAACATAAAGTGAAAACGTCATATGGAAGCAGAAATGAAATTGACGTTCAAATAAATGGTTGATAGATACA
Source organism: Bactrocera minax (assembly GCA_021498325.1). Lineage (NCBI taxonomy): Eukaryota > Metazoa > Arthropoda > Insecta > Diptera > Tephritidae > Bactrocera > Bactrocera minax. Next base: position 1,527,679 of record JAKEEE010000047.1, read on the forward strand.
GAGTTGTTACTAATTGAAATTTGAATACAGTAGCGTACTATTATATCGGAACAACATTAAACCATATTAGCAAGAAATTATTTTTATTTAAACAAAGCTAACCACTATTAGAGATGTACAAAGCAAATTTTTTATATTGTTTGTTTAATTGCCGATTGTCAAATATGGTGTACATTGAGAGTTATCAATTGCATTATGGTTTAAAAGTATTCTGCTCGATAAAGATGATGAAATAAGTTTTTGGTTAACATTTGCAAATTATGTTTCAATTTTCTTAAATTCTTATGAATGTGGATTCAGTTCAAGGAATCCTTGGTGGACCAGTTTAGATCTCTTATTTTAAAAAATTTCGAAATTTTTGTGGGCCAACTGACACTTAGTCTTAGTTTAACGTTGTACTCTACTGTGGTATCGATTCAAAAAATAAGCTTCTACTTTCTGTTGATATTTTTATAAGTTTAATACGCTAATTACAAATTGAAATAAGGATCGGATTCTAAACATGATTTACACTTCCATTTCGTGTATGTCGTTTTATGGTAACACCATGTTAAATTAATTTTTTTTTTATTTGTATAACCAATTGAAATGGCTTAAGTACGTGATTAAACTCTAGTAAGAGTACTGGGTAAGGAGTAATATTTCTGACAACTAATCAAAGTGAGATCAGAAAAAGTATTTTCTGATGGGTCATATCCCTAAGTAGACAGTTTTGAACCTCCGAGTTTATTTCTAACATGATAGCAGCTAAAATCTTTCAGCAGGTCGGTTATTACGTTTCCTTCCGGAACGTCTGTTAACACTGAGTACTCTGAAATAGATTCTTTGAATTTAACAGGCTTGGTCAACAAGATAAAGTAGTAATTATTTACTTTTGTACAAAAAGGCTCGACTAACAATATTGCTGAACTCTGCTATATTTCTAGCGTCTAAACGCATTTTCATTTGGGATCATCTTATCGTTTGGGAATGCGATGACTTCCTTAATAATACCGTGATTTTCATGGAATCCGAAATGATTAGTAGAAACGAAGTGGAAAAAACAATCTTCAACAGTCTTTAGATCTTCCGTATAGATTTGTAAGATTTTCTTTCTCACTGTTAGCAAATCTCTTACCCTGTTGGTTTTTATTCTCTCCCAACATGTTGCAACATAGTATAATAATTTTTCTCACCTAAATGTCGCTTGTAACACCTAAAACTAATTCAGATAGATAAACGAGACAAGCTGAATTTCGGGTGACTGTCTGTCCGTCCATGCAAGCAATAACTTGAGGAAAAATTAAGCTATCTAGGTGAAACTTGTTACACATGTTCTTTGTCACCGTAAGACGGTTGGTATTGCGGATGGGCGTAATTGGACATCTGCCACGCCCACAAAATGCCATTAATCGAAAACCGATAAGGTGTTATAATTAAGCTCCCAATTGAGATATAAACGTATTATTTGATACAGGGAATCCTAGTTGGGCGGGGCATCTGTTGGTAAAACATTTTGTTAAAGTGAGTTTGGCCCCGCCCGCAAATTGATTTAATATACATATCTCAGAAACCGTTACAACTATATCAATCAAACTTGCTCCGAGTAAGTTTTTCTAGCATCTCCGTAGATACACAATGAGTGAAATCCGATAATAACCACACCCAGCTCCCACACAAAAGTTATGTTGAAAACTACTAAAAATGCGTTATCTCGGTGTAGAAACACGTCAGAAATATAGTACAGTAAAGTTGGACTGTACTACTTTACTGTAGTCTTACAGTAAAAATGGATTAAAATTAATGATGATTACATGTAAAAATTCGGAAGGAGTGCATATGAATCCGTGTAAATTTTTGACAATGGGTGTAGCACCGGCCACTTTTAGGAGAACTTCCTTATATCAGGAACCGTTGTATAGATTTCAACCAAATTTGGTACATAACGTTATATTTGCATCCTTGTATCACATTGTGAAAATAGGCGAAATCGGATGACAACCACACCTGCTTCTCATATAAAACAATTTTAAATTTAATCTGATCCTTTCACTTTAAGGTATATAATTCTTAAAAATCAAAATAAATTAAAATTCTAAACTTTTCATAAATATTGCCTTTATGATATGCCTTCTCGTGCGCAGAAGTAGTCGGAATCGGCATATAGCTTTCCAAGCCCCCATATGCCCAATATAAGGACCACAGTGCCTATGGCTGACTTTATACCGCAAAAATTGGTAAATCTGCGAGATATCGTAATGAAATTGGAGGGTTATCTTTCCATGATAGTAATGTTCCCTTGTGTAAAAAATGGGGAAAATCGGGTAAATACTTCCACTAGCTCCTATATACCTATATAAGGATGATTTGAATGATTTTCGTTATTCTAGCAAACTCTATGCCGAATATGTCGGTCAATGTGTGACTTATCTTCATAAAGTTGAATGGAAGCATGTTCTCAAGTGTAGTTGAGTAATGCCAAAAGTTAATGCAATCAGTCTAGACCTTCCCCTAGCCCAAATATACCATATATAATGATTTCCGTCTTTCCAGTTGACTTTAAACCGTTTATGTCGGTCAATATATCTGATATTTTAATGAAATTAAGTGGATATGTTTTCAGCATAATGTGGTTTAGCGCAAAATATGAATGAAACTGGTCCAGATCTAGGTCTAAGCCCCTTATTCTTAATATAATTATTTCCGTTTATCTGGTTAACTTTTCAATATATATCCAATATATTTAATTAAGCCACTTTGGTGGAGTTTATATAACATATATCTCATTTCAGTTAATTTGGTAGATTTACCAAAGCCCTTCCTTACTTGTTTAATATAAAGTTTAGTCAATACCTGAAAGTATGTCACCGGCTTTGATCGATGGAAATTACGTGAGTATAAAATTTTCAGTTACATACGAACTTAGTCCTTCCTTACTTGTTTAATATAAAGTTTTGCGAATACCTGAAAGTATTTCCCTGGTTTTGATCCTTGCACATTGCGACGGTATAAAATGTTCGGTTACACCCGAACTTAGACCTTCCTTATTTGTTCGTAATTCTTATCTTATAGCTTTAGTTTGTGAAAATGTTTGAGATAGTGAGGCAGTAAGGAAGTGTAAACAAATCATTTCAATTTCTACTCACCACGAAATGCTACTTCGAGGAAACATGCACAATGATGCTACTTTCCTAGTGCGATTAAACTCATCTCTTATTCTCTTCTTATCTTAGCTCCAATATTCACGTTCACGTTGAACATTCGCCTCACTGGGTTGTGTTACTTCCTGTGGCTATATTGATATTTTTATTAAAAGATTTAATTTAAGTCTCTCTTATAAAGATCACCTAAAAACCGTTTAAACTGATTAACATATGCTAGCAAGGCTAGGTTTTAGTTTCTACAACCATCTTTCAAACTTTCGATACCATTTTTGTAATATGATTTTTCTCTTGCTTCAAAATAGGCCTCAGTGTCAGGAATTACCCCGTTGTTGTCGTTGAATTTGTTTGCAGAGTTCGGAACTCTTGAGTTCGGAAAAAAGTAAAAAGTTGCTAATGGCCAGATCCGGAAAGGATGGACGCACTAGCGATTTGAAGATTAATTTTGGCAAATTTCGTTCTTTAAACTTTGCAATGACGCTATATAATAATGGCATTTTGTGCCTTTTGTCTTTTCAAGACAGTCTATTAGTACTATTCCATGCTGATCTCAAAAAAAGACGCCTCTTTACTTTATCTTTATCTTTACTAGCTGACAATTGCGCCTTTTCACACTTTGGCTTAGGTTCTTAATATCTATATTTCCTCCATTGACACATACAAACACTAAAAATCGAGTTTATTACAAGAGCACAACTCAAAAAAAGTGCTCAAATTATAAACACATTGTCATTTTGGGCGGCTGTGAGCTCGCTACCCACTTCGTATAGAGCTTTCACATAACCTAATATTTATGAACGATGTGTCCAATAGCTTCCTTTGATATCTTTAGAGTGACAACTATCCCGATTAGCTTATATGACGAAGGGAATATAGACCTTCGAATAAAAATCCAGACTTTACGCTGGCTAGATCCACATGGAAAACGAATGAACTGGACTCCTAGTAAGACTTTCTCAAACCTCCAACAAAATGTATATTTATACAATTGGTTGTTATGAAAACGTCCCAGATGTGTTAATTACGTGTGGTATTGATGCCTTTTTCATTATGCTTATTCCGGTAAGTAGTACTCATAATCCATAATAAAATTATCACCTGAACTAACGGACATTTTAAAGTCTACTTTAATGATACAAGTTTATGAAATATTATTTACAAGACAATCAGATATTCAAGTACAAACATATATATTTGCATACAAATTAGTTGTGTGTGTGTAATATTTGGATTTTATTCATCCTCTTTATGGACATTTCAGCTAAGCGAACTGGTCTATTAATCCATTGGGTGGATGAGTTTACATTCTTAACTTTAAGTGCAACAAAATCGGGTTGAAAAACTTCAGATCAAAAGTATTAGAGAAACAATACGTATGAACAACTGCGAGAACGACTTACATACTTACATACATACATATGGGCGCGTATGTGCAACGCGGCTAATCAAGCCTTCAGCCAATGTTTTGAAATCCTTAAGCATGTAAGCTATTGTGTTTTTTTCATTATTTTTATTGGCGCTCTTGTTAATTATTTACTTCCACCATTGCCACTTCTACGATATCCAACCTCGCGCCTACCGCCCGTTGATCAGATTACTGTACCCCTCATCTTGGCTTAGTCTTTTCTGCTTTTTTTTGTTCGTTTCGTTAATATCTCCCCGTCGAGGTGTCGCTTCATTCTGCTTCTCTAGCTAACAAGCAAAAAGGCATTATTTACTTGTCTAAGAGTACTCTCTGCTGTATATAACCGTACATTCATACGGGTAGCACATCTCTCCTTTGCTTTGGTGCTAACTAATGCACCAATAAATTGATATCCTACTTACTTGGATATATGTATATACATACACAAAGTTGTGAGTGGCTGAGTTTATCACAATTGTGTGCAAAATAAAAGCATTGCGCGAGGAACTTAAAAAGTATGAGTCTTGCAGGCTGGTGTTTTTTTCTCGCTTCCATAGCACGCGTTAAAAGGAAAACACTACTCGCTTCTTCTCTGCTCCTAAGTCCCACACATTCAGTCCTTATAAACCTGGTTTATCCTATTCACAAAGTGTATCAAAGAATGCAAAGCTCCGAGAGTTTTCGCGAAACCAAAAATATACTCAAAAAATATATTACTTTTTCAGCGATTGCTAAACACTTGTAGGACCCTCCGTTTGTCAAAAAAATTAGAGGCTCAATCAAGCATATAGAAAGGTGAATGTAAGATGAAACCTTAAGATATAGCGGTTTAAAACTGGGGAATGTTCACTACGAAGAATTGAAAGAACTTGCGAAGAATTCTAACAAGGAGAACATCCATTGCTATATATAACCGTATTTGTTACGCAGACCCGTCTATTGTGAGAAATCCCACACCTATGATGCGATCAGTAAAAGCGTTGTCAAACTCATAACCTTTCATATATTGCTAATACTATAGACTTAGAGATTGTCTGCACAATAGTAATTTGCTAAGAATTTCGAAAGAATTTTATGAGAATTACCGTGTAAAACAATCAAAACCATGGTAAAACAATCAATAGATAATATTACTGTGCGCTATTGGATCGTTGGGACGTCGATATCAAAGTTAGTTCAAAGACTTCAACATATGTGGTATGAATAACTTATCTCAATTTGGTAGTAAGTTACTCAATTGGTACTGCATCGGTATTACATATTGGTACTGCTAGTATTTCACTTGCTATTGTTGTTGTACAACTTAAGTCAAGTGTACATGTTTGTCAAATATTATATATATTGCAAGCCCTAACTAGGTTGTGAGTAAACAAATCTGTACACAATTGCAGGGGATTTATTAAAAATAAAAGCATCAAGTAAGGAAAGGCTAAGTTCGGGTGTAACCAAACATTTTATACTCTCGCAATTTGCAAGTATTAAAGGCGGGGAAATACTTTCAGCTGTTGGAAAAACTTTAGATTAAAATAAATGTTGTGTAAGAATTCAACATTTATTATTAGACGAATTTGTGAATGGATTACAATCCTATTTGGCATCTTATGAACTTTAACTTTAAATCATATACTCACAAAGTCAATCTAACTAAGGCAAATCATATATATTCATAATATTAGTGCTGTGGGAAGGTGCAACAGCCACCATTTTTATTACCGAATGACATAATATTATTCGACATATTCTTTTTTAATTTGTTGTTTTGAAGTTTAAGAATACACATAATTCCGTATATCGATTTCACTAAATTTTACCAACAAACTACATTGTATTCAATATTATAATTATTGGATTAATATATTACACTAACATTACACTAAAAACTGTACAGTAATGCCAGACACCAAGTTTTGTTAAAGTCGGTTAAGTCATTGCTGAGATATGTAATTTCATCGACAAGTGTGCGGTGCCTCGCCCATTGTTAAACTTTCAGGTGGGCTTTTATGCAACCCTTCCGCATAATATTTACTGTAGGAATTAATGTTTCTGACGTGTTTCTTTATCGAGTTAACGCATTTTTAGTAGTTTTTAACATAACCCTTGTTATGTTCTGTTATGATGGGCGTGGTTATAAGTCGATTTGACTTAGAAACTCACTTTTCGAGAGTATGAGGTATGAGTATATACACTAAAATACTTATTCCGAGCAAATTTAGTCATTATAGCTTTAACGGAGGAGCCATGCCCACTATTTAAGGCTTTTCAAACCACAGATGCCCTTCCCTACTGTGATTCGCTGTACCAAATCACAGATTTGAATCTTAGTTTGTTGCTTAGTTATAGCATTTTATAGGGTTTCGATTAACGGAAGTTTGTGCGCAATACCAACCTATTCCGAGTGCCAAGGAACACGTGTACCAAGGTTTTTACTCAAGTTATCGCTTGCACAGGCAGACGGACGGAATCACTTGGAATTCAACTCTTCTCTTCATCCTGATCATTTATATATATATATAAATAATATATATATATATAATATATAATATATAATAAATATATATATATATATGTTTATATCTAACTGGATTAGTTTTAGGTGTTACAAACAACCGTTAGGTGAACAAAACACATATACTCTGTTGCAATATGTTGCTAGAGTATAACAAGAAAATGATCTAACAAAACGGAAGATAAGTGAGTTACAGTCCTGACAATCAATTTTGTTTGCACTTTCATGTGAGTACACTGAGAGAAAGGCGTTATTAATAAACAAAAGCTTATATGTTTGTATATCAATATATTTATGCACCAAGTGCCTTCTAATGCTTTAATTGGGCCTTTCCTTCGCTTTCGCTGTTGACATTCCATCGTGCTGCCGCTAAAATTCCAACTGCATTAAGCGCGTCAACGGGAGGTTTACCCCTCTCATGTGCACCAGTTGTGTCGTTACGCCATTTTGGCGCGTTGGCAACGCCAAATAATTGTTGTTCAGAAGGCACCAATAGTGGTGGTTGTGTCGATTTAATCAGCAGAATACAGACACTCACTGATATGTGCATACCCAGTAGGAACAACTGAGATTATTTAGAGCTTAACAGAATAGGCGTTTTTTGATATTAAAAAATTCAGTTGCAAATTTCTCTTAGCCAATCGAACTATATATTTTTAAATCAGTTACGAATACTTTTGTATGTAGTTCTCGGATTTATCATTTTATTTTCAGAATATAATCGGCGACTACTAGATATATCAACTAGAACTTCAAGAAAAATATCCGTTATTTTCATACTACTTAAATACAAGTACGAAGTTCAAAATTACAAATCAGATACATTAGTTTTACAAAAATTAATATAATAAAATATTATTATATTATACCGAATTTCCTTGCGTTAACTCAAGGGTGCTAGTAAGACTTATTTTTATTTAGTTGTTTCTGTTTATGTAACTCTAAATATTTAAATTAGTAAATCTTCAATTTGAAGTACATCTGGCGTCTTTGTCAAACGGAAAATGTAATTAAAACGCAGTTATTTTCAAAAGCTGATGCAAGCTCGATATTATCCCATCGCACATTTTATATGTTAGTTAAAGTTTATACCACTGATGTGCATGGCGACAAGTGTATTCTTGGCTTCCGGTATCGCGCACATAGAAAAGCGGCCGACACTCAAGTTAAAAGTTGTTTTGGAATCGCATTTTATTAAGATAACTCTTACAATAACCGATATAACCGATGACCGGATAGTCAACTTTATACAAGAAGGAAAGAGGTATATGTTCTTCTTCATATCAATTGCAATTCGTAAATTTTCATATTTCAAAATAACATTATATTTGCATCCTTATAATACAATGTGAAAACTAAAATTAAATAATTTACATGAATTTTTGAACAGAATTTTTGAATTTACATGAATTGAATGAACTAGTACGATGAGTATTATTTTATACTCTCATAATATGTGGTACAGAAGACTACAAAAAACAGCAACACTACTGAAATAAATTTATCACCTCGAGCGCGACCTAGGGAGTAATCCGTTATTCACATACTTTATAGTCAATTGCAAGCACTGCTACTAAGCTCATATGTGGGAAATTTTCCTGCAGGGTAAGTTTATTGACATAGACCCCCAAATGTATAACTCCTGCATCAAACAGCAAGTATGATAATTAAAAGCGAACGCCTATAAATACACGTTTGTAGTGAAGTAACGAAAATAAAATTATTGTCGTGAAATTGTGCCAATATCGGAGTGTTCTAATATTGATCGCTTAGATTAAACACAGCGGTATTCTCATGGTCCATCAGCAGGACGAGTATGTGCTACCAATTAAAAATGCTGTTTTCATTAATTCAATTTGCAGTTGTTTAAGCAACTAACGATGTTTTATTTTATTACTCTATTAAATCACCTCGAAAAAACGTCTTCTAATCTTTCGTATTTAATTGTATGTTTGTATATTGCAACCGCCATTTCGAGCCCATTTATATTCTTAATTCTACTAATTCACCTCTTAATCTAGCGACGATAATGCTCATGACTATTTTCTTAATCCCTTTGCAGTAGACTTGAAAACTATTCAACTAGGATTGTACACACATTTAAACAAGGCAAAGCTAAGCATTTTTGTATACATATATAAGGGTTTGCATGTAAGCAATTTTGACTGACAACAATTTCTATTAACTATGAATATTTTGCTTATCATTACATTTATTAATTATAAAATTTAATGTAAATGAAATGAAATTTGTGTGTGTGCCTTTTAATTTCACTAATTAAATAAGAAATAAAAATATAGAGGACTGAATGATGATGTGTAGAAAGAAACTTTGAAAATATTTTTAAATAATATTGCAACAAAACGGATCCCTCAATTTGAATTAACCCTTTTTATATCTATAGATGCCGCTGGTTGTTCTTCAAAAAATATCTAATAGTTTATCCGATATCAGTGACATTTCTCAATCTTACTGTTTTTCTTCAACTGCCTTTACTTATTCGTATGCTTCAGTATAGCTGAGACCGCTCCTCAATCACATGATAATCACTTACGAGTAGCTCTATTGAATATTTGTAGGACTGAAACTTTAGAACCCCACATATTTTACTCAAATTCCTTGCCACACATTTATATTATAATGTCATGTTAGTAGTATCGTTATTTTTATTCGATTATTTATATATTAATTTGGGCGTAAACAAAGAAGTATAAACGTAATTGCACTTCTTAAAGTGTGTAAATTGTGTTTAATTTTCTGTCGAGAGTCAATAAATGTTATATTATTGCAATACTAAGAATTCGTATATGATAATTTGGTTCAATAAAATTATCACTTTTACCATAAATACTACTTTAGAGCTCTGGATTCCTTCGAAGCTTAAAAGATTGGAATTAATGAATGTTCATATTTTGCACTGACCAAAAAAATTTTGTATTACAAAAACTTTGCTTGTTCTTTGGAAGTTTGCAAGTATTAAAATATCGATAATAATAAAATCTGAAACATTAAACCACAATTAAATTGCCGAATGAAGCTGAAATAAAAATTTAGGTGCTCATTCTAATCTACAAACTCTTGGTAGAAGTTTGTAGTTTTTATTTGCCGACCCCTTATGCCCTTGTGCGCTATGTTACACATAATATGTAGCGTGTAATAATTTCGATATTTATAGAGTGAAATTTGGAAATTGGTTAAGCTTTGTCTGTTCGTTCTCACCTCAGTTATAGTTATTCTAAAAAATGTTTTCGAAAGTTTTATCTGTTGAAGATAATATCGGGTTTTTTTCGGGATTTTTTCATACCAATGAAATAGAATTAACTGACATATACGAGTATATGGAAACTAAAAAAATTATAAGTGTAAAACAAAAGATGTTTCGAACCTTAAAAAAAATTCTATTTATAGTTATGCATTTATAATAAGAAATGTGAAAAGCATTGTATATTACTTTTTGGTCACATATGTATATTACTATAATGTTGCTTAGTAGTTATTGTTTAGTTTCGATGTTTAATCTTTAAGGGTTCTACTTAAGCATACGCTAATTGATTTTAAGTATATAAATTCCTATACACTCTGTATTTACAATTGTGCACACATGCAAATATCCATATATTATTATCGAGAGTCTCACTTAGCTATTTACAGTTTTATAATTTTTCAATATAACTTAAATAAGAAATATATTATTTATTTTAGTTCTTTCTTACTATTTTGCTAAACAACCAACTATAAATTTATATAGCATTTTAATTTTGAAGCACTTGTCCCGAATTGCCTTCATATTATACTTATCTGAGTATAAGAATCACTCATACATAATATTATTAGGAATGTTTTTATGATTTAATTTCGGTTTAATAAACTGTATTTATTTTAATTTTTAATTACACCGACCGACAGCCAAGAAAACATAATAAGATATGGCAATTACAAGCGTGGAATACCCCAGGAATGTTTCAATACCCGCCATTTAGCCTCTAAACGTCACATTTTTTACAGCGAACTAAATATTTCCTAAACTACTAAACTACTAAACTACTAAATATTTCACGCCAAGTTTATATGAATTTAAAATAATTACTGAAACTAAATCTATCATTAAAGTTTGAAAGTAATTGTAAAATTGGATAGCGTGATAGAGTAGATTCTTTTAAAAAGTCTGAAAAAAAAGATATTATTAGCAGTTTTGTTTCTTATGACCCACTCTTTTCGCCTTAGAAGGCGACCACATTTGAGTAGTATCCCTGTAGAACATTTTAACTCAAGCTGTTAAAATATTCCACGCAGTGCCATATTTTATTATAAAATCGTCTTTAAGACGATAGGACTGATGATTTTTAAAAGTCAATATTATATCTAGATTTAAAAAAAAAATGTAGATGAGCATGTGACCAATTTTTTTTAATTTAGTACACTGGATAAAATCGCGAATTTTAGAGAGATGTGGCCTTCCACTTCCATAATTGCTATATACATACATATGTAATCGTTTTTTCTAAATTATTTGATTCTATTCTTGCTATACCTGTTTGATTAGCTATCGCAAACGGCTAATATCCATTTAGTACTTACATATATAAATCTAATAACACTGGTCAAATTAATAATTTTCCTCTCATTAAGTTTTCACACGAACATATATCAAGTTTTTCTACTTTCATTATTTTTGATTTAACGGTATGTATTAAAAATATTCGTATCCAGGAAACTCACTGAATAATTTCGAATTCAGTTTTGATAAGGTGAACTCTTTCTTGCAAGATGGTAGTGAGATACATGAATCGTGGGAAGCTCACTAGCTAATTTCGTTCGTAGAAAAAAATTATAAACAATTGAAGCTGACTTTTTACCTTGTAGAATAAGATAAAAGAAAACCCCTTAATTGCAGTGGTTGTACCACATTACTGTTTAAAATAGGTGTGTGCATAAAAAATTTTATTTTTCTTTCATATTTCTCTCATCAAAGGTATCTTAAAGAAAATTTCATTGGACCGAATTGTGATATTGAATTTTATTGAAGAGTGGCAACTTTCAGCAAAATATTTCCAATTAGGAGGTTGGTCAAGTCTCTTCAGTTTTATAACCATATTGTGGTGTTTCTTTAACTCATCGAGTTTTTTGCTCAAAAATATCTCCGGAAAACGCGAAAAATACAGGTAGAAAATTTTCGGAAATTTTTTATCGGATAGTTAGCCTCTCTCGTCTAGCACATATAATGGCTTATTGTAATAATTCGTTTATCGCAACATAACATTAAATTTTTCGAACAGCTCTAGTTTTTTTTTTTTTTTTGTTGTAAACAAAATATGAGTTGTCTTCAATTCACCATTTCTGTACTCGCTATCTATGCGCGCTGCTTTCTTGTAAAAAAAATTACATGTAAAAGCAACAACCAAGTTTCGAGTTGAATTCGTACAAGGGAGTATGCTGATACCTCAATAAAATGGTATCACGGTTTCTTCAATGCCATTAAGTTTTTTTTTGGCATAGTTTAGACCAGTTTTACTATTGTGAATGGCTTAAAGGACGAATTATTGTCAAAAATAAAAATAAGAAGATACTTTTTTTTATTTTAAAAATAATATAACTTAAAACTTAAAATTATTAAAAAAAAATAATTGTTTATGGAAAACAAAACTAAGGGGTAACTAAAACGTTTTTTTTTTGCTCGGAAAGAAGAATTACTCTACAAAAGAAAGAATCGCAACACAATTGCGCATGCGTCAGAAGACATGTTAGTGCAAGGTTGCATCGCAAGTTTTGCCCATTTTTGTTCGATTCATCACTCTAAATAAAAGTCTTGACGAATCGAAGGCATCTATTATTACCAATTACACCGAAAAGTCAACAAAAAAATATCGAAATCGGTTCAATCTTAGTATTCAGAGGTGCTCTGTATATTACACGTTAGAGGCATTTCGTTTACACAACACATTTTCGTTGCATTCGATCGATTTTAATACCAGATTTTAATACCAATAAAATATTAATTATATCTTCAAAATCGCATAAAATTATGCAAATTGCTCTTATTCATTGTATTTAAAATTTATCAATGTTATTCCTGTAATTGAGGTAATCGGTAAAATTAAACAAGAAATACAGTATTTTCAACATGAATTTCATGAAACAATTTCTTCCTGCCTCTTGCAGTTGTTTTAAATAAATTATGATTGTGAAACTCTTTCTTATCCAAACTATCCAATGAGTTTACAGTTACCGTAATCATTCTTCGTAGTGAACTTGACTACATTTTGATATCGTATTTATATAAATTCTCTAAATGGCTCATCATAACTATTGTTGTTGTCTGTCGTATCAAAACCATTGTTGAGTAGTATTGTAGTTGTTGTCGGTTGTTGCAACATCAATTGATTGTGGTTCGTTTGCATTAGATGTTGGGACAATTGTGGCTGCATGTGACTAAGACTTTGGTTCTGTATTTGTATGGTCGTGGTGGCGGTGGTAAGACGAGGTTGCTGATTCACCACATCCGCCGCAGCCAAAGCACAATCATACGAATTAGTGCCATTTGTGAGAACCTCATCATAACAGGGTCCAGGTCCAGGGCCAGGCCCAGAACTATTGCCGCCACCGCCAGCATTTAGATTTAAAATGTCAACGCCAACACCAACGCCAAGTCCAACATCGCCGACTCCGCCAATGCCACCATTGCCGCTTAGATCGGTAGTGGCACCATTCAAAATAACACTATTCAAATCCAATGACGACTCTTCGTTACGTTTCGAGAGAATTATGTGCGTCAAATTTATTATGTAGTTTTTGGCTAGAGTTAAAGTTTCAATTTTAGAGAGACGACGCTCCATTTCCACGTGTGGAATAACTTCACGCAACGACTGAAATGTAAAATGAGGTATGTGGGCTTTATGTATTTATTTTTTTACAAATCTGACAAACAATATCTATACAACATTCTTGAAGAATTCTTTGATTGCCTGGTTGATTTCTTGATCTGCCATAATTTAACTTTGAAATAAGTGCATAAAATATTTAACATAAAACATGTAGGAAGACATTACACACTGTATCGCTGGCATTACCTGAAAAGCGTCATTTAAGCTGTGCATTCTCATGCGTTCGCGCTCATTTGACTCCAACCGGCGCAGATTACGCTCCTTTGCGTTGAGAACGCCTTTCCTGCGGCGGCTTTGTGTGGAGCCCGTTAAGGAGTTCCTAGCGCGGCTGGATGGGCGTGCACTGCCACCGTTGCTGCTGCCGCCGCCGCCGCTTGTATCGTCGCTCTGTGAACTTGAATCTGTCATTTCCATTTCATAATTATTATTGCTTAACTGAAATGCAAAGGGAAAGAAATTGTTCTACATTCTGCTGGACATCTTCACGAACTACAAATTGACTACAGATTCATTACGTTCAACCCACATATAACACAAAAATACTTAATTTACCCACATATTCAATAACACACATACATGATAAATGCGTATGTAAGGTTATAGAGTTTAAAATGAAAAGGCAAATTCATACAGACATTTATATCTGCCGGAAAATAATAATATTTAAAAAATCAATGTGTGGGACATCAGCACTATGGTAACCCGATTTTGCGGGCTTTTCGATAAGTACTTGGCCTCACCGCCTGATGGCGGTACTATCGTGTAGGTACACTAAATGCCAAGGAATAATCGAAACCGTGGGCTTCACCCAACGAACATGCTCTGAAAAAGGCTAAGATTGTCCTATAGGGTTGAAAGGTAATGACCATAAATTTCAGGGATTCACAAGGTTCAATCTACATCGACTACCTGGAAAAGCGCAAAGCGGTCACTGGGCTCTACTATGCCAAATTATTGGCTGATTCGGCTCATTTGGCGAAGAAAAAAGTGTTCTTTTACCATGGCAAAGCACTGGCTTACACTTCCGCATTCGCCAAAACCAAATGCGTCGAATTAGACTATGAACTGTTGCATCATCCCCAGATTTATCCACGTGCGACCTCGTTTCGTTTTTCAACTTTGATAGAATCCAGTCGAAATTTCCGTCGTAGAAATTTCATTCGAATGAGGAGGTTATCGCCTCCACAGAGGACGACTTTAAAGATATCCTGAAAACGTATTTTTCAAGTGTATCGAAGTAAGAGGAGACTATATTGAGAAATAAATCTCAATTTTTTTTTTAAATTTTTATCTTTCTTTTGTAGGCTAAGTACTTTTCGGACCGCCTTTATGACTCACATAACACACTCACACATAATTAATGGAAATAAAACATTTTTCAGGATAACCTCTAGCTATTGTACAAAATTCAGTAATTGCACCACCCGATAAGAGATGATTTGTCAGCTTTAAATCTTAATCATTGGAGTATTAACTTGATTCAGAGCTGCCCCGTACCCACAACATTCCTATTTAGTACGTCAGGAAAGAGTCCATTGGACCTTGGTGGACTGGATAGAGCCATCTTACGGGTCAATCCTCATCTCACTTGCCAACTCGTGTTTTCTCAAATGATTTGTTTCTCGTGCAGAACTACAGTAAAAACGTTTCCTGTGTTGGCGACAACTATTACCCATTTGAAAGAGTTAGCTATTCTTCAATAACAAGCCATTCTTCAATAACAAACCACATAAATCGAGAGTTATATTATAAGAGAGTTCCCGCTTTCGAACTACGTGTGTCCTTACTGGGTAGCTTTTTCTATCTAACCCAATTTAATTTCCAATTCAGACATTTTGTCTACACTACTACTAAATAAAGATATCTTTAAATGGCTCAAGGACTTCATATAATATACTACCTGTGTAGTCCTTTGACTGGCTCTGCGTACGGGTCGTGAAGATCCTTCCTGTAAGTCAATAGGTGATGTTGGATGCTCAGAATTCACGTTAGGATTGAGTTGATGTTGATGCATTTGATGTTGTTGTTCCAAGGTCATGTATTCATGCGAGACCAGTATATCCGAAATATGATTTGAACCCATTTTGATTTTTGTTTTCCACCACGGTTAGCAACCTATTTATAAGAAATTTGTATGTAAACAATTAAGGAAGGGCTAAGTTCGGGTATTACCGAACATTTTATACTCTCGCATTTTGTGAGACTCAAAGGCTGTGAAATATTTTCAGGTGTTGACAAAACTTTATATTAAAAAATGTTGAAAATGAACTCAAAATTCAATATTTGACGAAACCGTGAAAATATTACGATCGTATTTGGTATCTTAGTAACTTATATTATGGATCTTAAGATCTTACTTTCTCTATATATTTTTTGTATATTGATATTAAATTATAAATATTGATATTATATATCAACAAGGTAATCGGAATCATAATATTAAGGACTAAGGATTTCATTCTTATTCAGCTCTAAACCACATCAAGTACAAGAAAATATGTCCACTTAATTTCAATATAATATCACTCATATTGACCAAACGGTTTAAATTCAGCTGGAAAGTCGGAAATCTCTATTTCGAGTATATTGTGACTAAGGGAAGGTCTGGACTTATTGTATTAACTTTCGGTATTACTCAATTAAACTCGAGAATATGTTTTCAAACAATTTTATGAAGGTAAAGATAAACATTGACCGGTATATTTGACATAAAGTCTGTTAGAATACCGAAAATCATTATATAAAGTACATAGGATCTTGCGTAATTCATTGGCCTATTTCGCACATTTTTGGTATTAAACTATTCCAATATTAGATTTAATTTTGCTAAGATATCTTACATATTGACCGACATATATGATATAAAGCTTGCCTGATGTTCGAAATACTTATATTAGGTATATGGGTCCAGGGGAAGTATTAACCCGGCTTTATCCATTTTTTATAAAATTTTTGTCATCATATATATTACATGAATATATCAGATAAAATATAAAAGACATATTACCAGAAAAAAATGAAGATACCTCACTTATTGACCAATATATACGGTACAGGACCAACCGGAAGTTTGAAATTCTTATATTAGATAGGTGCTAGAGGAAATTTTTACCCGATTTGATTCAGTTTAGGCACAAGGGTACGCTATCATCATAAAAAGATACTCCTCGAATTTCATTACGATATCTCACAGATTGGCCGACGATTTCGGTATAAAGTCAGCCATAGGCGCTGGAGTCCACCTATTTGGTATCTGATATCTGATATCTTTATATCCATTGGTATATGCTGTAAAGAATTAGGAAGAAGTTTTTTTTGACACAACTTTAGTGGCTTGTGAGATGTGTACATTAAACCTATTAAGAGGCGGGGCCATGCCCATCTTTTCAAAACTTTTAAACCACAAAATACTTCGACGCTCTGTACCTTCTATACTTCGATGCCCTGTACCAAATTACAAATTTGGGTCTAAATTTGTGGCTTAGTTATAGCACTTTACAATTTTTCGATTACTTTTTTTACTTAATGTGATTGCTTGGATGGATGGACAGTCCCCCGAAATTTAACTCGTCTCGTCATCCCGATCATTTCAATATATATAACTCTATATCAATCTCGATTAGTTTTAAGTGTTACAAACAACCGTTAGCTGAACAAAACTATGTATTCAGTGCCAAAATGTTGCGAGAGTATAAAGAAAACTTTTTGTAATTTTTATAAATTCATAGAATTAAACATTTGATTTCTTATACATATGTATGCATATCGCTGCATAAAACAGCATAGCAATAAATTTTCAAGCGCAGCTCAGGTGATTATGCCGGAAAAACTGACGTGTTTCGAGTGTGTCAGGGGAGAGAAAATAAACCAGTCACCAGTCGCCAGTCACACATGTGGCAATAAATAAGGTGCTAGCGCCGTTTTGTTATTAAAAGTAACACGGACTTAAATTCTAATATTTTTAAATTTATTTGTGTTGGTTTGATTTCTGAACCTGTTTCTGTACACATTTAAAAAAATTATGGAAAGTGTTATTCATGAAGTTATTTTAAATATAAGTTTATCCGTTTAGTTGTCAAAATTATAATCCTTTTAATATAACAGTTAACTGGAGTACTTACGGTATCAAGGGTAAGGACATATTATTTATAGTGAAAATATTTCAATCTAATTTTCACTATGCTACTAAGTTTTTCTTTTCTGTGTTAATAGTGTTATGATAAACTGTGCTATCCGTAGTAGCATAAACTCGGATAAAAGGTCTACCAAATTTTGTGAAGCGCCCATGGATTGATTTGATCATATTAATCAGGCAATATTTTTAGAGGACGTAAACCGCTGGCGTAAAGATTGAGATATTTGGACTAAACAAGGAAGTTATACCGTGTTGTGATCACATTTGCCAATATGCTGCAATCAAAAATATTTAGCGGGTTTCGACATCTGTAGGACATTTGTAGGAAATTAATGATTTGTTAACAATATATAGGATAAACCGTCATCGATTCGCTATTTCTCTGCTCGTTAGCTTTAGGCGCTGATTGCTACCAAATTTTATTTTACAGATTTTGAACAAGATTTTCTATTGTAAATAGCTAGAATGACAAAGTATTGTCAAAATCCTTTATTCAAATCAAATCAAAATTATACAAGAATTAAATTCGTAAATATATGAACAGCTGTTATAACATGTTCGATTCACTACTCTCAAAGATTTGGCGAATCAAAAGCAACTTAGACAAATTATAGTTAACATTGGTTGAGAGTTGATGAGCTCAACCTGTTACCTGTACTGTTAAATATCTTAAAAAGTTGTAACTTAACAAACAAAGTTCGGCAATTATGTCAACTTTTGCTACAATCAGCTAACTATTTAATTAGTATGACAAGAATTTATATGCATACTCATATAACAACAACGTCTACTCCTTTATATCAGCCTTTCTTTTTACTTAAGCTTCAGCTTTTGTTCTAACTGTAGTTCTGCAATATTTGTATACATAAAAAAATATAATGCACCAAATTTCGAAACAAATATTTTAAGATCAGGAAATCATGTTGTAAATTTATTAATACAAATAATTGAGCGAGCTATGAGAATATTTTTCCCCATTTCGCCATTTTTGGAAAAGAATTGCCACATATCAGATCAGCTAAATTTTGTTTCGATATCTTATTGATACTTGGGAAATCTTTTATAGATCTTCTGAATAGGGGGGCGTTATGAAAATATTTTGTACCACAATGAAGGTGAGCGGAGTCACGCCTATAACAGCCTAATTTATTTTCTAGATGTCTCATTATTAAAGTGTTGAATGGTAACATTATAGCTTAGAGATTTAATAATTTAAGTTTGACATTCAAAGCTGAATAATTTACAGAAGTAGAGCACATTCCAACGAATCTGGAATATAGCTGGTTTGCTATATCATACAAACACTCTCCAAAAGACAATAAATTTTTTACCCAAATTATGGCGAATGTTTAAGGTGTTACATTAAACTGTAATATTAATATGCAATATATTGCGAGAATATTAAAAGCTTCTTATAAAATCCTTCAGGAGTTCGAATTACCTCAAAACGTATTGGGCATACCAAAAAAGGAAGATACGCTCGATTAAATGTCTAATAAAGTTGTAGTGCCCGTTTCTTGTTCCTGAAAAGCAGTTGCCATCAATGTTGCCCATCCTGCCGATGTTGCCGATCCTACCAAAATTAATAGGTTTTTTTTTTTCATTTAGTAGGTTGATAGGTTAACTCGAATTTTGTTAGGTATTACATCAATATAGATATTTGGGGTAAAGTAGAAAGCATTTTTCTTAAAATATTTTAGCAACCTAGTGTACACGAATATTTTTCTAATGATTTTATATAACATACAAACATAAATATGCATGAAAATTAAAGCAATTTCCTTCTATATTGAATTTTAGAGCAATTCAGAGTTAGGCTTAATTTTAACCGCGAGGACATAAAGATACTTCAAATTATTACACCGTCGAAGATCTACCAATACTTCTTCTCGTTCTTAAATTCACTAACCTATTGCCCCGATTCTGTTACAAAGTAATGGACCTTGTTGAGCTTAGTGCATTAAATCCATCTGTTTGTCTGTATGGACTTGGAAACGTTTTGACCAAAAGTTAATTCAATTAAAGATGAATTTAATTATAATTAAATATTTTTGCTGATTTTTGCAATTTAATTTTCAATTTAATTGTGTCACAGCTCTGCCACGACTGAGCGGAAAATTTTTTCAACAAAGTTGGGAAATAAACCTACTGTTGATAATATTCATAATATATTTTTGTACCCAGAACTTTTAAATAATAAACATATGTGTTTACCAACAATTTAATTGAATTTTTAAGTTGTACTAAATGTTAAATTATTTACAATTTTAGTAAATTTGACATTGAAAACAAAGCCTGAAACTTTTTTTAGGGTTTAAGTGGTTTTTGTAGGACATTTTGGTAGGAAAATAAATTGTCTGTGCTGAACCAGGTTGTCAATTAGAGGGTATCGATATAATATATAAATGAAAATCCGTGAACTTTTTAAGAGAGCAGTATCGTCTCATTATGTTGATTCTATAGGTCGCTACTCTAAAAAACATCCGATATAAACAGAATTCAAAGAATTAAAAAAGTGGTAGTGAATAAAAAATTTTTCTTTCTTTTTTGTTTCACTCGGTTTTTAGTATTACAGTAAATAATAATATTGCCAATACCTCTTCAATTGCATAGTAGATGTTTAATGTTAATAAATGTAATTAAAGCTGTGTTTTTCTGGTTGAAAGTACTTAAAAGCCATTACCGCCACTAACACTGTTCGCATTAAAAAATATTGTCGCCAGCGGAACTCCTGCCATGCCGGACAATTCTTTTTTCTTTTCATCGCATCTGTAACCCTATAACCTTATTCTTCTTTCCATTGCTTTTTATTTTATTTCCCTCAGCATTGCAACAAAGCACTAACAGCATTCTTAAGGATCAACCGCTTTGTTCTTTCATATAAATACAATACAAATGTGAATATGAAAAGCAAGTATCGAAAAGCATATACTTAATTGCACTGGATGCAATGTAAATAAATACATAATAAAACGAGAACAGTTAAGTCAAGAAAGGATACTGCACAATAACAGAAATTTTGGCAAATTCTTTCCGATTTTTTTAAACAAATTTACAAAGAATTTCATATTTCTTAAAATTTGCGGCATAATTTTTCATTCAAATTTATTTCATGACTTTTTATAATTTATTAGATTTTGTTTTTCTAAACACCTAAAAAATTAAATTGGCTGTACAACAAAAAATTTAACAAAATCGATTTTAATTTAAAAAATTTAACTTGATCGATAACATGTGATAGAATGTGAAGATGAATGACATTGCCTCTTTACTTTTCATTTCGATCGATATATAAGTATCGATTCGACACATTTCGGATACGATTCCATCGCCGCCGGACTCATACTAAGAAAATGAGATGATTGCAAAAACAAAAAAAAAGTCGTGATTCAACCATCTTATTCAGCAGATTTGGCTCTTTTGCGCCGTTTTTGTTTCCAAAAGTAAAATATATCCTTAGGATAAAGTAACATTAGTAGATTTAGCTCCTAAAAAGAAATACACTGATAAAACTAAATTTCATTCTGGCCGGCGCGTAGAACTATTTGGTATGCTTGTATTTACTCAAAAGAATCTATTTTGAAGACAGCAGTAAAAATTGATTCGAAATTGCAGTTATTGTTGGAAATCCGAGTAAACATTAATTAAATTTATATGTATATATATCAAAATTAATTAAATTGTATTTATTATGTTATATTAAATAAATTATATCACCTCATCCCATCCTAGTGCAATAAAGAACCCTAGCAACTCAGTTGGGCTAATGGAGGTGACTTTTTCCCTTTGCGGATACAATATTCCGATGACTTTGCTCCTTCTTCTTACTATCGCTACGTGTTTAAGAAGTAGATCCTCAAGTGTCTTCGCCGAAAGCTCGCAGAATCGACGTTTTCCTTCGAATAAAAATACCCTTTGTGTCCTTACGAGATGCACAAAATCTCTCGTTGCCCTCATCAAAATTAATTAGGCAGTTGTAGAATAGCGCAATTCGAATTATATTAATAATAAAGTGTTCATATATTTAAATTAGATTAAAGTATTTTAGTAATAATTTTTATTTAGTAAAATTTAGTAAAATAAAGTAAATTAGTAATAAAATCTATTAAATTCTTTTCGTTCAAGACGTTATTTCCTTCCAACGCGAAAAAAGGAAGAAACTGAACGAAATTGTCTTAGCTTCTAATATATATAGAAAAAATAATTACTTAAACCTTGCTGCTGTTCATTCGTTTTACTATTCATATATATTTTGCAATCATTTTGTTTTATAAAACTTAATTCAAATAAATATAACAAGTTCAAACTAATTGTATAGCATTTAATTGGTAAACTGACAAAGTTAATTTCACAAAAGTGCTTTAGAATGCTTTCTAGCTAATTCCTGCAGATTTAACTGCTTAAAGGGTGGAACTTAAACAAAATATACTATTAATCGTCTTGGTGCATTCGTTTTATCTAAGCTACAAAAAGCTACGGCTAATATAATATTTTTATTTTCGGGTCTGTATTTTATATATTAAGGGTAGGAACTACGACAATTCAAAAGTGTTTTCCTTAAAAACACAACAAAAAACTATATATGATAATACGCTATTGATAGTGTGATCCATTCATTCCAAATGAACAACTTTTAGTCGCAATTCCAGAACGAGCGAGTTTGAATTAGAGCTTGTAGCATAGAGTCAAAGTCATTCAAAACAGTGGTAATAGATGCCAAAGTTCATACCACTATTTCTACACATTTTTATTCGTCATCTAAATATAGTGCAGGATGTACAACCAGGTACCCCGTTATGTAAACAAAACTATAATATCCAAGGCGGAAATAAGACTTATTCTTTTATATAACCACATGAATGAGGTTTCCTATTTTGGAGGAGTTAGTGGGTTAGATAGTTAGTAGAAAGAATTTTGCATGTAATTTTTTAAAATTATGTTTCAATAACTCATAATCGGAAAAAAGGCATTGTACGGCAACGATTTCGTCTGTTGCTGTAAAATGAACTGATGAATTTTAATACGCCGTTATACAGGAGGTGGTGTGGTTGATGACTAATTGAAAACTATTCTACAGCCTTCGAAATTGATGTGACAGATATTGCATACCTGATTTTCTTACGCTTCTTTAATCGAATAGGGCCTAAATAAACAATTAGAAAATTTTCTTAATAGATCTTATTATATTTTCATCATTAACATACTTAATTCTTGTTTGATAAAAGAAATAACAAGAGCGCTCTAAGTAAGGTGAAAATATTTTTTTATTGAGCGAAGATCGATTAAGTTGATTTCAAATTTAATTTATTTAAGTTTTACGATAGTCGGTTTTACTTCACAGGAATGGCCCCAGATTTATAACGGGGGGAACTGTCAACTCGGTGGTATTCCTCAAAATTATTTAAGGAATGTTTTCTACCGCAACAATAAGAACAACAACAAAGTTTTGATTTATAATTTAGCCTTAATATGCAATTTCATTTCTTTTTTAACATAATAAGGCATTTTTTAATTTTAATTTTTATATTCTTTAGATTTCATTCCTTTTTGTGCTGCATAGTTGAAACATTTTGGAAAAGTATGTATTGTACTATATTTGAATTGACTTAAACAACAATGAGTATTGTTTGCATTCAATTAATAAACAAAAGAAACTGAATTTGAAACTAAATCAGAAAAAAGAAAAATAAATACATGTTTTTACCAAATATCATTTAATATGGAACTTTGAGGATTAAGTAATTATTGTTTTGTGCAACTGATTTAAGGAAGCACAGACTCATTTTTTCAATACCGTTTAATACCTTAAATTTGACCACTTTAAAAACTGTTGAATTTGGACCTTTTCGCTAAGTATAATTTCAAAAATTTTTTGGGATCTCTTAAAGGCTACTTTCACCAAATTTTAAGGTTTCTTTCTGACGAAAGTATTGTTATTTCTCATAGAACTCAGCAGCATGCTTCGTGTACACATTTAAGTTCGAGTTGAAATACAAATTTTTTTAACTTTCAGTTAATTTTTAATGAATATCTTTTCCACTGAAATAACACTTGTTGCGTTGGCACAGATGAAAGCAATACACTGTTTGAACGGCAAACGACGACGAACCACGACGGCGCCGAGTGAATCCCGCTGCGGCAAGTGCACAACTAAGCAGACAGATTGAACCGGAAGCACTGAGGCTGCCGCATAGCCACTTGTGGATTCGAATGAAATGCCATCGTATAGCAGTACAAAGGCAGGCAACCAGCTATTACTGACAGACAGACAAGCAAGCAACAAGTACGAGTACGACGGCGTCAACACGCGCTAACTCGCAACGTTAACAAAGGCTGGACTAACCAGCCAACCAACCACCCACACAAGTATTCTGCGGCAATTGGTAGTATTGCGCATGCCCGTTTCCGTTGCGCTCAACACTGTACGCTATCAACCGACACGCGGATCATCAACGCCGAGCGAGTGAGTGGATACTTGTTGCTTCGGCACTGTTGAGTGAAAGTCGACATTGCGCTCAAATATGCTTGAGTGATGGTAAAGTCAGCGTGCAGAAAAAGCAACACGAAGCAGAAGCGAAGCAAGGCTGAATCAGCTCCACCCCTCTGCTTTCCACGACTCAGTCAGTTGCCATTCAGTTTCATTGGAAAGTGTTGGCTCCACTACTGGCATTTGTATGCATTATCAACTGCTTCTGCTCTTGTAGGCCAGGGATTCTTTTACCGTGTGTGCAATGTCAGTGGAACGCGTGGGCTTTTGTGCGAATGTGTGTATTATGAATAAGGGTACTTTCTTTTGATGTTGTTCTTGCTGTTGTCATTTAAAGGCATCTGATGTTGATTACGTATGTATTTACCAACATAAATGCACACACATCATCTATATAATCATGTGTGTACAGAATCAGTTTGCTGGTGATGACGTTTATAACACTAATGTCATTATATAGATGATTCAATAAATGTAGATTATTACGATAATGGAGCGCCCATGCACTTACACGTTATTCTATATCCATTACGATTCCAAAAGGCCATACATTATGTATTTGTTCAGTAACTGGAGCTTTTTATAAAAGAAGATGTTATGACAAAATTTAGTATAGTCAGATTAATCGAAAAAAATCGCTTAATTACCTATACCGGCCTTGCCCTTGTTCTCGGGTTTTCGCTCCATGTCGTCAAGTTATGTAACTATTGACAAGTCTCGTACATCCGAGACTTTAAGCAAATGTTCCAAGTTCTTGACGTAGCGACGTTATCTGAAGATTCAAATCTTTTGCTTCAATAACTTACAATCCTGCTTCCTTAAATTGAACCTGCAAAACATCTGAATAGTTTAAAAAAAATCGCCAAAACTTTTAATCCTAAAATAAAACTCTCTAAAAACATAAACATACCTAATGTATATTTTAATGAATTTTAAACTCTAATTAATAGAGTTTTAAATTTTGAAACGATTAAAACGGATGGGATGTTGAAACTAGAGGCGATTCGAACATAAAATTCACTTTCATTCACATTAATCATTTTGCGAGGAAGTGAAATTTTGAGAAAAATAAGGAGTTGTAGAAAAAAGTACTGAGAGAAAAGACGAAATAAACTATATTATGGAGGTTGAACTGTTCTCCTAGAAATTTAATAACTTACTGTATTTTCATTTAAAATTTAGCAAACATCTTAGAAGCGGAAATGCTGGGCATTACAAGTGACTCCAGAGTAATAACGAACAATGCCGGATCGATGGAGAATTACAGGTTTCGGTTTTGGCATAATCAGCTGTGTGCGTTCCCAACATGTAGCAAATCTGAAATCCTTGGAAGCTATCAAAGGCTAAATATGCCAAGACGGTCTATGATGAATTTTATGACCGGAATATAGCAACTGGGTCTTGCTCACAGTATAGCGAAATGGCGCTTTAATCTTTAGTTGGATCAGAGATTTAAAATCAACCAACAACCATCAGACGTGTATTTGAAAACTTGCTCATTCAGTTTCTTACCCTTGATTGTAATAACATAAATTACCGATATTTCTAGCGAAAGGCTGCTCGGAAATTTGAGTTATCCTTTCTCTACCAATAAATTTAAAGCCATTAAATCAGGGGTCTTTCTTATTGAATCAAATTTCATTTCGGATATGATTAGGAATAGGATTAGGATTAGGACGATGTTTAATTACCATACACATTCTGTGGAGTACCGTATAATAAAAAATTCTGTATTATTGTTTGCCGATTTGGAAAGGTTTCAGAGAAAGGCTAGCTGATATTTAGTCACCGAGCTTATATTAGATAACATTGAGTTATGTAACGTTTATATGATGATTTTATTGAAACCACATCTTATTAACATCTTAGATGATACCTTGAAGATTTGTGGTATATTTGTAAATTGCATTCCAACCAATGACTGTCAATAGCATGTAGAAGTTCCTACCCGTCGTGTAAAGCTTTTAAAAACTACTTGTGTTATCAGTATTACTATATTTACTTCACCTCGCACCCATATTTATCAGGTTAGTCTTTTCATTTTAAGGACCAAAAGTCTATGCTTACATTCAACCTTTTCCATTGGTCCCGGGAAATCCCGGAAAACTTAGATCTCATTTTCGGAAAATAATTAAAGTAAATGTTTTCTTGTTCCTACATACACATATCCACTTAATACTTTACTGGATATTAAGAACTTGTTTGCGTCACAAAAAATTACAAATAAATATCTCCCATATATTGATAAAAAGACATTTAGTTCAAATATATAATATATACACATAAGTATAGAATAGATATAATAGAATATCATACTGGCTGTGCATGAAACTATGCCAGTATTATATCGATTTGAATGGAAAACATTATCATTATCAACAATCGAGAAGATTCATTCTTATAATACCCGTACTCATATAATACACTATATATTTATACATACGTACTATACATACAAATTTCCAAATAGATAAAGTTGCTAGTGTGATAACAAACTATAAATGTTTACGAAAATAAGATTACAATAAAATCAGGATGTGATAAATTTCTACGATAAAGCTTAGTATATTTTGCTTACTTCCATAAATATATCTTATTTTATTTTTTATGATGATATGTTGGAAATACACGCATACTATTTTACCACCGAAAATTAAAATATATTTCGAAAATAATCGAAAAATGTGGAAATGAAATTAAAATGAATAATATGTCTAATGTGTAATTAACGATTTGTTCATCAAAATATATATTTTTTTGCGTAAATTTTCTTTTCTATAAGCAAGCATTAGCGGTTTTTTGTAATCTTGCCGTAAAAGAACAGCACAACTTGGCAAAAGTTATGTACTACATTAATCTGCAGAGTGTCGGTGAAACATACTTCCGAGCCGTTAATCAGAGTAAATAGTTCTTTTAGTTTATAGTAAGTCGTGAAGGAAATCGAAAAAATATGTAAGGACCTTCTTTTGCCAGTTCGACAACAATGCCACCACATTTGTCTCATCGTTTTATAAATTTAAAGACTTTCTAATTTCAAGCCGCAAATCTTTGTACAGCATCAAGTACAACTGTACAGCATCTTCTGCAAGCTGAGAAAATACAATACTTTGGATCACGAATATTTCAGAGCTGTTTGAGTTACTGTAAAATAAGGTGTTGAAAGCCACATCGTCATTTTATCACACTTAGCCTGTTCCAGCATTAAGATGCTTATACTTCTTCCTCTTTTTCTTGATGAGCATAGTAAAAAAGTAATAAAAACTCAGCTAATTTGTCTCCCCCTTTCGGGTTTTACAGGCGATTACAAAATTTCTGTGGATAAAATTTTGCACTACGTTCTGGTGTATATGGCGGGGATGATTATTGTTAGCGAACACAACAAATGTTGGTCAAATTATGAATTGAAATGAACTGTTTAGCGAGCTGTTATAGAACTTAGACACATCTAAGGTTATATAAACCTTGATTTCTCTCTTTTTTTATTTAGTAAATTGTTTAAATTAGTAAATTTTATAAAAAAATTTTTAGTAAATTAATTTAAACCCCTAGCTTTAGTATAAGAACTTCTTTCTCTGTTTCAATGAATTCATGAAAATTTTCGATGCTATATTGTTTGAATCCTTTACAGAGTTGTTAATATGTTATATTAACTTGTTATAATGTTAGAGTACTTTAATTTTGTGAGCATTGTGGAGGTCGACTTAAAGTACATATACTTCCTAGTTCAGGCACATATTCACTGCTTTTGATGTTTCTAACGGCTAAACCCAAAATTGCAGGTGACTTAAAAGAAATGTTTAACGAACAACATTTACGAAGAATTTGAAAGCTACGATATTTTCGAGATTATTTATCATTCCGGAACGATACGATACTTATTTTCAGGGAGTGGAAAAGATTTAAAAAAGTAATCAGCAACTGGATTAAGCAAATGTGATTGTAGATACAATGATTGATGTTTCAATATAGATATAAATTAGTACAGATAGTACAGTAGATAGAATAAATTAGTACAGATCATGCAGGTTCACTAACATCATGACTTTCTAGACGGGATTCTCAATCGAAACATTTTATGCAAAATATTTAAACAAAAAGTGCTTCCAATAGCAGTATTCGAAGCCTCATATACCTAAAGAAAATAATATTATGCCCACTTAAATACTTAAATGTTTATTAGATTCGAAGTACCATGAAAAGGGCTTCTGTAGCAAATTCACATTGTCTTTCTGTAATGCTCAAACCCACCAATTTGCCATGTTCTTAAAGCGTTTGACGGTCAAGGCTGTCTTTCTCACAAGCCAACACAAGTTGATTGAATTCAACAAGTCGCTGCGAAAATAACAAATGGGAGCTCAACATTAAGACCAGCACATAATAACTAATATGATTTCAATCCTGACAAATTCTCCTTCCGCTCAAATGGAGGGATGTCACTTTCAAAACAGTTGCCACTTGCATGTTGCACAACAACAACAGTACATATATAAATGTCTATTGCGTAAATATGCTGCATTGGCAGGGCAACTGGCATCTGGATTCGCAATAGACCACATTTGCAACCAATGTGGACCATGAAAACCTCCGGCGAGTACGGTGGTGGTGCGGGACACTGGGTACGGATTTAAATGGCGACAGTGCCAAATACAAATTGACAGATAATATTTTTAAGTATTTGAAGGATAACAGCACTCGCGGCACGCGGTCGGAAGGCGGCAACGTCGTCGGTTGTAGCGTTTAAGCATTCGTAAGACTGCGCTTTTCGAGTGTTTACGATGTTGATGGCTGCACCCGGGGCGCTTGACGAAGGCCATTATGCAAATATTAGCAGATTTTATTGTTTTTTCTGCTTATAGAGAGAGGTTGCTCCGGTTTCTCTGCTGTTATTACATGGCGTAAGATGAAGCGACAAGCAATCAATGCTGCAAGACAGTTAAAAATATCCGGCAGATTCTGGGCGGTGGGGATGTACATATGTAACCACAGGCACTGAAATATTTATTTACAACCGATTTGCTGGTCGCTTTAGTTCGGCATTATTAAACCGATTTGACATACTTGTTCGACATAGTTGTGCACTCATTTGCAGTGCTTGCTCAAACGCACATACACTCATGTATATATATATATATATAAATGCACGTACTTATACTATGAACTTCTGTCTGTATGTCTTCATATTTATATATATATTTTTTACTCTCGCAACATGTTTCAACAGAGTATATTAGTTTTGTCCACCTAACTGTTCTTTGTAACACCTAAAACTAATCGAGATAGATATAGAGTCATATATTATATACATATAATAAATGATCACGATGGCGAGACGAGTTGAATTCCGAGTGACTGCCCGTTTCTTCTTCTTTCACTTTAAAGTAGACAACCATGTACCCTCATACAACACAATCTAAAATTTAGTCTATTTCTTTCACTCTAAAGTAGATAAATCAAGCACCAATTAAGATAGTGGAATGAAACGTTGTACAAATAATGACTTCCAAATATGCCATCTTATGCGTAAAAATAGTTGAAATCGACCTATAGCTTTTCAAGCCCCCAGATACCCAATAAGAGGACCTCAGTGCCTACGGCTGACTTTATTCCTAAAATATCGTCAACACGTCAGAAACATTGAATTTTGCTGAAAATATGATACGGAAGGGTTGCATAGGAATCCGTGTAAAGTTTTGATGGTGGGCGTGGCACCGCCCACTTTTAGGAGAAATCCCATATCTCAAGAATGCCTTGACCGATTTCAACCAAATTTGGTGTATGACATTGTATTTGCATTCTTATGTCACGATATCGGATGAAAACCAGGCCTACTTCTCATATAACACAATTTTCAGTTTCATCTGATCCTTTCACTTTAAGGTAGATAAATCGAGCAGCAATTAGGATATGAAAATCAAACTTTGTACAAATAGTTCCTTCAGGATATGCCATCTTATGCGTAAAAATAGACGAAATCGGATTATAACTTTTCAATCCAGCAGATACCCAATAGTAGGACCTCAGTGCCTCTATCTGACTTTTACTGAAAATATCGGTAGATCTGTAAGATATTGTAATGAAATTGGAGTATTATCTTTCCATGATAATAGTGTACTCTGGTATCAAAAATGGTGCAAATCGGGTAAATAGTACCCCTAGCCCCCATATCCTAATAGATGGATTTTCCAAGTTCCGGTGGACTATATATGGCTGGAATATATGGTATTTCGATCAATATGTAAGATATCTTAGCAAAATTAAGTGATGGTGTAATATTGGATATACCACAGTTTACTGCCGAAAATGTGTGAAATCGATGAACGAATTACCCCAGCTCCCGAGTTTCGTTATTCCAGCAGACTTTATGCCGAATATGTCGGTCATTGTTACCTTCACAAAATTGCATGAAAACATCTTCTCTAATATACGTGAATAATGAAACGAGTTAATGTGATCAGTGCAGATCTTCCTCTATCCCAAAACTGCCCGATATAAGAATGCCCGACTTTCCACCTGACTTTAAACAGTTTATTTTGGTCAATATGTGTGATATTTGAATGAAATTAAGTAGATATGTTTTCTTAAACACAATGTGAATTCACGCTAAAAAAGGAAGAAATCGGTCTAGACCATTGTCTAAGCCCTTATTCCTAATATAATGATTTGTTTTTCTCTGGTTGACTTTTTCCTCATATATCTAGTATATTTATTAAACCACTCTGGTTGAGTTATCGCATATCGTATATATCACTTCTTCATCTGAGTTAATTTGATAGATTTTAAAATAAATATCTCTGACACGAAGCAAAATATAGCCATGAAAGTACATGAGTCTATGACCTGTAATATAAGTTAATAAGATACCAAATATGATTGCAATCCATTGACAATTTCTTCGAATAATGAATGTTGAATTCTTCGGCAACATTTTTTAATATAAAGTTATATCCGCACCTGAAAGTATATCCCCGCCTCTGTTCCTTGCACATTGCGAAAGTAAAAAATGTTCGGTTACACCCGAACTTTGCCCTTTCTTACTTATTTAATATAAAGTTTTACCAGCACCTGAAAGTATTTCCCCTTCTCTGATCCTTGTATAAAATATTCTTTTAGACTCGAACTTGGCTCTTCCTTTCTTGTTTATCAATTTATTTATGGCACTGAATTGAATATTCAAGTGACTGTATCTTAAAATAACTGAAACCCTTCGTTAGAGGGTAGGTATCGCGATTCTGCAATGGCATACAGAATGTTTGCATATATAATATTCGCTTGTACATAAATACATATATTTATATTCCCTGTCACTTATTTAAAATTGTTAATATTAATTAATATACATTATATTACGAAGATGCAAAGTAAATACAGTGGAAATTATAAAGTGCCTTAAGTCTTTAAAAAAAAGTCTTAAGCTTACTCTCCCGATTCTCATAAAAGTTTTCTGTATAGGAAATTGCCTGAATTTTTATGGGGTTACACAAACTTTTGATATTAGGTAATATTTTTTGATCAGTTTAAGCAATCGGAAATTGAAATATGACTTGATATCCAGTCTATGGGCAGATTCCTGCTCTCAGTGTCCAGTAAATAAACACGCCTAAATAGTAAGATATTAGATTATACGCCTTAAACTTGTGATTAGGCGATTTATTTTTATTCCAAACGAGAAGTGGCAAATATGCATAGAAAGCAAATATGCGTAGGATTTCCGTGAGTCATCTTTGTAAAACAGCTTCGCAGAATACAGTTTAAAGACGATATTACAGTCACGCCTTGTATTCGATTAACTTCAGAAGACTATTTCAACAATCTTACCTTCAGAAACCTTGGTGTACTCTAGTATTTAGACGAGGTTAGTACCACCAATTTCCCATTCTTTCAAATAGTTACAAGGTTGCGTTTATGTTTAGATAGATAATTAATCCCTACGAGAGAGAACATACACCCCTATTTATTCCACGGGCAAATTAGGATTTTAACGTGGTAGAGAACATTTTTTCTAAAAATCATCTACAGCAGATCAGCAGGAGCATTTGTGAAATTTTCTTCTTTGAATTGAAGATTGAAGAAGAAGAAGATTGAAGACGTTTACATTTTATTGACATTGTTTCTTTTCCTCTAGATTACAAAACTCACGATAGGTAATGACTGTCCAAAATTTTTGATATCCTCTCAACAATAGATAAAAATTAATAATTTTCCAATCGATTTAATAATATATATCTAATAAAACTCCATATGAAAGTGAACCCTTATCTTCTATTAAATTAAGCGAAGTAACAAAATAAGCATACAAAGACACACATGCTTATATTAATTACAGGTATCAATTAGAAATTACTATATAATCATTTGTAATTGTAATGTAATCAAATTTTCACATTCTCAATATCTCTAATGGTAAACGAAAAAACGATAGTCAAAGCATTGATAAAACAAAAAAATAGAAAATTTTTCTAATCGAAACTTTTAAAATTTTTTCTTGTTTTGGAAAGCATTTGCATATAAATTACTATTCGACGCTTTCTTTTGAGTTTAACGAGCTTTCTGGGAAAATATTTACGCTACATAATTTCTCCAATGATGGTTGGTCAAAGTTCTTGGCGATTTGCATTCCATTTAACTATTTTTGTATGTAGGGCGGTCTCGCATTTACCTGATTTGAATCCATTTTCTTGACCTGAATATCGTAAAAGTTATATCAAAGAACTGTTTGGTAAGAAGAGTGCGAAATGGGTGTTATTTGTACATATTTATGTACACGCACGCACACACAGTTAGGAACAGGTAATCGTTATTGATGAATTCAATCTAAAAATTGTGTTTCTATCATTAATCGTCATTACCTAATGCAGTAGGGATTGTTTCAAAATAAAAAGCTTAAATATTTTAAGTTAGAAACTCATCTACTTTCATATAATATATGTATGTCTTATGTACTACATACATAAGTGCATTAAATTCAGTAGAAGAGTGTTTAAAAGTAAACGTTTTTATTATAGTATGCATTACATTTTTGTGTTATATATTGTAATTATTATTTTGTAATTTTATCACAGCAATTAATTTTTCGGGAGATCCCCTTATACTATACGTAATAATCCTGATAGGCGATGTCGAGGTTACTAGAACCAAAATAGTTTTTTTAATAAGGTCTGACACTGACAGGTCAGTGACAATTTTTGTGGTACTCATTTTCTACATTTCTTTTATAACTTCTCGACGAACAATATTACTGATATATAAAATACTAATTTGGATTATAAATGATTAAGTTTGTTTTTCAATCCCGATTAGTCATAATTCGGCATCAATATACACAAGCGAATTCAACTCACTCGGCTCGAGCGAATGTCCAATGTAAATTATAAAAGCTACTTATCTCACATCCGCCGTTCTGAGAGTTAAATAACCTAATGGAATTGAAATTTATTCAAATTAAAAATGATTGTTTAATATAGTTTCGATTCAAAAATAAATAAAACTGTTACACTTAGTGGTCCAACAACTTTCTGCCAGACCTATTACAAATAATTTAGGGTTCATCATACCTTCTTTTCTTACAGATACATTTTTTATAACTTCTCAGTAACATACGCGAAAGCTTTATTCGGTATCAAGAGTGTATTCTATCGAAAAGGAATTTAGAAACGACAAAAATGGTACAGGTGTTTCGGTCTTCTGTGTATTATATTCGTAAGGAAAGAAAATGAGAATTGTCCTCTCCACTCCATTGTCCACTCCTCGTATCAAAGGCACGTTTACTCGGCCAAAAAAGTGAACTTCGTTTTTTGATAAAACATTATTTCCTGATAGAGAAAACTCCATTCATACAAGACAACGGATTGATAAGTATTATGACAAATCTGCGCCAGCGTATTCAACTAGTTTGCTGAATTTCCTCGTAGCCGTATCCACACAAATGATGCACCCCGCTCAGGGAGGCCACAAGAGACAGTGCAATTGTGTTGGGTGACCATAAAATGAAATTGAGTGAGTTAGTTAACCATATTGATACCTCAAAAGATTGTGTAGATCATATCATTCACGAATTTTTACAAAGAAAAATCCTGTCGCGTCACCCATCACAGTCCTATTTTTTGAACATTGATTAAAACGTGTTCGACTTTCGAAACACAATGTGGCGCTAATCAAACGCAATAAGGACGAGTTTCTACCGATCAGGGACAATGGACGTAACATGGAACAACGTTATATGAGTCTAATCGGCAGTCCGCTGACTGGTTGTTGCCCGGAGAAAGTTGTTCAAAGTGCCTGTAAACACAATATTCAGCCAAAAAGTTTTTGCCAGTATTTTTTGGGATGCACTTGGAATTATTTTCATCGACTACCTCGAACGTGGTAAAACAATCAATAAAAAATATTACTGTGCATCATCAGAAAGATTGGACATCGAGATCAAAGGTAAGATAAAGACCGGAATTACGCTTTTATTATCTTTATCATGTAATAAATGAAAGGATTTCGAGTAGGAGGAAGAGCAGTGCGAGGGACAAAAAAAATTTAATCATGATTATTAACGAAAGAAAGAATGTGTCGAATGTGTAAAACTTATTTTCAAATTAGTTTCGGGAAATATAGATAATTTTAACCTTTTTTATTTATTTAGTTTAACATATGCAATCCATACATACATATCCATATATAAACCTATGCATACTGAACATGGGCTTAATCGTAGTTTTCGATCAACACCTAAAGTTGATTTTTTCTGATTTTTTTTCTGATCAAGGATCTTCTCCATTCGACAGCCAATAGCAAACCTTAGAATAAGTTTTTGTCCTGAAAAATCTTCTCATAACAATACACATCAGCCGTTCGGAGGCGGATAAAATGTATTTTATGTTTGTATGTAAGTGGCATGTGTTTTGGGCTTTAACGATTGCAAGCAATTTGTTGTTGTTTGTCGGCAACTTTGCGGTCGATTTTTGATCAGCATGCAGAAAGTAGCACATTGTTATTGACATCTGACGGACGCGAGCTGTTGGCAGACTTCCGTCGTCAAACATCAGTGGGCTATTCGGGCGGGGCAGATACGCCCGCTGGATTTTGCTTGTGTTGCTGGTATTGTGATGCCTAAAGTCTAGTGGATTTGTTCTGCTGCTAACACAAGCAAATCCCATCCGCTGGATTGGTATTGCGCGATTGTGATGGTTATTGTTATAATAACTGTATTTGTTCGTACAGAATTCTTCGTTGTTTTCTTTTCTATTTTAAATTGTTCCACACTTAATCGGCCTTATCAGAATTTCAATAACCGCAGGCTTTGCCGCCGTTTTCCTTTCACACACTCTGCCTTTTGACATTCTGCTCTGTATGTTTGCTTGTCTTTTTTTCACTTTTGTTTTGCAGCCTTAGCCCTGATAGTAAATGATTAAAATACGAGTTAAGTACTTTGAAGCTTGTTAAGAATTCCGGGCAAGTGCGAACCCCAGTGGCGAACAAAAAATATTGAATTAAACGTGCCATAATTTTTTTATGTCAAAGATTTAAGGCTTACCTTTTCCATTGTAGTTGTATTTCTAACTTCATTCTTACCCCACCTTATTTGAAGAATACATTTGCAATACAAATACATACTTACATATAGCCTAAGGACACATTATGAGCAAAATCCCCCTAGAAGATATGTTTACTAGGAGACAAATATGTTTGTGCACCTGTTTGTATGTATGTAAGTTGGCGATGAGGTCGAGGCGTTAGTACTTGAGTAACATACGTGGTTTTTGTTGTCACCTGAGCAAAATAATCTGCAAGGAGTATATGCTAGACTTCGTCGAAATCTCAACTGTAGACCATTGTTTGCTACTTTCTAACACAACATACATGGAATGCAATCGGGGTCAAATAACACCTTTGATGGCTGTCTCTTGGTCAATTGTTATAAGCTT
Source organism: Bactrocera minax (assembly GCA_021498325.1). Taxonomy (NCBI): domain Eukaryota; kingdom Metazoa; phylum Arthropoda; class Insecta; order Diptera; family Tephritidae; genus Bactrocera; species Bactrocera minax. Next base: position 1,564,145 of record JAKEEE010000047.1, read on the forward strand.
CTAGACATCCGGGATATACCCTAGCATAATAAAGAAATATATTAATCGTATGCAATAAGTCCACCCTTAATTCTAAATACTTCTTTGCGAAGAGTCTTACACCTTTTCTTTGTAATCCAACCTTGACGAAAAATATCATTTCTTAAACCACATTGCGGTCAAGAAAACATGTTCAATTAATTCCACACAAATTTGCCGATATATATGCATAAAGTTAACCTGAAGGTCGAAAATCACTATATGGGATTGAGAGAATATCTGGATTGATTTTATCTACTTTTGTTATTAAACTGAAGTATGCTCAAAAATTTGTTCTACACGATTTTATTAAGATAACTCATACATTGACCGATATATTCGGAATAAAAGCCAATTACAATAACGACAATCATTAATTCATTCAAAATATATTCCCATAACTTTGTTGAGATATCTACCGTATTGACAAATATATATGGTATAAAGTCAAACAGAAATTCGAAAATCATTTTATTAGCTACATTAAGGTTAGGGAAGTGTTGAACTGATTTTATAAATTTTTACTAAAATAACTCATTATTCCTTTTTTATACTCTCGCAACATACTGCAACAGAGGAGTTTTGTTCACCTAACGGTTGTTTGTAACACCTAAAACCAATCAAAATTGATATGATCAGGATGACGAGACGAGTTGAATTCCGAGTGATTGTCCTCCCGTCCGTCCGTCCGCCCGTGCAATCGATAACTTGAGTAAAACTTTAGATAATTTCATAAAAGTTGGTACACATATTCCTTGGCACTCCGAAGAGGTTGATTTGGCAGATGGACGGAATAGGACAACAGCCACGCCCACAAATTTCCGTTAATCGAAACCCTATAAATTGCCAAAACTAAGCAAAAAATTAAGATACAAACGTGTAAGTTGGTACTGGGAATTGAAGTTGGGAGGGGCATATGAGGGTCGAATATTTTTAAAAGTGGGAGTAGCCCCACCCTCTAATTGGTTTATTGTACATATCACCCAAACCACTAAAGCTATATCAACGAATCTTGCTCAGAACAGCTTACTTTCTACTACCTCCTCATAGCTCCTGGGTAAACGAGTGAAATCGGATAATAACCACGTCCATCTCATTTACAAAGCTTATGTTGAAAACTAATAAAAGTGCGTTAATTCGCTGTAAAAACATGTCAGAAACATTAACTCTTACAGTAAAGATGGTGCGGAAGGGATGTATAAGAATTCGTGTAAAAATTGGACAATGGGTATGACACACCTTTAGACGAAATCCTATATCTAAGGAACTACTACACCAATTTCAACCGAATTTCTGCCTAATATTTCCCTGATATCCTTATATTACAATGTAAAAATGGATGAAATCGGAATCCAACTACGCCTACTTCCTATATATCACAAGTTTAAATTCCATATGTATCTTTCACTATACGGTATGTAAATTAATTACCAGTTAAGATATCGGAGCAAAACTTTGCACAAGTAATACCTTTAGGGTGTGCCATCTCACGTAGAAAAATTTTAACTATTATATTATATATTATTATTATATTATGACTTATGAAACCCCTAGATACCGTACATGTTGACCCAGTGCACGCGGTTGATTTTTACCGAAAGTATCTGTAAGTCTGTGAGATTTATTATTGAAATTCAGAATAAATATTTACCTGATATTATTCCCCTTGTGTAAATAACCGGTAAAATCAGGTAAATACTTCCCCTAGCGTTCGAATGCCTCATATAAGATTATCGAACTTCCGGTTAACTTTATACCGAATATATCGGTCAATACGTGAATTGTTTCAGTGGAATTCAGAGAGCATCTCGTGCTGATAAAAGTGAATCTTTGTGTCTAAAATTTATTAATTCGGGTACATACTTCTCCTAGCTCCCTTATACCAATATGAGGATTTTCAAGCTTACGGTTGACTTTGTACCGTATATGTCGGTCAATCTCTAAGGTATCTTAATGAAAGTCAGACAGTATGTTTTCCTGGTAATATGTCTTGATGCCAAAAATGAATAAAATCGGATCATTACTACCTCTATCCCTTATTTGCCTAAAATAAAAATTTCAAACTTCCGATTGACTTTATACCGTATATATCGGTCAATATGTATGATATCTTACCAAATTAATTGAACGTATAATATTAACGAATTATTCACGGTTAATGAATTACACCAGCTCCCATACACTACATATAATGATTTTCGTTATTATAGAAGACTTGTGCCGAATATATCTGCCAATGTGTGAGTTATCTTAATAAAATTGCTTGGAAACGTATGCTCGAGTATACTTGTATAATATTGATAGTTGCTGCAAACAGTTCAGACTTTCCCCTACCCCCAATATACCCGATATATGGATTTCCGATTTTAAAGCTGACTTGAAGGGAAGAAGGGATTTCCGACTTTCCACCTTATCGTAAGTGGATAAATGGATAAATGTAAACGTAAGTGGTTTAGTGCTGAATATGAATGAAATCGGTCTAGACCTTGGTTTAAACCTCATACGCCTAAGACTATGATTTTCGATTCTCTGGTTGTTCTTTTCTTAATATACTCAATATATTAAGTTTAGCCCTTTTGGTTGAGTTTATATTACATATATAATTTTAGTTAATTGAGTTGATTTTAATATAAATATTTCGGACACGAAGCAAAATGTAGTAATGAAACAAAGTGAGTCTACAATATATAATATAAGTTAATACGATGCCAAATATTACTATAATCCAATCACAATTTCGTCGAATAATGAATCTTGAATTCTTTCGTAAAATTTTTGAATATAAAGCTTTGCCAACACCTGAAAATATGTCCCGGATTTGATCTTTATAAATTACGAGAATGCTAAATATTGGGTTTCACGCGAACTTAGCCCTTCCTTACTCATTAAGTGGGGTTTCACAAAAAGGGAACACATTTTTCAGTCTCTTCTTTTCTTCGCAAAACAACTTTTTGTAACGTTACTGTCAGTACCAAAACCTTTGATAATTAAATCATGGATTTAAGATGAATTCATGAAATTATTTATACCTTGTAGCTGTTACAAACGAATGAATGAAACGGTGAATGAAACGATTAAAACAAATATCTGTTGAAACCAAAGTATAACATCGTGTTTCAATATAAATTTGTAATGAATATATATGTACACGTATACAAATGTGTATATATAGGTTAGTATTTAATTCCATGTGCGTTTTACATTTTATATATACTCGTACATATAAGTATATACTTATAAATGTATTTATAAAGTCGTTTTAGTTCTGGCTACATGTGCCCTAAAAATCTTCTATGTAACTGACGATCCCAAAGATCTTTGTACCAATATTACGAAAAGTATTGCTTTAAACCGGTTTTTTAACGAAATTTAGTCTCAAGAAAAACTCACTTTTAAACAAAAAGCGAAGATGAGATGAAGAGATCATTATAATAAACAAGTGGTTGGAAACGAACACGAAGGGTATAAAAATATATTTCAGCTCGAGTATAAAATACAAAAGTGGGAGTGATTGAAAGTTTGCGCACAACAAACACTTAGTTAGCTTTGTGTGCTACATGGCATGCTAAAATTTCATGGCGCCAAAGTGGTAAGTTACCCTTTAATCAGATTCTATTTATTTACACCAAATGTACAAGTGTCCCACACCCACACCCACACCTCCACCCTCACCCCCTCCGCCAACATTGGTGCCAGCATCGGGAACAGTAACGTCAAACGTTATGGCAATAACAGCAACAGTTTCTTTAGAATTTTTATTTTTACGAAAGGTTGCCACCCCGGTTTAGAAATTAAAGGAAGGAAATTGAAATATTCCTTAATTATTCAAAATTTCATATCATTAAAATTTTTTTATTGATTTATGAATTGTAATATTAAATATATTTGGAGGCATTTTGTATGCAGTAAAATATAAAAAGAGAATTGCATTTACTTTTACAAACGCATATTTTGGAATGTTTTAAGGTACTTGTAATATAGTTTGACAAACCATTGATAAACGTTTCATTTAAAACAGACTGTGCAACAAACATGGGAACAGGGATTGGCTTCTGGCCCTACATAAAGGTAGTACACACATATACAGCACAGCTGCCTCTGAGAAGGTTATAATCAACAAATTTAAAAAACGACGTTCTTAACTCACGTTCAAACAAAATATGTGCAAAATGAAGAAGCAGCAAGTGCGTTCCAGTAAACTTGGAACACACGGTACGAATTCTTTTATGCCGGAATATATATGTACGTTGAATAACTTTGCCATTACCAAACGATTGAGTTGGTTAGACATATTTTGGAAACCTCAATTCAGTAAAAAATTCAATTTGTGGAGTGATAGTGACGCTTTACATGCAAAATAATCGTTCAGTCGAGTTAACTCAACGTGCATATCGACTAGGCACATTTTGCAATATTTGTCAGCGCTATTAACCAAAATTTCCTTATTGGAAGGAAAAGAAAATCCATTCGATATCCATGAAACAGGATTGCATAATTAAAAAGTGAGTGCTTGGACCGAAGTTGGTGCCAAAACTATCGTAATCGGTGGAAATAGATATAGGTGAATGTTAGCTTATTATGTCTGCTCGATAATGTGTGAAAAACGAGCAGCAAAACGAGACAATTTTGTTGTGGCCTATAAAGACGACTCAAGTGATCTAATATTTAAAAAACAGCACAAATAAATTGTAAATAGCCAAATTAGGTAAAAATATATTAAATATGAAAATTGTTTTCTAAAACATAGAGAATGATGCACCCTGCATACGGTATCCGATTTCATATGTCTATTATTTTTTTTACAACAAATATATTATAGCGGTTTTAATGCTTCATAAATACCGTAAAAATGTGGGATCAAAATATGTTAATATTATAGTTACACCAATTAAATATTATAATATATAGTATAGAGGACTTCGAAAGATTAAACTTATGCCTCCTAAAAGGGAGGTTGAATGGTTGAATTCCTGTGGGGGGCCAAGTGGCCCCTAGTTCAATGGCTGGGGAGAGTCTTCTATGGAAGAAGGCTCCTGGGTGGCCCAGTTCTGCTCGAACAAGGATTCTAAGGGAAGTTCCCACTATCCCTGCTCAAGCTCCGAAGATAAAATATAGGGTTTTTCGTAATGAAATTACTGGAAAACATGTAAAAAAATACGGTAGTTTAAATTTTCTCATATTTACCTGAAATTTCCCCTTAGATATCATAATTTTAATATATTTAATAACAAAAGAAATACGCATACCAAGAAACTTAATTCTCTCGCACTCTAGTTTTAATAATGGTGAAATGAATTCATTCAACGAAAAACTTTTAAAATTGTTTCCAAATTGGCATCACCGACACAGTTATCAGCACCTTCATCCACAAGAGAGCCTATCAACTTGCTTTGATAGCGGGAAAGGGCCACAAAATATCTTCACAATTTTGCGTATTTATTTACACATGATAACACAAAAGCATGTATACATAATACATTTCAATATATACATACATAGATGTAAATATTTGCACTTTTGTAAATATATGATAAATGATACATACTCACACAAGCTTTTCAATATACAAACTCATTTATGAATAAGTTTATTTTAGCGCTGATGTGCTAAGTAATACACACCGGATATCGCGGCTTTATTTTTCCAAAACTATGGTGGCTAAATAAAGCTGCTTCCCATAAACTCCACCATATTTTAATAATAAATATTAACAATAAAAGTTAAAGAGATGCTGTGTGATTTACCAAATATATTGGAGAATACATTTTCTTCAACAAATTAACAAAAGTTTGGGTGGGAAAATTCTGAATTCCGTTTCAGAATTCCGTCTTCGAAGCTATCTTCATAAAAGTTTCAAGGAACTCTACAGGTTAAATAAATAAGTACTAAATAAACCTAAGCGACTCCGGTAAGTTAAGATTTGCACGGGTATGGGATTTCATAGCTACATCCCTTCTTCAGCTAGTTCTTACAAGCATCGCACCCTTTTTATTTCCATAAAATATACATATATACCTTGTAGAAGAGAGTAGAAACATTTTCTTACAATCCTTTAAAAATATGCATAACAATAATCCTCTCAACTCTCTAAGGAATAACACCAAAACTGTAAACCAGTATGCTACTCGGAGGGGTTAAAGTTCTTAACGTTAAAAATAACAATTTTTGAACCAAAACTCGATCTGTCCGTCCGTGCAAGCGTGAGTAAAAATTAAGATATCTTGAGAAAAGTTGATACACGTGTTCTTTGTTACCATGACAAGGTTGGTATTGCGGATGGGCGTAATTTCCGTTAATCGACAACCTATAAATTTGCTATAACTAAGGAACAAATTAAGATAAAAACGTGTTATTAGGTACAGGAAATCCTAGTAGGGCGGGGCATCTGTGGGTAAATAATTTTGTAAAAGTGGGTGTGGTCCCGCTCTCCAATAGGTTTAATGTACATATCTCCCAAACCACTATAGCTATATCAACAATACTCGCTCAGAAGACGTGTTTCGTGCACCTCTTCATACACTGGGTATAAGTGGAATCGGCTAATAACCGCGCCCACCTCCTATTCTTCGAAATAACACGTCAGAAACATTAAATCTTCCATCTTCCAGTGCGTGTAAAAATTGGACAATGATTGTTGTACCGCCCACTTCTCGAAATAGTATAATAATAGTAATAAATAATAAATATAATAATAGTATAATCTGGTGCCACGGGGAGCAGGGGCCCGGTGGAGTTGCTTGTCGCTCCATCCTGCTCATTGCGGTAGGCCCTTCGGGGAGTATCGTGGTGGTTGTGGTTTAAAACCTGAATGCGGGTAGAACTGTCTGGGGCGGTACAATTCAATGTGCATCGCAACCGGGTGCCCGACCCAAAGAAAGGCAGAGGTTTTGGGTAGGCCTCGAACCCCACCAAGGTGGTTATTGTGCCATTCCACAATGCCGATCGGTACCGTTGGTTTTAGCAAAAGCTATTACTAACGGGGCGCTGATCAACGCATTGTATTGATCCGTTGTGTTTTAGAGCACCGTGGAGTTAAGCTGTACAAACGGCAGGTACCCACGTAAAGCACATCAGATTCTGTACCGCCCACTTCTCAGTGAAATTCTATATATCAGGAACTGCTAAAGCAATTTCAATCAAATTTGATGCATAACGTCATATTTGGAACCTCATGTTACAGTGGGAAAATGGGCAAAGTCGTATTACAACCACGCCTACTTCTCACATGAAACAATTTTAAGGACATCTGATTCTTTCACTATTCAGTATATAAATCGAGCACCAATTAAGATATTGAAATAAAACTTTGCACAAAGGGTGCCTTCAAGATATGCCATCTCGCGTTTTTACAAAATTGTCGAAATAAGAACATCAGTGCCTATGGCTTCTTTATACCATAAATATCGGTCAATCTGTGAGATATCTTAATGGAATTCAGTGAGTATCTTTTCTTTCCCTAGCCCCCATATACTTAATAAAAACATTTTCAAACTTCCGGTCTATTTTACACCGTATATATGACTAAATATGTGAGTTCATGTGCCTAAAATGGATAAAGTCCGTCCATATCCATCCATATAAAAAATATAACGCTTTTCGAACTTCCGGTTGACTTGGTACCACATATAGTCAATCTGTGAGATATTTTAATGATAGTCAGATAACAGCTTTTCCTGGTAATAATATGTCGTGATGCCAAAAATAGATGAAATGGGGTCAAGTCTTACCCCTACACCGCAACACCTAATACAAGAATTCCAAATTCTGGTTGGGTTTATACCGTATATATTATTGATCAATATGTAAGATATCTTAGCAAACTTAAATGAACGTATAATATTAGATATGCCATGGTTCTATACAGAAAATGTATGAAATCTGTCAACGAATTACCCCAGTTCCTGTATACTACATATAATGATTTTCGTTATTCTATATGCCGATATGTCATACACATACCGAATATGTCAAATATATCCGATGTAATGATTTCCGGCTTTCCCCCCGACTTTATGTTGGTCAATATATCTGTTCACCGTCCTTGAGTCTGATATATCCTATATGGAAATTAACAAACCACTTATGAATGGTTGCTTCGCCTAGCACAGCGCCCGAAGCAACATTTTTACACGCGCCTTTTAAAGGTTTAGTTTACCTACGAAACATATGTATCAAATTCTTATGGCGGCGTTTATAAAAACGAAGTTTTCTTAGCACAGGTCTCTTAGCACAATGTGGTTTGCTACCATAATTTAATGAAATTGATCCATGTCTTCCCTAGCATCCACCAAAAATGAATGAAGGCTCCCGACATCAAAAAGTATACAACGAAGGCATGAGCGTCAGCGAAACCAATAAAAGGGCAAAGTTGAGAGAATCTTCGTACGGGAGAAATGTAGTCAGAGCAATTGCAATGATGCAATATGATTTAGAAAGAGAATATGAATAACATTTATATTGTCGCGTGGAAAATTTATGAGCCTTACTTGAGGACTTAAATGACTTCTTTTGTTCAAACTATGTTCGGCCTTTATTGAGAATAGCTTTGAAGCTATCTAATGAAGATATTTAATTCTTTCAGGGATTGGGTCGATACATACATACATGACATCTCCTTTCTGCTTTTTTCTTTTGAAACAAGCTTTTGCAAAATATTTGTACTACATTTGCGCGTTTCTTGAAGTCTTGACTCATTTGTAGGCTCACAAATGGGTGTGCAAACACATGCATACATACATTCAAAAATGGATATGTGAGTAAATATTTATTGCTTCTTTAATTGTCTTGAGCTTTTATGGATTCAAACAAAATTAAACGGAAACCTTCAAAGTACTGCATAATCAAAGACTGTCTTTCATTACACATTATTATGTTTAAGACCACTTGTATGCACCCATGTGTACAATACACGTATATGCACTTAAGATGTACATAAGTATGTGAGTATTTTTTGAGGACCTGTCAGTTTTACATGTGATATGGAATTAAAGCTTAAAAAATGGCTCAGCAACATGAGATTTGCCCACAACTATGAGCAGTATCTGCGGTCAATATAATTTATAGATATTGAAAATCGAAGGAATTAATGTTTTGAACTGAAAGAATTCTACGTAAAAATATTTTTTCTAGGTTGGTTATTTTGTGAATACAAAATCATACAAATCACACCATGAATACAAAATCTAAATTCTATTCCACTTTCGAAGATATCTGTCTTTACTGAAAAATTTCCTCTGCAATGATGTTGGGGGTATTGATTGATAGTTTAGGTCACGAAGTTGAGCATAGCGAAACTAAGTAACGAGTCAAGTGCCATCTCGGCCTCAATATAGTTGTTGGTATTTCCATAAAGAGAGTATTTATTTTCCCTTCAAAACATTATTTTCTGCGAGCTTTCTCTGTAGAAGGAACTGCTGAAAAAATAACGCAAGAGAGCTTCACATCGTCTAATCTATCTTCACATCTGACGGCACGCGTCAAACTAGGTATTGAGATGTTCTGTTGAGTACTTTGCCTTATTCATTTGGTACAGGGCATCGAAGTACCAAAGCGAAGTACACCTCCTTATACTGTGTGAAAATTTGTAAAATCAGATAATAACCACGCCCACCCTCCATATAACACTTACGTTGAAAACCACTAAAAGTGCGCTAGCTCTCTAAGGAAACAGGTTAGAAGCATTACGACGTAACCGATTTCAATTCAATTTGGTGCATAACATGATGGATGTGAAAATGGGCGAAATCAGAGCACAACAACGCCCACCTCCCATATAATACAGTTTTAAATTCTATCTGATTCTTTCACTTTACGCTATATGTTTGTCCGCTTACATGTGCTTGACAAATTAAGATATCGGAATAACCAAATGACCATGTAGTACCTCCAGGGTATGCCATGTTTCATCCAAAATTGGTCAAAATCGGACCATAACTTGTAAAACCCTCGAATACCGAATATGTGGACACCTACGCCTGTGGCTGACTTACTGAAAATATCGGTCAATCTATGAGTTATATTAATGAAATTCAGAAAGCATCTCTTTTCCTGATAATAATGTGCTCTTGTGTCAAAAACTGGTAAAATTGGGCCGATACTTCCCTTTGCCCCCATACACCTAATATAAGGATTTTCAAGTTTACGGTTGGCTTTATCTCGTATATATCGGTCAAAAATTAAGATATCTTAGCAAAATTACGTGAACGTATATCTTGGATATGAGGTATGTTCGGAAAATAACGGGAAAGTTCTTCGGCTAGGTTCTGCGAATTTAATATAGTGCATCACGAATTCTTGTCTCAAGGTCAAACGGTCAATAAGGGGTGCTACCCACAAGTTCAACGCTGTTTGCGTGAAGCAATCTGAATAAACGCCGCATTTGTGGAAAAACAATTCCTGCCTTTTGGTCACTTCTGCTCAATTCTGCTCACACTTCGTTGCTTGTTCGTGAATTCTTTGCCAAAAACAATACTGTAACGATGCCCCAGCCTCCATACTTGCCAGACGTGGCACCGTGTAACTTTTTCTTATTGTCAGAAATAAAGAGAACCTTATAGGGCCGTCGTTTTACAAGTATAGAAGACATTAAAAGCGAATCGCTGAAAGAGCCAAAGATATCCCAAAAAATAAAAAAAATTGGAAAAATTGGAATTAGAAGAAGCGCTGGCATAAGTGCATAATATTGAATGAAGACTATTTTCAAGACGACAACATTAATGTAGATGAATGAATAAATTTTTTTCTTTTGAACGAAAATTCCCGTTATTTTTTTAGCACACCTCGTATAATATATTGTAGTTTGGAGCCGAAAACTAGTAAAATCGGTCCATCAATTCGACCTGAGTGTTAATATAATATATCGGTCAAAGTGTGAGTTCTCTTAACCAAATTAGGTAGAAAAATGTTGGCAGGTATACTTTAGTTTAATGGCCCACACCTAGCCCTAGTAATTTTCGAATTTTCGATTGACTTTATACCGTTTTTATTACACCCGAACTTAGCCTTCCCTTTCTTGTTATTTTTATCTTAGCTCATAATATGGATTTAATACTTTGAACTTCCCTTGTCTTATGTTTATACTAATATTTATTTATTTCAATAGTATTAATCCACTTGCGCTTAAATCGGTTAAAAGTATTTCCTATTACTCTCATATTATTCTCAATTTATTCCGACGCAACCGGCTGAGTTCCGAGTTTCGCATGCCACAGCTGCCACTTTAACTTTGCGCTATTAAAAAGATTTATATGTAAATTGGATCAAATTGAAATTTGTCATTTATTTGTTGAACTAAAAAAATTTAACCGAAAAACGATATGCAAGCAAGTGGGCGCCAGGTCAGTTTTAACCAAGTGGTTCTAAATCGCAGATTATGATGGTATCTTAGTACTGATAAGTCGGAATGCCCTCAACAAGCTTTAGATTCTCATCACTCGCGTTTTTATCACTGATTTTACTATACAGAAGTAATTTCCATGTTCCAAAATGCCTTGCCAACTTACAAACACGCATTTGTAAATTTGTACGTCTAAAAATATTTTTTACCAGCACTGGAGCTCCAGTAAATTAAAATCAAATAAAGTGTTCGTTAAATTTAATTAGCTATCAAATGTCCCCTGTCTTTGTTGAAACACAAATGGTCTTTAGCCTTATAATGAGAAGTCACATTTTATATACGGCAGCTTTAACCCTCCAAGGGTGTATTACAGTGGAAGTATTTTTTTGGAAGTACTTTAAATAATTATAATAATTATAAAACGCGGACAAGTTATATCATTATATTTTACCGACGATTTATTTAAGTTGTTGTTCAACAAACCGAGGGTCCTAAAAGGTTTAACACTTATCTAAAAAGCTAATTAATTTGTCTGTAAGGCTTTCCTTATCAGTAAAGCACTAACATTTTAGTAGTCAAATAATTTTAAAGAATGTCCTAAAACAAATGTTTTAACCTTTTTGTTAGTTAGTTCGGATTTGTAGGAAGAAGCATGTTACGACACCTTAACATTTCCGAAATATGTATTTGGAGTAATTGGGTTTTGAATATACATATGCTAACCATCCAGCAAATGAGGAATGCAATCTCCAACATGCTGGCAATGTTGTCATAAAAATGGTGAAAAGGTGTTAATATGTGTCTATCTCTTCTTCGAATGGAATATTCGTTAAAGATATTGCTCCTACAGGATTACTACTTTTCCTACAGGATTACACTGCAAAAGGGGTCCAGATCTAATCAGCTCACTGCCACTCTGATGTATAACCGTTATTCGACCCAATGCCAGCTGATTTTGCTTATTTTAATACTTTACTTCTTGCTTTACTTCTAAAATTTTCTATGGTTAAAAGTTTAAAAAAGTAGGAAGGCGCAATCTCTATTTCTATCTTTCTTGGTTAAACGCTATCTTCAAAGTAAGCGAGATTTCAATAAATTCGAAAAATTATCTTAATTTTGCAAGAAAATCATGTACTTGTCTAAGTTTTGGAATCACATAATAATTTAAATAGTAAATTTTTACATTATTTTAATTAAATGCGTACGTATATTTTTTTTTAAGTTAAAATCTTCTTAAGTGTATAGAAACTATAAGTTCTCATAGCTTAATATAAATTTGGAAAAGTATTCTGAGAATACTGCTACAATTGTGCGCAATATCTTCAAAAGTTAAAAACTACTCGATTTCAAACAAAAAAATTTCTTGAATTCTAGCTTAAAATTTTTTTCTTCTAAATAACAGCTTTTGTTTTCATTAGTACATGTTCCAAGACACATACATTGAACGATGTGCTTTACGTGGGTACCTGCCGTTTGTACAGCTTAACTCCACGGTGCTCTAAAACACAACGGATCAATACAATGCGTTGATCAGCGCCCCGTTAGTAATAGCTTTTGCTAAAACCAACGGTATCGATCGGCATTGTGGAATGGCACAATAACCACCTTGGTGGGGTTCGTGGCCTACCCAAAACCTCTGCCTTCCTTTGGGTCGGGCACCCGGTTGCGATGCAACTCCACATTGAACTGTACCGCCCGACAGTTCTACCCGCATTCAGGTATTAAACCACAGCCATCACGATACTCCCCGAAGGGTCTACTGCAATGAGCGGGTTGGAGCGACAAGCAACTCTACCGGGCACCTGCACCCCGTTGTACCAGATTAAAGTCTCCGGTCAGGCTTTGTAGCCTGGGCTACTTCCAGTTGAGCTACCCATTCAACTCAGACTGCTGGCCTTTGTAGCAATTAAAATGCCTCATTAAGTGTGTGCGTAATACATTTAAAGTGTTATAAACTCAGCTATAAAGTGTTATAAATTCAAGCTAAGTAATATAGCACTATTTCTGACATGGCTAAGCCTATTTTAGAGCAAAGTCTATTTCAAATGCAGTACATTTTACGGATTTACGCACTTATGGCCATTTACGACAGGCATGCCTTAACGCGGGTTATTCTTATCCATCGACCCGCAGGGGACCAAGGCACATACAGACAAATCTACGCTGTAAATACGCATTATTAAATATTCAAATTGGTAATACAACGCCGTTGAGCATTTTTTTTTAAAGTTACTGGCGAGTGTTAAATTATCAATTAAACACGAAGCAGTGACAGCCCTTTGTGACTGCCAAGTTTCTACTTCGACTTAACCACGAGCAACAGCATCATCCCCCAGCAGAAACGCAATCACCCGAGGGGCTTAATTTGCACAGAAATCAAATGCCGCCACTCGGGCGACAATGAATGCCTCTATGGGGATAAAAACTACAACGAACATGACTACTACACATACGCACAAACATTTTGCATTCACCATATTATATAGGTATGGCAAATAAAGCAACAGGACCACTTGGGAAAACGACATTACACAACTTAACATCTATAACCTAACACTTAACCTATGCTATTTTTTTTCACACTTACGTATGTTAGTAAGTGCGCATTCATGTATATTCCCAAAACCGTAATGACCGAATAATATTTTCTATGCTTATTATTATTAAGTCGACAAATTATTCAAACTCTAAAATGAGCACATGTTTTTGTAGACATTCTGAAAAGTAACAAAATTATATATATCCGGCCAAAACGCGGCGTTGAGAGAAAAATTGTTTCGATTATTCCTCAAAATTATTATAACTATATTAGTTATAGTAAAAATAAATCCATTATTTTTTCAATAGAAAAAATGGCTTTATTAATCTGTATCACGCGTTGTATAAGTGCGATTACTAAGTGCTTACTGCCTGCTCCCGTCTATGGCGAATGAATTCCGTGATGAAAAACTCGCCTCAAGAGAAGCTTGTGAAAATCGACTGTCTCAGTTTGTTGCCAATAGGGACGGGTTTATATGAAAGTGGCACTATGAAATAACCTTCAAAAGGGGAACAAGTTATCGAACAAAATGGTGCACATTTGACCTAAATAGGATCATTTTAACTATGCTAAATAAAACCTTCAATTTAATGCAAAAATAATTTCTTTTTGCTAGATCTTATATTAATCGATATGCCCTAAAGAGTATAGGCTGAGTCCTATTCAACGTAAGAAAAGATTTTTAGCTGCGCTGTTTAAATTAATAGTTTTTCTTTACTATATATGAATGATTCTTGTGCTGCTATTGATAATATCGCTTTGTTTTGTTATTAAATATATAGGAGTGGGCGAAATTCTCAAATATGTCAAATTTGAAATATTACTTCACAGCTACAACTTAGATGTTTTTTAGTATAAAAACTGTATAGACGACTTTCGCGAAATGACATTTATAATTTTAATATATTGTTTAAAATATATATATTTTTTTTTTACATAATTGAGAAAATATCATTATGTTTAAGAAAACATATCCACTTAATTTCATTAAATTATCAGTTTCAGCACAGTTTCCACGCAATTTTATGAAGATAACTGACTGACTGACTGTTAGAATAACGAAAATTGTTATATGTAGTATAAGGGAGCTGGTGTAGTTCGTTGACTGATTAAATTAAACCATAGCATATAAAAAATTATATTGTACGTTCACTTAATTTTGCATGCAAGAATAAGGCAAGCCGTAAATTTGAAATTCTTATATAGGTATATTTACCCGATTTTCCCCATTTTTGGCATTAGAGCACATTATTGCATCATGAAAAGATATTCCTTGAATTTCATTAATATACTCGTATTTCACAGATTTGCCGATATTTTCGGTAAAAAATCAGATATAGACACTAAGGTCCATATATTCGGTGTCTGCTGGGTTTGAAAGTATTATTCGATTTCCACCATTTTTTGGGCAGGAAATATCATATAATGTCCCTTTTGTGGTTCTCTGTACCAAATTCCAGTTTTATATATTAATTGGGAGCTTAGTTATAGCATTTTATAGGTTTTCCTTTTACGGTATTTTGTGGGCGTGGCAGTAGTCCGATTACGCCCATCTGCAATACCAAGCAATATCATCTTCAATACCAATCTCCTCGGAGTGCCAAGGAATATATAAGCCAAGCTTAATATTTTTATTATATTACAAACTTATTAATTTATTTAATAGCCATTTAATTGACTAATTTAAGTAATTTCATTATATCAATTTTTACTCAAGTTATTGCTTACACGGACAGATGAACGAACAGACAGTCGCTGGGAATGCTACTCGTCTCGTCATCCTGATTATTTATATGCAAAATATATCTATATCTATCTCGATTAGTTGTGGGTGTTACAAACAACTATTAGGGGAACAAAACTAATATCCTTTGTTGCAACATCTTGCAAGAGTATAAAAATGAGTGAATGATTAGAACGAATAAATACAAAAAATTATCTTACTATTTATTAATATTATATTATATGTTATATTAAATGTTATATTAAGAGTACAATTGGAGACTGCATATAGCTGAAATAATACAATTTAAAACAATCCGGTCAGAGCTCGCGTGATTCATTCGGCATGAGAGAGGGTTCCGGAAAGAGGGTTCCAAAGGGTCCGGTTAATTTTTTAACAAAATATTTTCGAATGCCCCAGAAAGTTTGACCTTTGTGTACTATATTTTTTATATAAATAGATTGGCTCCAAAAAAAAGTGTGAAATAGGACGTTAGACATTAATAAGACAGGTGTTTGAGGACTTTTCAAGATTTAGTTAGTGTTTTAAGGGTTGGGTTCGCATGCATTCCACATACCCATCAGAAAAAAACTTTTTCCTAAAAGGATTAGCTTAACTTAAATTAATTAACCTAAATTAAAGACATTTGAAAATATTGAGAAGTTTGTGTGTGAAATGAGAATTTTATCTCTACAATACTGCAAGAAGCAGTAAAAAAGAGATACACTGCAGCACCATATCTAATAATACTGTATGTACAATAAATGTATAAAATATATGAAATATTATGACCCGTGTTAAATGATATTTCCTTATCAATCTATCTTTAGAGTTTGGAAAAATTTACCAACTTTTTTATAATTATTAAGAAAAGAAAAATTATTATTGGAGTATGAAAATTTGTTGTCACTATAGCAAATAACAAAATAAATAATACTCTCCGAACTCATTGAACAGTCCCGTCAAAATTTGGAATAGCTCACGGAACCTAGAGGTAGACACTTTAGGGGTTCTTTAACTTAATTTTGGAAATATAAATTCAATCTGAAGTGAGCAATTAACTACACCCGGGATTACTCAATTACTCAAACTGGTGGTACACGTTTACGAATACATGATTAGTCGAAGTATTTTGGTCTTTTTAACAACATTACCATTAATCATTATATAATTTCTAAAAATTTATAAAGATAGATACGTATATCTTTATATAGAAGATTGGGGTTGCTTATAAAATACAGATATACATACAAATCTTCCATATCATTTAATTCTATGGCAATAAATGCACCTGTTATTGATGGCAATTTGAAGAGCAACAAAAAGGAATTTACTAAATTAGCTCACATTGCAAAATATGTGTGTATGCACCATAATTTGACAAGTGCTTGTGATGTCATACAAATAATATATCCACAGGGCAAATCCCAAGTGCATACTCGCATCCGTAATCCACCACTTAGGAGTAGCAGGCACGATTCCCTCTGGAATGCAAAATTACAGTAATTTTGGTGCGTTCTTTGCATGGGAATGCAACTGCAGTTGCAAATGTAATCGTGGCACGTGGCTTCAATTCGAGTGGTTACATGGTAATGGAATTGCATTTGAGTTCTTGGGCGAAGCGTTTATATAGAGACCGCAGGAAGTATAACATGAGCAGCGCTCCGGAGCTATTGCATTGGTAGAAGCGATGCCTAATGCCACCAACACACCCAGAATATCCGTGGGAAATGGAATTGTTGAAAATGTCACGTTCTTCTCCCGTCTATATTACATGGAAGATTCCCACATTGCCCTGTTATATGCGTATGCACTAATGGAGTACGGTTATTGTGATAACAATTCGTCTGTTTGTAGTGAAATATTATGTCTAAATTTCCTATTATGGTTTGTTGTAGTATTTAAGATTTGACTTAATTTATATCAGCTAAAAATCTATGAAATAAAAGAAATAATTTATGAAGTTATCGAAAGAAATTTTAAAATGAATGAAGGTATGTAGAATTGGTCACATTTTCATATATATGCCCCTTGATTAAACTGTGGCCTTTAGTGTTTGTTAGCTCCTCCCTTCCAAGGCATCGGTTATAGGCCTACAATGTTGTTAGTGCTATTTTTTACTAATACATGCATAAGTAAACTAACTCCTAAATTTAGTCCAAGATTTAGCCCAAGCATGTAGGTTTTACCACTCTGCAGATCCAAGGTGACTTAGTACTCCTCATACATTTCAAAATTCCGATATCGTAATCGTTCGATCCACTCTGATTACGGAGTCTTAACTGTCATGAGAACTGACTAGTTAACAAATCACTGGATTTAATGACAATTGACAGATTTGACAATTGGCTCAAACAATGAGACAACTTCGAAAGCTGTTATGACTCAATCGAATGAAAACAGAGAGGCCGCAGTCCGCAGTCCGCATTCCTTTATTCTAGCCTTTCATGAATCGCACTGCAAACGACGCATTCTGCCGATTCTTCCATATGTAGCTATTAAAGGTGAACGTTGAAGGGTAAGTGAGCTACGATCGTAACCACCATAAAGTAGTACTGAAAGGGTTTCTACAACAGTTGTATAAACCTTATAACATATAACATGCTGCAGACTCAATTATGATTTTTTATAACCTCCCGTATATGATTGAAAGATAGAGCTACGAATTCTAAGTTTG
Organism: Bactrocera minax; assembly: GCA_021498325.1. Lineage (NCBI taxonomy): Eukaryota > Metazoa > Arthropoda > Insecta > Diptera > Tephritidae > Bactrocera > Bactrocera minax. Next base: position 1,582,437 of record JAKEEE010000047.1, read on the forward strand.
AAACCGTAATAATGTTCGCAGAAAACCCCACCTTCTTTGAGTAAATCTGATTTTTTCTGTCTAATCCCAATTTATTAATTAAGTCCACTATGTTATCGTATTCAAATTCCAATACCAAATTTCATGGCATTCTTAGAGTTTGTTCTCTTTGCGCTTGTAATTCTAACCAAACAGGGTTCCCTCCTCGAGAGACGCTCAATTGTATTGCTGCCAGGATATATACATATATTACATTATGCACTGTAAGTTAGTAAGGCTATATATCCAGTTCGATACCAGGCTTACTATCCAAGCTAGTACTATCCCAGCGGCAATTTCAGACGAACGACACAAAAATACACTCACTAATGTACTACCATTATTTAAGTTTTCGATATCGCCTATATTTATTCACTAATATGGAATGAAATTTTGTTGATGTTGTTTTTATCACCTTTTGAAGCTTATCAATAAAGCATTATCTTATGTATTATAAATAAGCTTCCCGTTATTGTGCTATTGCTGGAGAGTTTTCTTATGGATTCGCAATAAAAGATGTTTTCCATTTTCGTTTTAACTTTAATACTTGTAATGCAAAATCGCAATAAATTTTTCTAGAATTTTATAGAATTTATATTATATATTAAAGGAGCTTTTATAAGTATGTATGTATTTAGTGCACAATCGTAGGTTTTACATTTCATTTCATTTGCGAGTCGGTCGGTAATCGACTCGCGCGAGCAAATAACAACAAAAAGCGGACTATTTATGTGAAAACAATTTGCGGGTGCGAAAATTGGCGAAGGAACCGAGACTTGAACCATGTGGAAAATGGAATCCAATCAAATCAATGCAAATCAAACAAATTGTATTCGTTATCGCAATTGAGGCTACACGCTATGTACAATATGAATTTATGCATGCATATATATGTATGCATGATTGTATGTTGTGCATTTATTTATAAATTGGTGCGGTTAAGTATTATTCGAAGCAAACGTAAATGATTTTATATATAATGCATATACTTATGTACATATTATATATATAGGTATGTATCTTGCTATTCGACATAAAAATAAAATAATTATTTGCAACATCTGTTCATGTTCCATTATCACACTATTCAACTATACCCACATAATGTTAGAATGCATCTGTGTAGCTGAGGTGCGAGGGTGGCGATTAGCTTAACCTGAAACTGAACCCTTTGTAAACTTGTAGTTTAATAGAGTCCGTTTGTCGGTCTCTGACATAGATATATGTATATACCGACATACATATACACTGCACGTCATCAGATTAGCGCCCAACTTTCGTTCAGTTTTAATTGCTCTCAACTATTTTTCATTGAACCCAAATTCGTAATTCTTGTTGGCGCTTTTAAATAGACAGACTCTCCGTCTAACGTAAAATAGAGCGCAACAAACCAATATTCTTGGTTTGTTTTATTTTCGATGAAAAAGCATACACTTGTTTTGCATCATTAGATCAACGCCTCTATAATTTGCCACCCGTTGTCACAAAATTTTTTGCGGTGCTTAATTGATTAGTTTTATTCAAATGTGTACAATATTGGAAAAAGAATTATTTTATCTTTGGAGAAAAAGTTCAAAATCGAAACGTTTCACGAGTGTGGACCTTTGTCTTTGCGAAAAAACAAGAAGACGTCGAAAATATATTTGATCTGAAGAAACTTATGAAACTGGATGAGAGCTTCGAGGGAAATAATCGTGTAATTATCGAAGCAGGCCGGAGGTGCATACTCAGGGAAGCATCCAACTGCCACTATTCCTCCGCCAAAAATTAAAAAGAAAACAGGTGTCAAAGCGATCAAATTAAATATTCTAAGGGTGATTAGGAAAGCTGAGTATTCAAAAATCGTCGTATTTTCTTATGAGAAGAAATTTAATTTCCAAGACCCAGACGGATATAATTTTTATTTCCACTATTTTTATGTCCATGAGCAACATTGTGATCGCTTACGCAGTTGGGTCGGAGGTGTAACGGTTTGGAGAGCCATATTCTATTAGATCACCATCGTATTGCAATTTTTAAAGCCAAAAATGAACACAAATAAGTATGACTGCGTTCTAAGAACTCCATTTCCCGTTTTTATACTCTCGCAGCATTTCCAACAGAGTATTATAGTTTTGTTCACATAAAGGTTCTTTGTTGCACCTAAAACTAATCGAGATAATTAGATATACATAAATAATCAGGATGAAGAGACGAGTTGAATTCCGAGTAACTGTCACCGTAACCGCTTGTGGAGTAATCGTTCAAGCGATAACTTTAGTAAAAATTTATATATCTTGCTAAAATTTGGAACACATGTTTCTTAGTATTCTGAGGAAGTTGATATTGTAGATGGGCGTAATCGGACTATGCCGTTAAACGAAAACCTATAAATCGCTTTGACTAAACTCCCAATTAAGACATAAAACTCAAATTAGTTGCAATTATTCGTGGTAAGGATGGAAATATGTAAGTTGAAACTTTTTAAAAGTGAGAATGGCTTCGTCCACTAATAGATTTAATGTACATATCTCATAAACCACCAAAGATGTATCAACCAAACTTACTCAGAACAAGTTTTTCGTCCACCTCCTCATGCTCTACAAAAATGAGTGAGATCGGATAATAACCACGTCCATCCCATACAAAGGTTATGTTCAAACCTACTAAAAGTATATTAACTTACTAAATAAATACGTCAGAAGCATTAAATTTCACTGCCAAGGTAGCACTTAAGGGCTTCAAAGGAACCGGTGTAAAAATTGGCCGAAGGGTGTGAAACAGAGTGAAAACGGGCGAAATCGTCGAAAACATAGTACAATTATAAATTCCTTATGATTCTTTCACTTTACAGTATATAAAGATATCGTAGTAAAAATTTCCACAAAGAGTGCCTCTAGGGTTTCCATAAAAATCTGGAAATCGGACTATAACTTTTCAAGTCCTTAGATACCGAATATGTGGATTCAGTACCTATGCCTAACCTTTTATCGAAAATATCGGTCAATCTGTGAGATATGTTATTGCAATTAAGAACAAATCTTTGCCTAAAAATAGTATACCTTAGTGTCAAAAATGGGTAAATTCGGGTAAATACTTCCCCTAGCTTCCATATACCTAATATAACGATTTCCAATTTCCGGCTGACTTTATACCATATGTTTCGATCAATCTGTGAGGTATCTTATTGAAAGTCAGACAGCATCTTTTCCTGGTAATAATATGTCTTGATGCCAAAAATTAATAAAATTGACTCAAATCTTACCCCTAGCCTCCATGTACCTAATATGAAAATATCAAATTTCCGGTTGTCCTTATAAGGTATATATCGGCCAGTATGCAAGACATCTTACGAAAATTAGTGAACGTACAATATAATATTGGATAAGCTATAGTTTATTGCGGAAAATGTATGAAAAAGGTACACGAATTACATCAACTCCCTTTTCCTACATGTAATGGTTTTCGTAATTCTAGTGGACTTTACGCCGAATATATCACTAAAATTCTGAATTATTTTAGTAAAAGTTCCTGAAAATATGTTCTACAACATTCTTTAGTTTAATGCTATCATTTAATTAATGTTAATTATAATTAATAATTAATAAATAAATTATTAACGGACATTCCCTAGCTCCAATATAGCCGATGTAGTGATTTTCGATTTTCCTCTTGACTCTAAACCTTATATGTTGGAAACCATGTGTAATATTTTAATGAAATTAAGTGGATATATTTTCTTAAACATAATGTGGTTTAGCGCTGAATATGAATGAAATCAATCTAGACCATGGTCTAAACCCCATATCCCTAATATACCGATCTCCTGATACTGATATTGTGTATAATATTAACTTTAGTCCTTTTCGTTGAGTTCATATCACGTATACTATTTGAGTTAATTGAACTGATTTTAATATAATATAAATATTTCGGACATGAAGCAAAATGTAGTAATGAAAGTACGTGAGTCCATGATCTGTAATATAAGTTAATAAGATACAAGTGTGATTATGATACCATTGTGATTGATGAGACCAATATGATTGTAATACTTTCACGGTTTCGTCGAGTAATAATTGAGTTATATATAGACATGTATATAAACGTGTTAATTGGTATACAGGATCCCAGTAGGGTGGGGCATCTGTGAGCAAAAATGTTTGTAAAAGTGGGCATGACCTCGCCAACCAATAGGTTTAATATATATTTCTCGGAAACCGTTAAAGCTATATCAATGAAACTTGCTCCGACTCAGTTTTTCTAGCATCTCTTCATATACGAAGAAACTTAGTAAAATCGAATAATAACCACGCCCACCTCCCATACAAAAGTTATGTTGAAAACTACTTAAAGTACGATAACTCATGTGTGTGACATTATATTTACATTCTTATGTCACGTTGTGAAAATGGATGAAATCGGATAAAAACCACGCCTACTTCTCATATAACACAATTTTAAGTTTCATCTGATCCTTTCACTTTAAAGTAGATAAATCGAGCACGAATTAAGATATGAAAATCAAACTTTGTACAAGTGGTGCTTTTAGGACATGCCATCTTATGCGTAGAAACAGACCAAATCGGATTATAATTTTTCAAGCCACCAGATACCCAATATTAGGACCTCAGTGCCTCTATCTGACTTTTTTATCGAAAATATCGAGAAATCCGTAAGATATTGTAGTGAAATTGGATGATTATCTTCCCACAATAACAATGTGCTCTTGTGTCAAAAATAGGGAAAATCGGGTAAGCATTTTCCCTAGCCTCTATGTACCTAATCTAAGGATTTTCAACCTCTGGGTAGACTTTATACCATATATTTCGGTCAATATGTAAGATATCTTAGCAAAATTAAGTGAACGTGTAATATTGGATATACCATAGTTTAATGTCGAAAATGTGTAAAATCGGTCTACGAATTATCCCAGCTCCCATATACTACAAATAATGATTTTCGTTATTCTAGCAGATTTTATGCCGAATATGTCGGTCAGTGTGTGAGTTACCTTCACAAAATTGGGTGAAAACATGTTCCCTAATATACTTGAATAAAGAAAAAAGTTAATGTGATCAGTGCAGATCTTTCTCTATCCCAAAAATGCCCGATATAAGAATTCCAGACTTTCCATCTGACTTTAAACCGTTTATGATGGTCAATATGTGTGATATTTTAATGAAATTAAGTTGATATATTTTCTTAAACACAATGTGATTTCGCGCTAAATATGAAAGAAATCGGTCTAGACCATGGTCTAAGGCCCTATTCCTAATATAAGGATTCCTTTTCTATGGTTGACTTCTTCCTCATGTATCCAATATTTTCAATTAAGCCACTTTGGTTGAGTTTATTTCGCATATATCACTTTTGAGTTAATTTGGTACATTTTAATATAAATATCTCTGACACAAAGCGAAATATAACAATGAAAGTACATGAGTCTATGACCTGTAATATAATTTAATAAGATACCAAATACGATTGCAATCCATTGACAATTTCGTCGAATAATGAATGTTGAATTCTTCCGCAACATTTTTTAATATAAAGTTATGCCAGCACCCGAAAGCATATCCCCGGCTTAGCCCTTCCTTATTTGTTTAATATAACGTTTTGTCATCACCTTTTCCGCGCCTTTGATCCTCGCATATTGCGAGAGTATAAAGTGTGAAATAATACAAATCTGGAATCTGGAATAGCATTTTCAGCACGACAATGCATACCACCCGGTCCGTAAAAACGTGGATGCAAAGCCAAAATACCGATGTTCTGGAGTGGCCACCATACTCTCTAAACCTAAATATTATAAGGATCCCTAGATGGATGGTTGGTTAGAAACGTGTACGAGGGGGTTAACAATATACCACCAAAGTGGAAATAATCAACAGCATAAGACTCGTTTGGTCAACCATTGCATTAGATTTTATTAAAAGCTATATAATTCCCTCCAAAATATAATTTGTGAAGTCCTTTTTTATTGTTTTGTTTTTTAATACAGTAAAAGATTATATTGAATCGTATTGTATCCTTCCGTAGCTTATTTTGAGGCAAAATGGTTAAAGTATGTTAGAAAAAAGTTTATAGCTCTAGATATTAAGAATAATATTGAAATCAACGAAGCTTGCTCGGGGTGTGCTAATATAATGACGAGCAGTGTATAGTCGCATTTTACTTACTAACTTACCCGTCGCTTGTGTATACATAATTTAACTTTATCTATTGGTATCCGAATTATCAGTGGAGAGAGGGTGGAGTAAGAGTTTTTTGTGATCTTGTACAGTACTTAGTTCAAAATGCACATTGTGCGGGTATTTATTCTGCGTTTACACAACCAAACACGCTGTTGTCTAATCTGAATTCCTGACTAATATATTTAAAATAGATCCCTGCCTGTGGCCCTCGGTACTTACATCACAACAATTACAGAGAGATAAGATAAAATTGAGTTGAATCGATCATTTTTCCAAATATATCCAAAATATATATATATTCACGTAGATATATACATATATATATATATACGAATATATTCACGTAGGTAATGTCGATAATTGTACCAATGGTCCATTCTGCTCGTTGAGAAAAGAATATTCTGTTTTTACACATGAATGTTTATTGGCTGAATGTCGAGAATGACTTCCAGAGCCTTTATATTTAAAAATGCTGTATATTTAAAATTAGTGCAAAGTGTATGCAACAGATCTACGTAAAAAGAGCTTAACAAATATTGATGACTTTTTGAAGGCAAGCTCAGACCGGGTAAAAAGGAGAATTTTGCTTTCCAAGGAATAGAAGCAGAATTATGATCAAAAACATGAACATCGCTATCGCTCATATGATTTCGTACATAATCAGACAACCACGAAACGTAATATTTGCAGCATGATTTGTTTGGATTCTTTGCTACAGAAATTAAATGACAACTCATTGGTTTGACTAATACTGTCATTCAATTCTACATAATGATAACTGCAAATAAGAAAAGAGACTGCAACAATGGATAAAATTTTTGAGTGAATTTAGAGATTTAAGGTGTAACCTCTTGAATTTAAAATATAACAATTATCGGCACTACCCCAAAGTGTATAAAAACTGTGAAAATGTTGAAAAAGTTATGTTATCATGCTCAAAAACCGTATTTAAAACGGTGATAATTTTTACTGCAATAATCACGGAATTGTAACACGCTGTAACGAATAGCACAGGTCCTTCCACTTTTCATACAGTTGATTCCACAATAGAAAATAGAAAAGCTTCTGTGGTTGTTCCATAGAATACGTACTTAGTGGAACTAATTCTTCCCACTCCGATATTAATAAAGGCACTCTGCAAATGAAGCAACGCTTAAAATCAAAGAACTTCTTTAAAAGAAAAACACTTTGTTTACATTTATTACGAAGATTCGATTTGACAGTTCTTTGACAGTCTTTGCATAGTAAAATAAGTGACTTCAATCGGTTAATATCTTCCCCAATTGCTAACAACATGAATACGGAGATCAATAGGCATCCACAAAATAGAGAACCTGAAATGCTTAACTCTTTCGACTATGTGACATATACACATTTTTCAGTCTCATTGGCAATAAAAAGTAATCACACAGTCTTTATAACTTCCTATTTTCTAGCAATTACAATGAAAACCATATTACACAGCACTTTGGAAGAATTTTGAAAAGTATTTTCATTAGCAATTACCAAACGCAAAATAATAGATTTTGGTAGGACGATAGAGTCCTTGGAACGGTCCTGTTGTAGCAGCGTAAAAAATTCACAAAATATTTTCGGAAGTTCCATTTGATTGGAAATAATGCCAGATCGGTTCCAGTTTAGTAAAAACAGTTGTTGTTGGACGGGTCCTATATTTGAATGATTAAAGATTTTTAACCTCTTGCTATTCAATTTAGATCCAGAAAGCGCGTAGAACAAGAGGGTATGGGTCAAGTCATCAAGTTCTGAGTATTATTTATTATAAAATCATATACTTATGTATGTAGTAACTGGTAGTAACTGGTGTTCCGTTACATATTAAGGCCTTCTCATATGAAGTCTTCTTCATGTCAAATATCCTGCTTGGCCAGTATTACCATTGAAATAATTCAATGTATAATCAAATTTTCTTTACCACAATATAATTAACTATTGTGTTGTCTTTAAGTAACTGTAAGCAGTCATAATGAATCAAATAAAGAAAGTAGAAAAGTAGATATTGCACACATTAAGTAAATATATGAACGCAATTTTGTTAAAGCAGCGGGTGGAGTAAATATTTTTATGTTTGAGTATATTTCTTCTTATGTATTGAAAATATTTTATACCCTAGCACCCGGTCACTCATTGCCTATATATGAAACAATGAGTTCCGACAAGGTCAGCTAGAATTTGTTAATAGAATCCGTATGAATAAGCTGCTAAGCATTATTAATTTATTTAAATTACTAAATGGTTCGGTTAACTTTAATACTAATGCAGCATCGTTTAATTAGTATCGAAGCGTTAGTCAATAATCAGGATTTTCTCCTTATATGACATGGCTAACTGATTTGTAATTAAAATTTTTACCTTACCATCCAATCTGAAAGAACACAAGCTACTACTGCCGAAACTTTTCTGACGCATAATAATTATTATGATATGCATAATCAATTGAAGCTTTCTCGAGAAAGGCTGCTCGTTTTATAAAAATATGAAAGATGTTCTCATATATCCTGTGACCTAGAGTAAGGAAAACCTTTGAATTTTCTTAAGATATTTTATGACGACTTTTAATGGGATCACAGCCAGCATAAGTAATAGAGGGAAGAAAATTTGTCCGACCTATTTTCTTGGTGAACTTCAAGTTTTTATCCCTTGTCTGAACGGAAGAGGTATGCTTAAATACATTTCGTGCTACGTCGACAAGTGAAAATGATTTATAGTTTAACCCTTCGTTGTGAGATGGGTCCTATGCAGGCCATTTCATTTTTCAAAGGTGTGTATCTTTTTTCCATAAAGTTTTAAAAATTCGGCGACAAAATATAATACAAGTCTATTAATTATAGTCTGATTTTTATAAATATTACCGGCGAACAGGTTAAGAAAAAAATCGGTTTTACGCAAAAACTTCATATGCTAGAGTAAATAGCATACGCAAGCGAGCATTGCAAGCTGCTAGTCATGTACTATTAGGTTTTCATTGAGCTTTTAAAAACGAGATTTTCTGGTACGTGCACTATAAGTTTATGTAATATCTGGAGTTACGTTAGAATTAAATTTGTGTTAGTTATTTATTGTATGCACACATTTTTATTGTGTACCTTTGGTTTATTTTCTTGCAGCCGTTTTTGTTTGAAGGGATAAAGGTAAGTATTTATTTATTAATAAATAAATGTTTTGTTTGGGTTGTGCCTGTACTGAAATATGTCACTTTTAAACGAAGTAAAGAGGGTAATAATTTAATTAGTATATAAGTAATATAAATAAGTAAATAAGAGTAATAATTATTAGCTATCGGAAGAAGCGTTAATCGTCCATCAAGTGAATAAATTCATCATCACGGGGAAGTGCTGAGCAAATTTATCGCTGCGGAGTATGAGGAAGACGATCCGTATGTCACCGGCGACAATGATGGATTATATTCTTATTGATGACCGAGAATTATCTGATGTTGATAATGAGCTCGAAGTTGAAGAAGAACAGCTTGAGCATGAATATATTGATGAAGCTAAATGTGATAAAGTCGTTGAACAAGAGCCCAATGTCTCAATTCCTATGAGTGGTGTGCATCGACTACCAGGAAAATGTCGTTCCGAATAGTCTATATAATACTACTTGAGAAGAAACGAAAAGCAGGAGAAATAATCCAGGCTTGGAACGAGGCTAATCTAACATGTAAGCCAAAAGAGTGGCAGTGGACAGACGAAGCGGAAATTAGAATTGTTAGAATTATTGTTGCGGTTTGTTCGTTTTGATGGTGCTAACACTCGTTCTACACGTATGATATTTAGTAAATCAGCAGCAATTGACGTTATATAAATTATAATGAATCACAATCTGCAAGAAGCAAATGCTCTGAACGCGCCAATAACAGTAGACCAGCAGTTTTTTTCTTACTGTGGACGAACTAGGTTTACGCAGTATATTCCGTCTAAGCCAGCAAAGTATGGAATAAATATTTGGTGGGTCTGCGATTCTTGCACAAACTACCCTCTCAAAGGACAGATTTTCACAGAAAAATAGTCAAATGACGTAAAAGACGTAAAAGAAGGTAAAAGAGTAATACTGGATTTGGTGAAGGAGTATCGTAATTCCGTTCGAACAGTGTATTGTGATAACTTTTCCACAACACTCGAATTGGCAAAATCTCTGATTTCGAAAAAAAAAATTTCTTATACTGGATGAAAATGTGCCTATGTTATCCTTTGCGTTGTTGTGTTAACCTTATCGTTGCCAAAGACGACAAATATGTGTTAGGCTTGCTTGTAAGCCACAGAAGCTTCAAACAAATACAAACAGGTAGGTCTCTTAGATTATAATGATAATAACGCCGGTGTTTAGACAATGACCATGGTCTTCACCGATTTCTTTCTTATTTAGCGCGAAATCACATTGTGTTTAAGAAAACATATCCACTTAATTTCATTAAAATATCACACATATTAAGCAACATAAACGGTTTAAAGTCAGATGGAAAGTCGGAAATACTTATGTCGGGCATTTTTGGGATAGAGGAAGATCTGCACTGATCACATTAAGTCTTTTCATTATTCAAGTATATTAGGGAACATGTTTTCACGCAAATAACTCACACAGTGACCGACATATTCGGCATAAAGTCTGCTCGATAATTCGTTAACCGATTTCACACATTTTCGGCAGTAAACTGTGGCATATCCGATATTACACGTTCACTTAATTTTGCTAAGATGTCTTACATATTTACCGAAATATATCGTATAAAGTCTACCCAGAGGTTAAAACCCGTATATTACGTATATGGGGGCTAGGGGAAGTGCTCACCCGATTTAATCCATTTTAAGCACATGGACACACTGTTACCAGAAAGAGACGCTCTCTAAATTTCAAAGAGATAACTCATATATTGACCGTTATATATTGCATAAAGTCTATAGGAAGGTTGTAAATCCTTATATTAGGTATATGGGGGCTATGCGAAGTATTTACCCGATTTTCCCCACTTTTGACACAAGAGCATATTATTATTATGGAAAGATAATGCTCGAATTTCATTACGATATTTTACAGATTTACCGAAATATATGGTATAAAGTGTACAGGAAGTTGAAAACTTTTATATTAGGTATGTGGGGGCTAGAGCAAATATTTACCCGATTTACCCCATTTTTGAAACAAGAGCACATTATTATCGTGGAAAGATAATCCTCCAATTTCTCTACAATATCTTACAGATTTCCCGATATTTTCGATCAAACGTCAGATAGAGGCACTGAGGTCCTAATATTGGGTATCTGGTGGCTTCATCTTTTCACGCAATTTTGTGAAGGTAACTCACACAGTGACCGAAATATTCGGCATAAAATCTACCAGAAAAGCGAAAACCATTACATGTAATATATAGGAGCTGGGATAATTCGTAGACCGATTTCACACATTTTCGGCAGTAAACTATGGCATATCCGATATTACATGTTCACTTAATTTTGCTAAGATATCTTAAATACTGGCCGAAATATGTGGTATAAAAATCCGTACATTTGGTACATGGGGGCTCTGGAAGTGCTTACCCAATTTCATCCCTTTTAAGCACATGGACACACTGCTATCTTCAAGAGGCGCTCTCGAAATTTCATAGAGATAGCTCATATATTGACCGTTAGTCTATAGGAGTCTATAGGAAGGTTGAAAATCCGTATATTAGGTATATGGGGGCCATGGGAAGTATTTACCCGCTTTTCCCCATTTTTGATACCAGAGTACGCTATTATCATGGTAAGATAATCCCCCAATTTCACTACAATATCTTACATATTTCCCGAAATTATCGATAAAAAGTCAGATAGAGGCACTGAGGTCCTAATATTTGGTATCCGGTGGCTTGAAAAGTTATAATCCAATTTCGGCTATTTTTACGCATAGGATGACATATCCTGAAGGCACTATTTGTCCAAAGTTTGATTTTCGTATCTTAATTGCTGCTCGATTTATCTACTTTAAAGTGAAAGGATGAAAAGTAGGATGAAGTAGGCGTGGTTTTTATCGGATTTCATCCATTTTCACAACGTAACATAAGAAGGCAAATATAATTTCACACACATGAGTTATCGTACTTTTAGTAGTTTTCAACATAACTTTTGTATGGGAGGTGGGCGTGGCTATTATCCGATTTTACTAATTTTCTCAGTATCTGAGGAGATGCAAAAAGAACTTAGTCGGAGCAAGTTTGATTGATATAACTTGAAGGGCTTCCGAGATATATATATTAAACCTATTAGGGGCGGGGCCATACCCACTTTAAAAAAATTTTTGCACACAAATACTGCACAAATTGCAAACAATAATTTCCTGCTTAGCTTAGTGTGCTTATAGCACATTATCTGCTTTCGATTATTGGCATTTTGTGGGCGTGGCAGATCTCCAATTACGCCCATCTGCGATACCAACCGTCTTACGGTGACGAAGAACTCATGTACCAAGTTTCATCGAAATATTTTAATTTTTACTCAAGTTATCGCTTGCACGATCGACGGACGGACGGGCAGAGAGTCACTCGGATTTCAACTCGTCTTTTCATCCTGATCATTTATATATATATGTATAATCTATATATATATATACATATCTATATCTAACTCGATTAGCTTTAGGTGTTTCAAAATCCGTGAGATTTAGAATTTTGAGTGACGAAAGTTTTGATATTTTAGAAAAAATTGATAAAAAGGTATTTTTTCATAGGAAAACTATTTTTGAAGAAAAAATATTACTGATACCAAAAAGTGACTTTATGAGTGTATAGCCAAGCTATTCACTACGTGAGCAACCATTCGTAAGTGATTTGCTAAATTCAGTACAGCCCATATGAGCACCAATGACAATGAACATGTGGGCCTTCAAAACAAAAAATGATTTTTTATGACCATAAAATAATGCTCATCGGGATAGCTGATACTGTAAAGATAACGATATCGTAGAAACGTGGTGTGCATATGGTGGACGAAGTTTTTGGTTTGCGAAAACTCTCTTGAGCTCATAAAGAAGAGTATTTTGAAGCAAAAGATAAGTCGTAATACAAAAATGGTATCGAAATTGGAATTAGTATTTGAAGATCCCCACAATCGGTGTATCGCCCTCGACGGCAAGTATGTTGGATTACAAAATCAAACTTTGACTGTTTTTTATCAGATGGGTTGAAAAGCCTTTGACCTAACAATTAAAGAACGTTTTTTTGAATAAAAATGTGGCTTTACTCTTCGATATAATCTCCATCTGGAATAATGCAATTGCTGTAACAGTTCGCTTCTTTATTTGTATGACCTACGAATTCCTTTGAGACGACGACAATGATGTTAACTAATTCACTCAATTTCATTTTACGGTCACCCAACACAATTTCTCAACTTTTTGCGACGTTTTCTGGCATTACTGTCTCTAGTGTTCTTCCTGAACGGGTCGCATCATTTGTGCTGGTACGGTTATGCCGAAATTCAGCAAACCAGTACTTGACCGTTGAATATGTTAGCAGATTTGCAATAACTCTTTTTAAGCAATTTCTTCACATTAACGATGTTTTTCCCCATCAGGAAACAAGTAATTTTGACAGTATTCTAGTTAAGGACAAGGAGGAGGAAACAAGAATAGACATTTTTTCTTTGTGGTGCGATCTCACCAAAAGCCAAAAGTTTACGGCCCATGTAGTATAACATCTGTCAAAGCAGATGGACTATCTCACTATTCTTATTATTACAAAGGGAAGCGGAATGCTTTAAATTTTCAATTTTGAAGGCACGAACTAGTGAAAATTTTTCATATTCGCGTATACATAGGTACAAGAACATGTCAAAGAAGAAAAATTAAGCAGAGAACGAAATGTAATTGAAATAAACTTGAATTACTTAATAAAATCATACATGTATGTATAGTCGTACTAACATGTAAGTAAATAAAATTTGTATTTATATGAATATTCAGGTAATACCCCATTCGAATCGATTCGTTAACAGGCTCCAACGATTTTTCATACAAAATCTTTACGCATTCGCAGTGACTAATGTTTAACTGGCGTGCTATCCTTGGGACCTTCGGTCTTCGTGATGGTCTAACATTCATTCTGTAGCTTCAGTGTGTACTCGTATATATTATATAAATCTGTTGACATCAGTTCTACCTCTCACATTGGCATTACCGCACGGTTGCTCGCCACCTTTTAGGTCATTTAAGGCCGTGGAGCAACAGCAACTTCATCCATCGCCATTTTCACTACTAAACTAAATTTTCCACATCGTTAATTTATATTAATATGATTTTTGTGTCACATCAACCACTGACAGCGTCACAAACGCCAACATCAATACACGTACAACTACACCAATATGTACGCCACAAACAAGCCGAACCAAACGGCCTTCTTCGATGCCACAGACGCTACAAATCGGCGCTGCTAAAACTGACTTAGCTAGACAAAAGTGGCGGGGTTGGAGCTCGCAATATGTATGTAGGTAAGCAGGGTAGGGAGAATGCGGCGCGCACTTGTGCGACCAAGCACAATGTCAACACACCATTCCTGCGACATGCCAGCGACGCATGTGGCCAAGTTCGGAGACTGACGCTATGCTACGTTTCTGATGCTTAATAAGGTGGCTGAGTGGCGCGACCTATGGCGACGCAATGTTTATCTAAATTGTTATTTTTCACACTCACGCAGTTCAATGAATTCGGGAAATTACGTTTGGGACTTAGGTGCACAACAGCGTCGCGCGCGCACTTATTCCATCAACTGAATGTGACCCGGAACGGAGCTGGCACTCATCTGTTGGAATGCTCCTGCATGGAGCAGTATCTACAAATATATTTAGAAAAACACACATGTATATTACGGCAGTTATGCATACTCAAACACATTCATACATATATATATATATGTGCAGACACTGCCTTATTTGAAGTTTTCGATTTTGGTTCTTGAAAATATCATCTCTTGAAGAAAGCTAACCTCTCCGCCACTACTATCAACAAACTTAACCCTTTATCGGGAGCTGCGACAATTATGTTTCAGAAATGCTTAAAGAAAACCCTCTTATGGAAGCATATCGAATCAAGGAATTTTCTAAAACGTCGCATCATTACAAATCTCATAAATTCTCTTACAAGTACCTAGGGCAGTGGCTTTTTGTATATAATATAACATATGTATATAATTGTTTGAAAACTCAAAATAATCAAAGTGATAAGGCAATCTGATTGTTCGACGTCTGTCTATCCGGTCATCTGCGTTACTAACGATAACTTAAAAGTGAAAATTGAGATTAACACAAGGAATAACAACGTCTCTTTTTTCAAAAGTAGTCTGTTCCACTAGAATATACAATATTACACAAATGCATTAATACTAATAACCACGCCCTACACGGCGATATTGTTCAAAAGTACTAAAAGTTTTAAAGACCCAGTAACAAAGGGCCAAGTTCGGGTGTAATGGAACATTTTACGCTCTCACAATTTGTGAGGCTGAAAAACGGTGAAATATATTCAGGTGTGTCAAATCATATTTGACATCTTATTAATTTATACTACAGGTCATTATTAATTAACTCAAATGAGATATACGTATATGATATACTCTTAACCAAAGTGCTTTAATTAAATATTGTATATTAGGTATATAAGGAAAAAGTCAACCAGGGAATCGAAAATCATTATAATATGAATAACTGGCTTTGACCTAGGTCCAAACCAAGTTCATTCATATTCAGCAGTAAACCATATTATGTTTAAGAAAACATATTCACTTAATTTCACTAAAATGTCATATATTGAACAACATAAACATTTATAGTCAGCTAGAAAGTTGAAAATCACTATATCGGGTATATTGGGGCTACGGGAAGGTTTGGAGTGATTGCTTTAACTTTTGACATTAAACTCAGGTATACTCGGGAATATATAATATTTCCATGCGATTTTATTAAGTTTATAGAAAAATTTACCGAACAATGGACGGACAGACAGACATCCAGAATTAAACTTGTGTCATCATCCTGTTCATTTTGATATATATGACTTTATGTGTTACAAACATTACAAACAACCGTTAGGCGAACAAAGCTATTATATTTTATCGCTACGTGTTGCGATTATATAAATTTGCTAGAAATGGAAAGTCGGATAGTAAAGACGCCATATTACGCCTTCCTAGGTTAGTTAAATTTATGTTAGTTAAATTAAAATTAAACTATGGCCGTGACAATTGAAATTTCATATCTTGGAAACTTCTTTGTACTATACATTCTCATGACTCCCAATTTATCTCAAGAATTTGACCAATTCACCATTGACTTTAAAGTAGGTATTGTTTCAAAACATCTTCACACCGAAAAAAACTTTATGCATTCATATATTCTATTTGTTCTTCGTTACTTTTATTTTGATTTTTTTAAATAATTAAGTTTTAGTTAAGAGTTGGAAATTTTTCCGATGTTTAATGATTCTTGCCAAGACGCGACAAGTGAATTGATATAATTTTATATTTAAACACACAACTCAACCATCTCTTAAATGGACATGAAAGTCCATGTCAGTGCTAATGTAATCAACAATGGGTCTTCGAGGGACTAACGTAGCAGCAATACAAGAGAAGATAAAGTAGTAACTTCGGCTACTGTAATTTATTGCTGTCCATCAATAACTAAACTACAATCTTCATAAAACGGTGGCATGTCCTTTACACATGCATTTGTAAATGGACATTCAACGACTGAGATGCCATTTATCATGAGATAAGCTCATAAAATTCAACTGTCATTGTAACGGACCCCTTGCGGGTCGGGGAATAAGAATAACCTGCGGTAAGGCATGTCTGTCGTAGTAGCATTTTAGTTCAAGCTACAAATGCCACCAGTCGGAGTTGAGTCAGAAACTCAACTGGAAGTAGCCTAGGCTACAAGGTCTGACCGGAGACCTTAATCTGGTACCACGGGGAGCAGGAGCCCGGTGGAGTTGCTTGTCGCTCCATCCTGCTCAATGCGGTAGGCCTTTCGGGGAGTATCGTGGTGGCTGTGGTTTAATACCTGAATGCCGGTAGAACTGTCGGGCGGTACAGTTCAGTATGAAGTTGCATTGCAACCGGGCGTCGGACCCATAGTACGGCAGAGGTTTTAGGTAGGCCTCGAACCCCACCAAGGTGGTTATTGTGTCCATTCCACAATGCCGATAGGTACCGTTGGTTTTAGCAAAAGCTATTACTAACGGGGCGCTGATCAACGCATCATATTGATCCGTTGTTTTTTAGAACACCGTGGAGTAAGGCTGTACAACGGCAGGTACCCACGTAAAGCACATCGTTCACTGTCATTGTAACGGCGCATTTCGTCGCCTATAGAACGAGTAACGATGGATGCTTACTTTTTTTCACTTTGAAATTCTTTAGAGAATCCTTTTGTACATTTACCATCATTCATGTATGTGTTTTCACACTGTTTGATGCATGATGATGTCAGGATAATATTATGTATCAAATTTGGTAGAAATAAATTTACTATTCTAAACGGAAATAGTTGAACCAGATTCCAGAAATAATTTATGTTTTTCTTAGAGAGGACAGGTCAAAATCCATTGATAGATAACAGTGTTGTAAGACCATAACAAAGGAAGGTGTAATAGTTTCAAAAAAATAGTTTTTATCGGATTTTCTGTTGTAACTTGTAAGTTTTCTTTCATTGAATTTGGGTGAGATAGTTAAATAGTTTATGAAAATGAAAAATTCCGCTTGAATCTCCCTTTCGATTTGATCGCGAATTATTTATGGTGGAATTCCAGAATTTAACATAAAGAATGTTTTCATGAATATTTAATGATCTTTCATAAAACATTCATATCATTAATGAAATGATAATTGATCTCTCACCCAATTAGAATTTGTGCTAACAAAAGTTGACGTTTGGCACCACCACTTCGGTAGAGGCAAGGCATAAGCTAAAAATTTGTGCTTATCTTTGCAGCTAATGCCTTGATAGACTCTCACTTGGTTATTCTTTTCAATAATATTAAATGTCAATAGAACTTGTTCACAGCATTTCTCAAATTTGTAAGCACCTTTTCTAATTTTCTGGTCTTACAATATCTCTCAATGATATCGAACGAAATATGCTAAGTTGGTAATCCAGGAATAACAAATTGGAATGGGATGTGGTCAATAGTAAGTGACGATGTTGGTCCATAGTAATAGACTCGCTACAGTGTCGAGCCAATACCCTTTTAACTTTCTCACTTTAGATAGCAGTAGTTGAGGCGAAAATGTCTTGATTGTACGGATCGCTATTTCGACCATCGTAGAATAATCTGAAAGATATGTGAAAACAAGAGCAACAAAAAATAAGAAAAACATAACACCATCTCAATATAATACTTTCAAATGAACTATTCTGAAGTAACGAAGAAACGGCTGGGATTTATTGTGAATTCTCTCTAATTGGAATTAAACTAAATATGTGCTGATAGAGGAGATCATCTTGATTAATAATATATGTAGCCTTGTGAGCCTTTTCTATGAAATTTGTTAATAAAGTTCGTAAATTTAACAATTTAATAACTGAAGTAGTAGGAATCATTTGTAGCTTTGGATGTATCTTCCACTACTCACGGTGTCAAAATTTATGAAAGCTTCCACATCCGCGAGAGTTGGGATACATTAGGAATAGGGCTTAATATTGACAAGAAAAAGTCAAGTTAGGTACATAAAACACGATTATTATATTTAAATAATTATATCAAAATTATATAATACCGTAGGCGCGTAGGCCGTCGCACCTGTCTCGCAAGATCTGTCTGTTTATGGAGCAACGACTACGTCATTTGAAAATGCGAAAATATACTAAATATTTGGGTTGGTGTAGTCAGAGGTTCGGAAGAAGAGTTTTATCGAGGTGCACTTTTTTAAGCGCTACAATTTATGATTCGAAAGTGATAACCTAAGGCAGGTGGTATGCCCGGGCAAGAGTTGCTCATAAACTTAATATAATAATATATATCGGCGAAGTTACGATTATTTTTACTTATTATTGGAAAACATTTGATTGCATAGGTGATCACAAATATGAGCATCTTAATCCTGATATTTTGTAACAAATCACAGAATTTCGCAGTGGAATTATTTATGGTAATGGTCCTATGGTAATTATCTATATAATGCCAAAAATTTTTATGTTAAAGAATGAAATAAAAGACAACACAAATAAATATAATACAATAAGTACATTTTCTCTTAACTTAATTTTATCTTTTAAAAAATCAAGCATATATATATTTTTTTTCAATAAAAATCAGGTGGTGAAAAACATCTTTGGTTTCATTTGCTAAAAATAATTAAATGAAGAGTATTTCTCAATGTTGGAGATAATTTTTATACTCTCGCAACATGTTACACAGAGTACAAATTTCTTTGACTTTGTACTGTATATATCGATCAATATGTGCGATATCTTAATGAAATGAAGTGGTTATGTTTTCTTTGGCGTAGTGAAACTTCTCCAATTAGTGAAGAGGGTTTAGAGCTTTCTCTGTTTTCTCAATGCATGCATTTTCCTAGCACTAATATGATAGATATACTAAAATACTGTATAATCTGTACAGCATGTTGACTTTAAAGTAGATATGTAAGATATTAAGTGAAATTCTAATTGTCTCATTACCGATAGCATATGTTAGTACGATACCAAAAACAATCATTTAGCAGTTTTGCCTACGAACAATTCTAGAATAAAATGTAGTCAAAACTTAAAATATATTATGATATAATAATAATAATAATATAATATAACAATATGATAATATAAATTATAAATATAAATAAATATTTCTCTTCTTTCGTTTAAGCCGTTACGATCTACTTTGTTACCGAACGCAAGGAACAGTTCAAAACTGTAGCAATCCACCACATATTTCATTATGCTTGCTTTGTATATGTATTACTTTTGAGTTTTTGACTTAAGGATAATATTACGCAATGAAATATGCCCATCTTTGTAGCCTTTTTATATTTACTATCATGTCTTTGCTATTTATTTTATGATCTTAATATCTATAATAATGTAGTAGTCGCTATGCAACCGTTCAAAATTTACATTATGCACCATTTTTGGTCTAATAGCATAAAAAGATGAAAACATCAGTATTTTTAAAGTAAATTTATTTACGAACATTTCCAATTGAATAATTTACCAAAATTGATCTCAAAAAAATCCTTCTTTAAATATAATACTGTGTGAAAACTTATTTTTCAAGTAAATGTTCAATTTTACACCATCTTTCCAGACAACAGAACTTACAATGAAATCTCTACTCGATCTGAACGACGACTGTCTAATTGAAATATTCAAATACCTCAACCTAGTGGATGTGTTTAAAGTAATCGATGTGCGCAATACGCGTCTCACGGAAATCGCATATCTAAGAATTTCAGCATTCAAGGAGCTCAATATTGTAATACGAGTATTTCCAAATTTCACACCGGAGCAGCTGCGAATAATCGGGGAAAATGTATGCGGTCTTACCATGACTTGCGGATATTCAATACCAACACAAAATGTACTAAATATAATACAGCCGCTTTGCGAAGGAGCTGCTGCAACCAAGCTCCTGCGCGCGTTTTCGTTGAATTATGTGTATTTTAATAAAGAGTACTGTCAATACATCGGCCAAGCGGCGACAAAGCTACAGAAACTCAACTTGAACTACTGCCAACTAACAGACGAATTTTTAACAGAACTACTGAAGACTTGTAATGAGTTATTAGAACTAGAAATTTTGGGCAATTACACGTTGACCGGAGAATTTTTGCACAAACTAGACTTACCTACCTTGCGAGTACTCAAGTTGGAACTGCATCCGGAGTGGAAGTATCCCATTAAGAGTTTCAAAATTAAAAATCCAAATGTTAAATTCATAATATAAGATGGTGAAGTCTTAGATATGTTACTATATTCAATATTTTATACTAACAAGGTATTTTTAAAACTATGTAAATACGTACTGTATAAAACAATTAAATGATAAAAAAAAGAAAAACTCAAAATATGTATTATAAACCCTTTTATTTATAATAAGAATAGCAGGCATTACTGCCTCCAATTAAATTCAGAGTAAACTAAGCGATTTCTACGTCTACATAGTTATTAGGTCGATCTTATTTAGGGTTTATATGTGGGCACTATGCAAACGTTTTGTGAGTGGCACGCACTTACGCGTGGCTAAATTAATTCGAAGACCAACAGAGGTCCTGTCATAAGTGCCAACTTGCAATGCGTTCCAACGCTTAGTTACGATTTCTCTGAATTATTACAATGTTTGCGTAGCAATTAAAAATACAATAGTTAAAAATGTTGTTTGGAAATGTTGTTGGTGTTGGCAGAACAGTTGATTTGTTAGCTATTTGATGACAAATTTGAATTGATGACCGACCGCCTATTCGGAAAATGCTGCTTCAAGGTTTGCTTCTTTTACTGTCCTTTTTCTGGCTGTAGAATTCCCTAATAAGGGTCTTTAAGTACTTAGCCTCACGCTCACGCTCGGCCAATATGCGTTTCAGCTCTTCATTACGCAGTGTTAGTTGTTGCTCCTCATTTAGCACGTTCTCCATTTCGATTTTTTTCTTTTGCCGATAACGTGTAGCCGCATTCTTGTTTTGTTCCTTTTTCCGAATTTTGCGATCTTCAACACCACGTCCATACGGGCGTGTGCGTCTCTTGGGTTCGGAGGGTTTCGTCTGCACGAATTGTGTGTTGTCTTCATCACCGTCGCCATAAATGGGTGAAGAACTAGCAGATGACGAAAAGGAAGAATCTGGTGACCAATCCTCATCGGTTACAATTGACTCTGGGCGCGATGCTGTCATGTAAGCCGACGACGAGTTGGACTCACATTCATCATTTAAATCGGGTAATTCCTTTATAAATGATTTCAGAATATCGTCTACGATCTGTGAGTTGCGTTTGTCGTCATCGGATTGTACCGCCTCAGAGGGTGTGAACGATGCTGCTCCATAGTAGGTGGTGAAATGTAGATTTTGAAGCGTTGCCGTAGGTGTAGCTGGTGCTAAAGTATGGGACGGAACGGCATGGATTGAAGATGTAGCCACGGGTGTTTGTACGGGACTCACTGTTGGCGGTGTTGTATGGAACGATGAATGGTGCATGTAATTGTTGAACTGAAAGAAATAAAACGAAATTGTGTAGTCAAAAATAATAAATATTTCAACAATATTTTATAAAGGTTTGTATAATAATTTATATATAATACTTACATTAACCACGCTTTCTGTTGCAATGGCATGTTGGAGGATATTTGCCGATGTAGAAGACTGTGGTGGAGATTGCGGTGGAGTTAAAGTGGTCAGGACTGTGATTTCGAAATTTTCCGATTTTAGAGCATCATTATTATCGAAGGAGCTGTAGACTTTTGTTACCGAATTGGGGTGTGCAATGATAGAGTCGGCATCCAGTGCTGGTGGCACTTTGTTTTCGGACCACTCTGCAAGTAAATAAGAGATATCGTAAGTTAATTTAAAAGTCGTCTGGCAGTTCTACTACTTTGACATTACACATTACACATTATGACACTTATTGTTTGACGCAGAACGCCAATGAAAGTGATAATGCATTTGGTTATTAAGATCGATTTTAGGCTATACAACAAGTCATAAAAATATGCCAATATTGACGTACAATTTGTCAATTAATTGTTTGCAAAATTAAAAACAACAGACAAGAGAAATAACTGTTTTCAGGTTTCTTTTTTCATAAAACAATAGGTGGATGTATTTTAGGTATATGTAATGCAAAAAAATTTCAAAAATCAAAACATAAACTTAACAAGTAAGAAAAGGCTAAGTTCAGTGTAACCGAAGATTTTATATTCTCGCAATGTACAAGGATCAGGGGAGGGGACATGCTTTCAGGTGCTGGCATAACTGTGAATTAAAAAATGTTGCAGAAGAATTCAACATTCATTATTCGACGAAATTGTCAATGGATTGCAAACATATTTGGTATCTTATTAACTTATATTGGAGGCCATAGACTCATATACTTTCATTGCCAGACTTTGTTTCGTGTCAGAGATATTTATATTAAAATCTATCAAATTAACTCAAAAGTGATATAAGCGACATAAACTCAACCAATGTGGTTTAATGAATATATTAGATATATGAGGAAAAAGTCAACAAGGTCTAGACCGATTTCTTTCATATCTAGCGCGAAATCACGTTGTGTTTAAGAAAACGCATCCACTTAATTTCATTAAAATATCACACATATTGACCAACATAAACGGTTTAAATTCAGATGGAAAGTCTGGAATTCTTATATCGAGCATTTTTGGGATAGAGAAAGATATGCACTGATCACATTAACTCTTTTCATTATTCAAGTATATTAGGGAACATGGTTTCACGCAACTTTCTGAAGGTAACTTACACAGTGAACGACATATTCGGCATAAAATCTGCTAGAATAGCGAAAATCATTATATGTAGTATATGGGAGCTGGGATAATTCGTTAACCGATTTCACACATTTTCGGCATTAAACTAACGTGAACGTTTTGCAAGGCCGCCTGGTAAAATTCTGCTATGCTGCTCCGTCAGGTGTTCCCGTCTCGTTTTTCGACTTGCTTGTTAGCATTTTGCAGTTTTTTTAAGTTTATGTTTTGACTTTTGAAACTTGTTGTGTTAAATAGATTTAAGATACATTCACTTATAGTATTATGAAAATATATTGAAAACATCTATTTCTGTTATTAGAAACTAAGCCTAAAAATTACTTTTCATGTTGTTTTTCATTTTGTAAGAAATTAATTGATAAACTGTACACTCATCGTTGTAAAATTACTCATTCTTCATGAATAGAAAAAAAATGTAAAAGAGCCTTAAGGGGTTTCAACCATTGATGGAAGAATATCTATAACATTATTCACACCCGTTATAGCCCTGATAGAGTGAACTTTTAGGTGAATAACCTAAATATGATCTAGAAAGAAGTTATTTACTAAAGTCGAATAAAGTTCAAACTTTTACTATGGTCGTACATAATGTGAATCCCGCTTGCAGAGTTTTTGATCCCCCTTTCTAAGCTTATATACATATTTATTTACATGCACATAAATACATGCAAAAGAAATAAATGCACATGACGTTTACCAATAATATACCAATAATATTTATTTTTCATCGGCAATGCGGGTTTCTATGGGGGAAATCAAACATATAAACACAAGTGTAGATATATGTTCATACATACGTATATACACTCTGCATGGCCGCCGACGGTCCAAAAGGTTATCATTAACGTCCCAATTATATTATATACATAATATTATTTGCATGGAAATAAAAATGTAGGAAAAATGCAAAAAGTGGAGGCGACACGCTGCGAAACGAGAGATCAATGGGGAGGGTAATGATGGAGGACAAAGTTACGATTAGAATGCGATTGTTTGGAAATTTCATGAATACAAGTGTGCTATTGTTGTTCCACTTACTTTTGCAGCTGTTGATTATGGTTAAAAGGTACCAAAAGCGAAAATGCAACGGAAACGAAATATACAGTTTGTCAATTAATTGTTTGCAAAATGAAAAACAACATGAAAATTCAGTTGTTGGCTTAATTTTTAAACATATATTTTTTGTTTTCTTTTTTCATATTATAGGTAAATACATCTTAAATCTATTTAAGGCACAAAAATTTTAAGTAAAAACACAAAATGGAAAAACAAACAAACTGTACATTAACGCAAATATTTAGCAGTCGATTAATTCTATGCAGAATGCGAACACAAGTCGAAAAGCAAGACGAGACGACCTAACGGAACAATATAACGGTTCGTTTATTTCAACTACCATAAAGGGATAATATAATTCGCTGCCCTGAAAAAGAAAATTACTTAAAATTAAAACACCCAAGAGGCCAGACCAATCAAAAATAGTTAAAAAGATTGACAATAAACCCAAAACAAAATTGAGACAGTTGGTGCCTTTATTGGAAGACAAGTGTGGAAAAGCAGTGCTCCACAGACCGTCAGAAAAATTCTAAAAGTACATAAATGTCTTCGAAAATAGTCATGATAAATCTTCGCTATGCACTGAATATTGAAAGACGTATGAACTTTTCGAATGTCCATGTCAAAAAGTCAGCAGAAAAGACCGATACAGCTTTCCAACAAAAGAATATCAAACCCAGTAGCAAAGTTTGGCAAATTTTCGGTTAAAGTTTGAGGGTGTGCCTCTTCTAAAGGTGTTGGTGAGCTGAGCCGCGTTTTTCAATGATGTGATGGTCAAGGAGTATTATATAGATCTGATATAGATCTATATATCTGGTTAATTTTGGGTTCATTCATCCCTATAACTAAGGAAAACTTAGATACAAGCTGTATCAGGACAATGACCCAAAACACAAATATTTGTTATCTCGTCTATGCAAAGGGCCATTATACTCAACATTAAGTTAAAATTAGCTTTTTGTACATAGATATAGATCAATACAGATATTTGAATTTTGCAAAGAATTAATTGACAGCACAATATTTGAGTTAATGTACATTTTGTTGTGTTTTTTAAGTTAATGTTTTGACTTTTGAGATTTTTGTGCAAAATAAACTTGAAAACATTTATTCCTGTTATTAAAAACTAAGCCTAAAAATTAACTATTATGTTTTTTTTTTCATTTTGCAAAAAATTAATGAGCACACTGCATATTAAATTAGATGGAAGTGTGCACATAACAGCTTATTACAGTATGAACATGCTAGTTTAGAAAAAATCATATGATAAAATATTACTTGATACTTGATTTTATATATTTCAACTGTTTATATTGACCTCGGTCCAGTTTTGCGCAAGTTACCCTATTACATATATATATACATATGTACTAGTGCATTTCGTACATCCACATGCAAAACGAACATGCATTCACAGACGTAAAATGAAACATATTATAGAAAATATATTATTGAAAATATAAGCAAAAACAAAAAATTCCGCTAAATGCGCGTTTCCATAACCTGTCCTTATAAAGAGAAGGAAAAAAAATATTTTTCAAACACCATTGGTATTTGCATTCGCTCGCAATTGAACTAAATTGTGAATTTCTCGCAAACTTTATTTTTATGAATCATAACAAAGTGATTTTTATTCAAACGAAATAAAAAGGGAGAAAAGTTTACTTTTGAAAATAAATTGGACCATAGTTTTAGTTAGTGTCTTACTTCACTTTTTAAATGAAATGAAATTGAAATTTATAAATGTACCACAGGACGGCTTAAACTCTAAAAATTTCAAAGCCGAGCAAATTTCAAGCAAAGAATACGTTGAATATCTTTAAAGAAAATATATAAAACTTTTTTATTTATTTAGGAATGTTTCCAATTGAATAACTTACGAAAATTTATGTTCAAAAAAATCGGTTTTAAATACGTATTTTTCAAATATTTACTTCTTTCAATAATTTTTTGTTGTGAAGTGTTTTTTAAGCAAATACAATGTCTGTAGGCGTATTAATATAATTAAACTAATATTTAACAACAACATTTTATATCCTTTATGTTTCACTTTAAAAATTCTTACAGAAATTTGAGCAGTGCTGACAACTACTTTAAGCAGTGGTTCTCAAAAATGTAAAATTAAGGATTGTGTCTGCGTTTTCTAGTATACTGAGATTAGTTGCCATACGTAATACCAAAAATCCTATTACAGCAGTCCTCCAATCGTCCTACATAAGAGTACGATATAATTGTTTTTATACAGGCCTCATATTCGTATAAGGAAAAGAAGAGATCCCGACTAAAAGAAAGGTTAGAATTTCGAACAAATTATGAAATTCATTAGAAATGTATGTAACCATAGAAATAAATAAGTAAAAATAGGGAGGCAAAAATTTACGAAGGGTGTGAAATAATACATGAAAAAACTTAAGCTATAAAATGTCCTGATTTTACACTCGACTGCCCCTAACTGTTACATAAATGGGTTAATCAGGAGGGTTTATTAAAATTCATTAGAATTATTCACAAATTATTCAGAATTGATGCAACAAAAGTTGCGTCTAACATAACTTAAGAGAAAAAATAATATAAATCTTTAAAATACAATAAAAATAAATAAATGGAATTTTCTATAATTTTTTTGTGCTTGAGTTCCAATCTATTCCATTTTCCCCCAATTATACAATAACATACTCGCTGCTATTGGCATACAACATAACGAAAATTTATCGATTTTCAAAATATTTGATTAATGCTGTTACATTTCTGTTTATTATGGAATTTCCGTGAAAAATAAAACAAAATTATTTTAAATACTACAATTTACGAAAATCTTTAAATTTACTCCACGAAATTTATAACAACAATTCACAACGTTTTCGAAAACTGCGAAAATTGAGATTGCAGTAGAAGGACGTTATTTACAGTATGGACAAAAGTATTTATTTCTTCAGTCTCAAGTATGATTAATAATTTATTATTAATAAAGCTTTTAAACGTCCCAATGAATAAATTAAAATATATACCAACCAATATGTGTACAATTCAAATTCAAGATCATAAATAATACCACACAATACTGTAATTTTTGGTATATAAATCGGAATAAATATATTATATATTCATGAACATTTCATTTGAAAAGAGATAATTACATTTTACTAAGCAATACATATATAAGACGAACTTTTTATGAAAAATACTATTTTAAATTTCGAAATTTTTTACCGAAAACGAACAAGTATGAAATATACTAATTTAGAACTCTAATTTGTTCACTGAAAATGAACTAGTCTGAAACAGCCAAGACGTGCACCAATTATATACGAGGGCGGGTCAATAAGTCCGTGATTTTTTGAATTTTTTTTTTATTTTTTTTTTTCTTTATTCTTAAATATTTCTTTATTTTATTTTTTATTCCAAAAAGTCACGTACTTATTGACCCGCCCTCGTATTTATTAGTGTTTTTTTTTTACTTTACAGATTTAATACAATTGAGTAACACAAAATATCTAAAAGATCTTATTATGATTATAGGGAATATACCTGATATATATATATATATATTACGATTATAGAGATGTAACTCAAAATGCATTATATCAAACCTTTTGTTTTTGAGATTTTGCTTTGGTCCAGTATTGGACTAAACTTTTTTGTCCATTTTGAACTAATATGAGCATGAACGCCACGCAAAAAATACGACTTCCTTAATAGAAAAGTATTGTCCGCTGACTATTGCGGGTCGAAGTGTCTACTAGTTGCAGGGTAATTTATAATTACTTGAATTCACGTATATAGTGTTTAGAGACATATAGTTTCCACGCAGATCAAAGAAAAAAAAATGTAAATAAAAATGAAAAAATATATTTATTCTACCATTTCAGCACCGATAAACTAAATTGACACACTGTACTTAATAATTTGTTAATTAGTGAATTTCAAGTAACAAAAACTGGATTGAAAACTTAACGCAAATTTGTAAATAACCAAGTTGTAAAACAATAACAAAAGTTGTGAGTGCAGCCACCAACATTCCAAAATTACCATACCCGTTAGCAGCGTGTAAAATACAAAAACAAAATATTAAAATAATTTTTAAAGCGCTTTGCATAAAATTACACAAACAATTGCATTGGCAACAGACAATATGAATGGTGCACTGCTGAACCTACTAATAAACAACATTATCACATAACATACATACAAACACTTCTACGTAACTATGCATGTAGATAGGTATATATAATACATTGTTGCGCGTAGTGGCGCTATTGACGGTGTGGCCAGCTGAAAGCAATGCTAATCCCCCACCTTTGAGCCGTTCGCCTTATGGAACACCTGTGCGAATATGCGCAACATTGTTGTTATGAAGAACGCGAATTCATGCACACATGTAGGTAATTATACGAACGTAGAACTTGTGATTTTGTGAATTTGTGGTGGGCAACGATTGGCAGCACTTTTATTCTATTATTTTAGATTTAAAAGCAACCAGTAAAATTTCATATCCCATTTGCGAAGGACTAATAAATGACTTTGTAGTGTTTGAACAACCAGGTGTTAGGCAAAACAACTTGCTTACAGTGTAAGTGTACATGAACATCTATATGAGCATTTCATTGTTATCTTCGAAGCCCACACAGTGCTTTAGTTTTTAGTTTAAAAATCTATACTGATGTGTTTTGATTTATAAAATATGAACTTTTATAGCATAATTAATAATATATTGCATTTAATTTCCATTAATGAGTTCGGTAGTCATTAATAGCGCGCTTCTACCCACACTTGGAAAAGGGGAATCTCATTTCTGACATTAAAAATGTGACCTTAAAACTAAAAAATAATGTCAGGACAAAACTGTTAACGTTGTTCCAAAAAAAAAAAATTTCTTAAAATACCTTTTGTTAAAAAAGGAATCCTTTTCCGCTGGAAATCCGTGAGATAAAAATAATAGCTTTACGCAACGAAAATGGTGGCAAATACATTTTAGAAACTTTCAACGTATTTTAGACAAGTTTTACCACTGTCAGACAAGTTTTGAATGGCTTAAATGACAAATCACTGTCAAATATTAAAATACAAAGAATTTTTTATTGGTTTTAAAAATTTTGGATTTGTAATAAAACATAACATTTTACAGAAATCGTAAGACATGGACGCTGCTAAAAACCAAAAAGCTGCTGCAACGTTTTTGGCACGGAAAGAAGCAAAACATTTTTAAGTACTTCTAGTCTGTTTGAATAATTGTGGATTTGGACGATTTCTGATTTCAGCAGGATGGCGTGCCATCCCATATAGCAAAAGCCAAAATAAATAGAATTAATTTTTTGTACATTCGTTTATTGTATTATCAGCCAATTCCACGTCTTCAGTTGGCTTCTAAGCTTCAGTTGCATGCCATTAGACTTATTTGTGGGGCCCATGAAGGTCCGATTTTATGCAAATACTCCATTAATTATAGAGGTAAAACTGGTAAAACTGGGTTGAAGGACCATCTGTATATCAAAATTTATATTGGTTTCGAACTGATGATACTAGGTATTTGTTGATTTTGGAACCATGTGACACATCCGCACTTAATTAAATGTGACTTATTTTTTTTTAAATTTTCCACTCAACCAGGTGATGGGCTCCATTTTAATATAACGACAACAAAAATCGCAAACCAATTTCGATCTCTCTACTGATAAGATTTGACATTTAAGAGTGTTATTTAAGAAGCTGGATTAGTTATTGTCTGATGTTTATGTTTCTTTACAATTTCTTTGTTACTATACACCAGAGTTAAAACTCATACTATTAATTCTTCTTAATTGAACACTGTGCATACTGTGCACTGTGTTATCTTTGCTTACTTAATTTTCTAGTAGCTAGCTATGAAGAAAATTGTGAGAATTGACAAAATTGATTTCAAAAACCATATTATAGGCCCGTTTCTTTGTAAATGAGTGGCAACACTGATAACATCTTAGCTGTCGAAAAAGTGCTTAAGATGCCTGCTGTTAACTTATTAAATAAGGTTATCTACAGCAAAATATTAACACAATATTGTGGTGGCAACAACATTAGAAATGTCAATGAACGATGAAGCTAAACTAAACCAAAACCAAAACCAAAACCAACACCAAAAATCAATCTCTCTCTCCTGCTAATAATCACATAACATAGAATATAGAATATCAGCAATAAAATCTAAAGCTACAGACATATTATCACCCAGCCCTCGATTTTATTTGGGTTATTTGATTACACTGTCCATATATAGAAAACGCTAACAAGTGGAAAACAGCAAGCAGAGAACATTTCGACAAGAGTAACCTTGCCGAAAAGCAGGAAGTACATTAGATAATGGCACACAACGCTCACTTTGCAGTTTGATCGCCATAGTGTTATGTTATGGGTATTTGTAGACAGACTTTGAATAGAGAGTAGTTGTTTATTATTGTTTACCTCTATAGATTGACAAGTGACTAGTAGCCTGCCCGTTACTTTTTAAAAGTAAATTTGAACTGAGGCTAATATGGCAAGCACATTTCTCAATTACTTTAATTAATTATTAAAGAAAAGTTTCTTCGATAATGGTTATGCATTAAAAATTTATATTAAACAAGTAAGAAAGGGCTAAGTTCGGGTGTAACCGAACATTTTACACTCTCGCAATGTGCAAGGAGGCGGAGAAATATTTTCAGGTGCTTGCATAACTTTACATTAAAAAATGTTGCGGAAGAATTCAACATTCTTTATTGGAAGAAATTGTCAATGGTTTGCAATCATATTTGGTAAATATATTTGGTTTATTAACTTATATTACAAGTCATAGACTCATGTACTTTCGTTACTATATTTTGCTTCGTGTCAGAGATATTTATATTAAAATCTACCAAATTAACTCAAAAGTGATATATGCGAAGTAAACCCAACCAAAGTGGTTTAATGAATATATTAGATATAGGAGATAAAGTCAACCACAGAAAAGCAAATCATTACATTAGGAATAAGGGGCTTAGACCATGGTCTAGGCCGATTTCTTTCATATTTAGTGCGAAATCACGTTGTGTTTAAGAAAACGCATCCACTTAATTTCATTAAAATATCACACATATTGACCAACATAAACGGTTTAAAGTCAGATGGAAAGTCTGGAATTCTTAGATCGAGCATTTTTGGGATAGAGGAAAATCTGCACTCATCACATTAAGTCTTTTCTTTATTCCAGTATATTAGGGAACATGTTTTCACGCAATTTTGTGAAGGTTACCCACACACTGAACGACATATTCGGCATAAAGTCTGCTAGAATAACGAAAATCATTATATGTAGTATATGGGAACTAGGATAATTCGTTGACCGATTTCATACATTTTCGCCAGTAAACTATGGTATAACCAATATTTCGCGTTCACTTAATTTTGCTAAGATATCTTACATATTGACCGAAATATATGATATAAAATCTACCCAGAGGTTGAAAATCCGTAGAGTATGTACGTGGGGGCTAGGGAAAGTGCTTACCCGATTTTATCCATTTGAATCACATGGACACACTGTTGTCAGAAAGAGACACTATCTGAATTTCAAAGAGATATCTTATAATTGACCGCTATACACTTGGCAGAAAGTCTGTGTACACGCTTATATCTTATTTTCTTTTGTTAAAAAATAACTATACATAAAATTTCATAGCAAGGTGACAATATGTGCTTTATCCCAAGTCTATTGCATAATCTGATAGCATTAAAGCAATTAAAATCAGGCAACATTGTTTTATCCATAAATTTACAAAAAATACTCATTTGGCAGCGCAGAAAAAGTCTGCGTACAAGTACTAAAATGGGAATTCCCCGCGTAATAACCAATTGTGGAACTGTCGGGAAGCTATATTATTCTATAAGCTATTTTAGTTTTTTTTCGTAAAAGCAGCAATTTTAAAAGATTTTTATATCACTCAATTCGTTATTAATATTATGATATGCAATGTCGACCAAAGGAAAGGAAATAAGTCCTTCTGAAAGGGAAATTATGGTTAAACTCTTCGAAGAAGGAAAAATTTACCGTGAAATCGCTCGGATTGTTGGTAGAACACATTCTTCCATACAAAGAGTGATTATTAACTAGAAAGATATAGGCGTTTTTGTATCTCGAGCCGTTCAGGGCGGCCAAAAATATTAACACAGCGTGAAACTCGCAACGTTTGCAAAGTGTGAAGCAAAACCCTCGATTTAATGCATCCATAAGCGCTCAAAATGTTAAGGAAATTTTTAAGAAGACCATTTGCACTGACACCATCCGCAAATTTTTGAAAAAAGTTGGGTATCATGGTCATGTTTCACGCAAGAAGCCATTCATATCGCTAGCCAATGAGGAAAAGTGTATTGCTTTCGCGAACGAGCACTTAAATAAGCCCCGAGAGTTTTGGCAGAAGGTTATTTTTTCCGATGAGAACAAGTTTTGCGTCTTTGGAATCAAGGGGCGTAAGATTGTGTAGCGAAAAACAGGAACGGCTTTCGATAAGGAAAACTTGGTGCTTACTATGAAGCAAGGAAGTGGTGGAGCAATGATATGGTGAATTTATAGAGTGCGCCTTGGACAAATATGCATACCTTAATATCTTGAAAAGAAATTTGAAGCAAAGCGCGAAAGAATTG
Source organism: Bactrocera minax (assembly GCA_021498325.1). Lineage (NCBI taxonomy): Eukaryota > Metazoa > Arthropoda > Insecta > Diptera > Tephritidae > Bactrocera > Bactrocera minax. The sequence continues at coordinate 1,615,793 of JAKEEE010000047.1, forward strand.
GATCTAGGAAGTGACTACTATTTTCAACAAGATAACGACCCGAAACATACAGCAGACATAGTTAAGCCTTGGTTACTCTATAACGTTCCCAAGCAGCTTCGAACACCACCACAATCGCCAGATTTGAATCCTATAGAGCACCTATGGCTTTCACTTGAACGAAAAGTATGCCAACACACAATTACCTCAAAGGCAAAACTCAAGGATGCGTTGCAGGAGGAGTGGGCTCAAATCACTTCAACAGAAGCCACTAAACTTGTTGATTCCATGCCAAAACGCTTAGCGGAAGTTTTGAAACGTAGGGGATATCCGAATTCTTATTAAATTTTAAGCGAAATTTGGAAGAAGAATGTCTCTGTTCGACTTAAGTACCTTGTACGCAAACTTTTTCTAATGGATTTTCTAGTCGTCTGTATGTTTTGTTTTGTTTGCATGTTATTGTTAGAAAATTAATTAGTTTTATTTTCATAAAACTACAAATATAAATATCCTTTAATGAATATAAAATAAATTGGATTTTTTAAAAAGTATATAAAAGCCTTTTTTCAAAGAGTTACATTTGTTGGTACCTTGTACTCAGACTTTTTCTGCCCAGTGTATATGGTATAAAGTCTACAGGAAGGTTGAAAATCCTTGTATTAGGTATTAGAGGGCTAGGGGAAGTGTTTACCCGATTTACCCCATTTTTGACACAAGAGCACATTATTATAATGGAAAGATATCCTCGAATTTCATTACGATATCTTACAGATTTACTGAAGTATATGGTATAAAGTCTACCGGAAGGTTGAAAATCCGTATATTAGGTATATGTGGGCTAGGGGTAGTATTTAGCCGATTTTACCCATTTTTGATACCAGAGTACACTATTATCATGGAAAGAAAATCCTCCGTTTTCATTACAGCATCTTACAGATTTACTGATATTTCCGATAAAAAGCCAAATAGGGGCACTGAGGTCCTATTATTGGGTATCTGTTGGCTTGAAAAGTTATAATCCGATTTCATCTATTTTTACGCATAAGATGGCATATCCTGAAGGAACTATTTGTAAAAAGTTTGATTTTCATATCCTAATTGCTGCTCGATTTATCTACTTTAAAGTGAAAGGATCAGATGAAACTTAAAATTGTGTTATATGAGAAGTAGGTGTGGTTTTTATCCGATTTCGTCTATTTTCACAATGTGACATAAGAATTCAAATATAATGTCATATACCAAATTTTGTTGAAATCGGTTAAAGGGTTATTGAGATATGGGATTTCTCCTAAACGTGGGCGGTGCCACGCCCATCACCAAAACTTTAAACGGATTCCTAAGCAACCCTTCCATATCATATTTGCAGCAAGATTTAATGTTTTTGACGTGTTCCTTCAGCGAGTTAACGCAAGTTTAGTAGTTTTCAACATAACTTTTGCATGGGAGGTGAGCGTGGTAATTAGCCAATTTCACTTATTTTCCTAGTATATGAGGACATTCTAGTAAAAATTCGTTTTGATGAAGTTTGAAAGATATAGCTTTAACGGTTTGTGAGATATGTACATTAAACTTATTGGTGGCGGGGCCAAGCCCACTTGCCCCGCCCAACTAGGATCTTCCATACCAAACAAGAACACATTCCTATCTTTATTTGTTGCTTAGTTATAGCCCTTTATAGGTTTTCGATTAACCCCGATTATGCCCATCTGCAATACCAACCTTCCTATGGTGACAAAGAACAAGTGTGCCAAGTTTCATCAAGATATCTTAATTTTTACTCAAGTTATCGCTTCCACGGACGAACGAACAACAGTTAGGTGAACAAAACTAATATACTCTGTTGCAACTTGTTGAAACATTTTCATCGGTGAAACCCGTTGAGGATGACAAAGGGTTCGTTTTTTTTGTTTGAAAATTAAAAAACGTTTGAAATTTAAAGAAAATGTGTTATTGAGAAATTTGTATTGATAGAAAATTATATTTTTAAAAATATTGAGTAGAAAAGAACACCTCTTAGGTAAAATTAATAGACAGCATTAATAGACAGCAATATTCATGATTGTTCCATTTTGTTTGCTTTTTGAGCGAAGTTTTATGTGGTTTTTTAAAAATGCACTGGAAATTCCTAGTATATTTCAGAGTATCCATCCACAATCGTTTTATTTTTATTTCTTGTTATTTTCTTTTTATTTTCTCTTTTATTTCCTTCCAAAACGCAGTGTTGCTGCTTTGCAGGCATTTCGATATTATTATTTGTGCCTTATTTATTATTATCTTAAAATATTACAGAGCTAGACAGAGCGTCGACCTTTCTTAAAAATAAATTCCTGATGTAAGAAAATTTGAGAAAATAAACTTGCAAGTGTTTGACTAAAATACGCCCCTTAAATACACAACTAAAAAATTTAGAGACATAATTTTATATATTTATAATATATTATCTCGCTCTAACTACTGCACTGGGTAGGTGCGGTCATTTCACAATACCAAGCAGGATGAATTCGTATCGTTTTTAAGAGAGGAAACTACTAGAATTGAAAGCATGTTTTCCAATTAGACCTCATCTTTAAAAGATTAATTTCACAGCAGGCATCCAATAGGACCGCTCGGACCGATCGGATATAGCTTTTTGAATACACAAGTTTTGGTATTTTGGTACAACCGGACAAAAAAAATTCCATGTTAACGAAACAATATTTTCTATGAAAAAGTGCTGATACACTAAAAAGTAGGGTGGCACTTTTAAGATATCTAGGGAATACGTTTGACAGATAGTTCATTAATATTTGTGTAAGCGAAAGCTGTGTGCCAAGTGGGTGCTGCATGAGCTCACACTTGACCAAAAAGTCATTTGGAGCCGTTCAATCGTAATAGAACCGAATGTTTTCGTTGATGCATGGTGGTGAATGAAACCTGGCTCGGTCATTTTACTCCGCAGTTAACTCCCATCCGAAGAGACTTCACGTGATGGACCGAATATCCCTCAAAAGCAACTGTTGCATTAGAACGTTTGTTAGATTAAATCGCGTAAAAACAGCCACATTGAGAAAATGCTGTTTCATCAACATAATGCGCGATGCATCAAGACACAAATCAATGAAAATAATGGTCAAATTAGCGTCCCTCTCTTGAAATCCAATAGGAAAAATCTTAAACTTCAAGAGATACTCGCTAAAATTTTTGCGACATTGAATAGGTAATCTCCGATACTGAGAGGGGCCTTGAAGAGAAAGACAAATCGTGAAACATTTGCTTCATCGCCCTCGATGACAAATACGTTAAATAATAAAATCAAATTAGGCAAAAAAAAGTGTTTTTAAAACGGTACGACCCCCTTTTAATCAATAAATATAAATACCACTCAATATCTTTAAACATCTATTTGAAAGTTAGTACGAAACTCAAGCTAATTATTTTAAGAACCCGATATTGAAAGCTTTGCTTATTGATGCATCGCAATGTTAGTTCTTTGTATCATCACTTTTTAATTATCTACTATTTCATTATTTGCAATAGCGTTAATACGGTCTTGAAGCTAATCGGTGGTCTGAGAGTTAACATCCTGCTCAAAGGAAATTTCATAATTATATAAAAATAAATTCTAATTCATGTAGCAAAAGCTTTAAGTGCATTTCAAACATGAAAAGCCTATGCTAAATTGAGTTGCCCCAGTAATTTATGAATTATTGTTGTATTATACACTCAAAGCGAAATATTTTTCATAACAAATTTTTTTATGAAGTTTTATTTTAACACAGCTCTTTCTTCTTCCCCTGTATAATGTCAGCGAAGTCTGACCGCGCCTTTCAATATAGCGATTATAACAAATCCGTATGCCTGCAAGTAAAGAAATTTATTCTGACATAAACAACTATATTTAGTATAGGAACGCCATATGGGCCCGGCAACTACGCAAACAAATGTTGCAACGCACCTTAAAATTATGCCGAGTATATGTAAACCAGCTACGCCCATTTTAAAACAGGCTTATTTTTTTATTTCTAACTTACAAACTAAGACTTTGGTAGCCGTAATCGTGTGTAGTGTTATCCTGGAACTAAATAACACACGATGCAAAGCTTTTGGGCGTTTTTTCGGACCTACACACCCTAATATTGACAAACAGTCAATTATAAAGAGTGGAATATAATAACAGCTTTTTTATGCGCCCCAAATGCAAATTTTTGAGTTATAAAAATCTTTAATGTCTGCAAGCAAATCGCAGTTACGTATATTTGGTGTTATCTTGGCATTTTTCAGGAAGTTCACTTCAATGTTGTTAAAACAGAGGCTTTTTATAGAAATACAAACGAACGAGAATTTTCTTCTGCAAGTTGCGACAAATACTCTGAGCGTTGTTGATAAAAAAAAAATGAATAACTAAAATGGAAATAAAAAGTGGAAATTTAAAAGCTGGGGACTTACAAAAGGGCCCACATAGAAAATTATTAAAGTGACCAGATCAAAAAAGTGAACAAATTTCTTGTATAAATATATACATATGCATATGAATTGTGTATTTATGTAAATTTATTTATTTAAAATAAGACTTGATGTTTCACAAATGAGCGATCTTAAGCTTAAACTATATTATCACTTATATAAAAAGGGCATTGGCATTCGATTAAATTACACATATGCATATGAAATATATTTACACATGCATAAAAATGTGTGTAAAACACAAATATGCACATATACACAGCGATCATATTCATACTAACCATACGTGTGAGGTATCATGTAAGTAACGTTCATGATGGCAGCACCACAGCGAGCAACAAAAACAAAATATTAAATGCGATTCGAATGCAGAAAATGTGAAAAAAACAAGCCAAACCACGCGCAATAAACGAGGCGCGAACTTAATCGAACGAAAGCGACGCGATTTCGATCGGAGATTATTATTGGAAATGATATCAAATTCAATAAAAATATTAAACAATTGATAATTTTCGTTGAGATGAAGATTCCTTAGTAAGTTAGTAAGTACTTATTACGATAAAAGTATTAGTAGTTGTTAATAAAAAAATATATACTTTACTAATAGAGTATGAATAAACAATTATCTACTAATGCTGAACAAAATTTGAATCTTGTTTACGCTTCTTATCAGATACTGAATTTCGCGCTTATCTTTGTAAAAAGAAAGAACAGCTTGTTATGCTATTATAAACGTAGCGAAACGAAAGTCTACGAAAAAAAACGAGCGACGAACGAGTATTGCAAATTAAATTAAAGAAAAAAAATCACAGCGAATTTTGAGTGTTGCGCTAAAATTATTGCTTTATGTATAAATATTTCCTTTTTTAATTATAATGCTTTAGCTTTTGGTTATTTTGTTGTTTATTGGAATTTTGTATCTCTGGTTGCGTTTAACAGGTTTAAGTTGACAAAAGTCTCGACTTAAAAACCTCTAGTTGTTTTTTTTTCTTTGTTTGGCAAGAGCACGCTTTCAAATTAACTGTTTTCTATTTGAGCGTGCACTTCTTGGGCCAAAGTTGCGGATTGGGCTCTTTCGTAAGCCCAAACTCGTTTAAATTTATTTATTTATAATTGAGGTTAATTCCTACAACTTATTATTTAATTGTTCTTCGCTTATTTTTTTATTTTTTATTTAAAGTTCATGGCAATTATTGGCACACGATATATTGTAAAATTAAGTGTTGCATACGGTAAGAAATGGCATTAGTTTTGCACGTAACCGTTATGTTGTGGCTGTTGTACGCGTTACCGAAACCGTTAGATACCCTAGGTTACTTTTTTGAGGTTTTGATATTAAAGACTATGCTGCGCTGCTGCTACTGTTGCTCCTGTTGCTGCTGCTGCGGCTTTGGAAGCCTTTGCGTACTCTTGCAAGTGGATGCACTTAACGCCGTTTTACCAATTTTTGCGAGTTGAACACAATCTCACGGTTCCATGTATAACGATATCCACAGTGCGGTATCATGCTCACGGTTGAGCTCGCAGTGCGATAATTAAATTAATAATTGTCCAAGTTGGTGGTACTAGGAGTACTACAAAAACGACACTTCGTCGACTACACCGCTTTTCACCGAGCCCAAGAGCACGAAGTTTTTAATGCATGCCACGTGTTGCGCCAGCACAAACACGCCGAATACAGGCGTATTAAAAACACTTTATTTACGTTTTAGATTTTCACTGATTTTAACTTCCGTTTTGGCTTTGTCAATGCCAACCTAGTTATATACACTATGCATACATAGATATATAATATTTTAGTGTCTACGCCTCTATAAATCGCGCATACATTCACTCAGGTTAACCAGTTTTTCTATTTTTTTTGCTGGTTTATTGTTTTTCACTGCTGCTTCTATTTACTACGCTAATATAAGTGGCGTGTACGGCCATCAGCACATATTACACACACTTGCAATTGTTTGATTAATTCGAACATCACAATCAATATTAATTGAAGTTTCAATTTCCAATTTATCAATGCAAAAATTCAACTGAGTTAAGAGATTGATTCGTATTCGAGTGAACGAAAAACTATGTCGGAAAAATACTGGACCCGCCGTGTCCGATTGGCCGATGCGCCTGCGTGCGTGCTGTGGTAGGCGTATGCGCGCGCAAATCTAAAAACTCTTAGATAAATTCACTAAATTTGAGCTAAAGACAAAGTGCTCATATAAATTCGCCAAAAAGCTAAAAGCTGCTGCTGTCGCTTTAAAGCGTGTTGTTGTCCCAACGATTGTAAGCGTTGAACTGTGCGATTGTTAAATCGATTCTTTTGAATTTGAGTTGAAAGAGCTCAAAGTCGTGCTGAAAACGTCTCCGAGCGCAACGTCGGAACACACCAATATATGTACGTGCGCGTGTATAAACAATCGTCTGTGTATATATGTACATATATGCCTATCTGCATAAACATGTCTGTCCGTATATATATGTGTGTCTGTAAATATTTATGTAGGTGTAGGTGGTTGTTGTTTATAACATGTTCAACACAATTAGTATGAGTTTTTGAGCTCGCCGAGATTTTCCTTTTTGACCACTGGACTAACCAGCGCAGCACAGCCTGTTTATTGATAGCATTTGCATTATCAACTTCAATAAAAGCGTATCTTTGTATGTACACTGGGCAGAAAAAGTCTGCGTACAAGGTACCAATAAATGTAACTCTTTGAAAAAAAAGGCATTAAAGGATATTATATTTGTAGTTTTATGAAAATAAAAGTAATTAATTGTCTAACAATAACATACAAACAAAATAAAACATACAGACGACTAGAAAATCCATTAGAAAAAGTCTGCGTACAAGGTACTTAAGTCGAACAGAGACATTCTTCTTCCAAATTTCGCTTAAAATTTAATAAGAAGTCGGATATCCCCTACGTTTCAAAACTTCCGCTAAGCGTTGTGGCATGGAATCAGCAAGTTTAGTGGTTTCTGTTGAAGGGATTTGAGCCCATTCCTCCTGCAACACATCCTTGAGCTTAGCTTTTGAGATAATTGTGCGTTGGCATATTTTTCGTTCAAGTGAATCCCATAGGTGCTGTATAGGATTCAAATCTGGCGATTGTGGTGGTGTTCGAAGGTTGCGAAGTAAATCGAGGGTTTTGCTTCCCACTTTGCAAACTTTGCGAGTTTCACGCTGTGTTAATATTTTTGGCCGCCCTGAACGGGGCAGAGAAACAAAAACGCCGATATCTTTCTAGTAAATAATCACTCTTTGTATGGAAGAATGTGTTCTACAACAATCCGTCCGATTTCACGGTAAATTTTTCCTTCTTCGAAGAGTTTAACCATAATTTCCCTTTCGGAAGAGCTTATTTCCTTTCCTTTGGCCGACATTGCATATTATAATATTAATAACGAATTGAATGATACAAAAATCTTTTAAAACTGCTGCTTTTACGAAAAAAAACTAAAATAGCTTATAGAATAATATAGCTTCCCGACAGTTCCACAATTGGTTATTACGCGGGGAATTCCCATTTTAGTACTTGTACGCAGACTTTTTCTGCGCTGCCAAATGAGTATTTTTTGTAAATTTATGGATAAATCAATGTTGCCTGATTTTAATTGCTTTAAATGCTATCAGATTATGCAATAGATTTGCAATAAAGCACATAAATTTCATATATAAAAGTTATTTTTTAACAGAACAAAATAAGATATAAGCACGTACGCAGACTTTTTCTGCCAAGTGTAGATACACATGGGTGTTATGCTGTTGTATGTGCTTTGTTGATGGTGATTGAAACCACGATTGGTTTTCCTTTGTGTTTTTGAAAGTGTAGGTATGAACAGATGTAAAAATATGTATTTAAATATATGTATATATTGTATGTTCTGGCAAATTTGTGTTTATATTTAAAATCAGGGATTCACATGGCAGCCAAAGGTCATCTAACAGCTGAACACCGAATATTTTCGAAACTAATGTAATTCATCGTATATATTTCTTCTGTTTTCAGATTAACTTTTTTTTTGGTTTCTTAAAAATAATTAGAAATAGTAAGAATAACATGCGGGGGTGGTCTAATAAATGCTTAGCCAAATCGGAATCGTATTTTTTTATGGATCGCTTGTGGAAGCGGGCGTGTACCCGCATCTTCCAAAAAATATTTGAAAAATGAAAAGAGGTTGATTCAAGAGATGATTCAAATCTTATTATTGAAACGCGCAGTGAAATCAATGTGGTATTTCAACGTGGTTGCCCGTCGTCGACTCTATTGTCTCAGTCATTACAACACAAGCTCAACCATGAAACCACTTTACAACAGTGTTTAAAACAATTGAAGTGCAATATATATTGATTTGTGCCCATAGACGAAGCATGAATTCTTTTAGAAATCGTATTTTCCAGACGAGCTAAAAAAAGAAAGGTGGAGCATCGCCAAAATCAGCTCAAGTGTTTCGATCTAGGAGACTATGTTGAGAAATAAATAACAATTTTTCCGAAATGTTAGATAATCACTTATCGGACCACCCTCGTGTATAAGCTTTTGAGTAAAGTATATCGCTCTTACGAGAAAGTTCTTTTGATATATATGTATTTATAACCGACATAACTGTTCCACGCTTTAGCATTAAATTTTGATCCACTGCTTGAGTTTTTACTAAAAATTTAGCTTTGGAAGAGAGGCAGTACTATGAAATAGCTAACCCAAGGTTGAAAGTAGCTAGTTATAATTATTTCTGCGTTTAAATTACAAATTTATATGTACTTATTATTATTATAATTTTTCTTTGACTCATACATATATATGTACATTCGTATTACATAAGTGAATAATAATTCAAACGTAGCCGTCCTTTCCTTTAAAAATAATTGTCTACATCAACGTGCATTGTACGAAGTGAATGTAATTAGCAGTGATTGTCACTTTATGACGTGAGAGAATGAAAACAAAACAAAATTCAAAAATATTCCACACAGAAGTCAGCACGTTATAGTAAATGTGTAATCAATTAAATAAATATATATGTATAAACATATATAACATAAACAATGTAAAAACAAGATCAAGTCGGCAAGTGCGAAATTATTTATCCAAAATTAATTTACTATACAATCTGCTTTAAAGCAGTGATCTGGCGACATAATTTAGTCAGCATGTTAATATAATAGTAAAAAAACAAACCAGACGACAGTTCAGCCATCAGTACTATGAAAATAAGAAGAAGAAGAAGAAGAAAAAACAAGTAAGAAAGGGCTAAGTTCGGGTGCAACCGAAGATTTTATACTCTCGCATGTCAAGGATCAGAGGCGGGGATATGCTTTCAGGTGCTGGCATAACTTTTTATTATAAAATGTTGCGGAAGAATTCAACATTCATTATTCGACGAAATTGTCAATGGATTGCAATCATATTTGGTATCTTATTAACTTATATTACAGGCCATAGACTCATGTACTTTCATAGCTAAATTTTGCTACGTGTCAGAGATATTTATATTAAAATCTACCAAATTAACTCAAAAGTGATATAAGCGACATAAACTCAACCAATGTGGTTTAATGAATATATTAGATATATGAGGAAAAAGTCAACAAGGTCTAGACCGATTTCTTTCATATCTAGCGCGAAATCACATTATGTTTAGGAAAATATGTGCACTTAATTTCATTAAAATATCTCACATATTGACCAACATAAACGGTTTAAAGACAGATGGAAAGTATGGAATTCTTATATCGGGCATTTTTGGGATAGAGGAAGTTGGGAAGAGGAGTTTTCACGCAATTTTGTGAAGGTTACCCACACACTGACCGACATATTCGGCATAAAGTCTGCTAGAATCATTATATGTAGTATATGGGAACTAGGATAATTCGTTGACCGATTTCACACATTTTCGCCAGTAAACTACGGTATAACCAATATTTCACGTTCACTTAATTTTGCTAAGATATCTTACATATTGACCGAAATATATGATATAAAATCTACCCAGAGATTGAAAATCCGTTTATTAGGTATATGGGGGCTAGGGGAAGTGCTTACCCGATTTTATCCATTTTAAGCATGGGGACACACTGTTATCAGAAAGAGAGTATCTGAATTTCAAAGAGATAAATCATATATTGGCCGTTATATATGGTGTATGGTATATGGTGGTCTTCAGGAAGGTTAAAAATCACTCCATTAAGTATATGGGGGATAGTGGAAGCGTTTACCCGATTTTCACCATTTTTGATAACAAAGTACAACATTATCATGTAAAGATATTTCATTACAATATCTTACAGATTTACCGATATTTTCGGTAAAAATTCAGATAGAGGCACAAAAGTCCTTATATTGGGTATCTGGTGGCTTGAAAAATTATAATCCGATTTCAACTATTTTTACGCATGAGCTGGCATATTTTGAACATGCTATTCGTGAAAAGCTTTACTCCAATATCTTTACACGGATTCCTATGCAACCCTTCCGTGTCATATTTTCTGTAAGATTTAATGTTTCTGACGTATTCCTTCAGCGAGTTATCGCACTTTTAGTAGTTTTCAACATAACTTTTGTATGGGAGGTGGTCGTGGTTATTATCCGATTTCACTAATTTTCTCAGTATAAAAATTTTCGCCCACAGATGCCCCGCCCTACTAGGATCCTCTATACCAAATAACACGTTTATATCTTAATTTACAGCTCAATTATAGCACATTATCTGCTTTCGATTAATGCCATTTTGTGGGGTTGGCAGATGTTCAATTACGCGCATCTGCAATACCAACCGTCTTACGGTGACAAAGAACACGTGTACCAAGTTTCATCAAAATGTCTTAATTTTTACTCAAGTTATCGCTTGCACGCACGGACGGACGGACAGACAGTCACTCGGATTTCAACTCTTTTCATCCTGATCATTTATATATGTATATATATGTCTATATGTAACTCGATTAGTCCTAGGTGTTACAAACAACCGTTAGGTAAACAAAACTACTATACTCTGTACTCTGTCTCCAACATGTTGCGAAAGTATAAAAATCTGAAGTCGAACTGGTCATACCACCCCGAAGTCGAATGGTTTCCGAAGTCAATTTCGTTCATTATTTTCCATATATTAATATCAATTCCAATGCACACAAACAGTATGTATAAATCTTCATATGCACAGAAGTGTGGGTGCTAACAAGCGTGACCGGATATTTTTGTTTGAAAAAGGTAATATATTGCTTTTAAATTTAAAACACAAAGACAACTGCACAAGTCAATCAATGGTTGAGCTTAACTCTACCTAAGTTTTCCATATATTGTATGCAGTATTGTACACTGTATACAGTGTTGTATTGTACACTGTATACACTGTACACATTGTATGTAGTAATTCCAGCTGAAAAATTAGTAGCATATCCATTGGAAAGCGCCACAATAATTGGATCCATAGGCGAAGCAAATATTATTATAATGATTTTCTGAATTCCATACAGTCCATGTGATCACCCATGACGATGAACTTCGTCGACGTCAAAAAAGAGGGATGTATTTTGGATGACTTTAAATTGAAGTTGGCTGAGATAGCTGACTCTTAAACATATCAAAGGAACTGAAGGACATATCGTTCATTAATATTTGAGTATGCGCAAGATCTGTGTAACGTGGGCACCGCACGAGCTAACTGCACCATGTTTCAAATCAATTAAACAATGGCAAAAATGCTTCGAATTGCTTCTACTAGATTCTAAATAAGCACCATCCAATCAATATCAGCTTGGAAATTCTAGTCTCTCTAATTCGTTTTCTAAAATGGATGAATTCTTGATCAACCGTCGAAAGAACAACCTTGATTCAATTGATCGCCTTTCTAATAGTTGTTCACTAACTGACAAACTGTATTTCTGAGTTGTTCTGAGTAAATTTTTAGATCAAAAAGTCATGCTGTCAAGAACTGTTTCGCGGTCTTACTACAGTATGTACGTTAGTCAAATTGCCAACTTATTGAGATTTGCTTATAAGACACGATCGAATATTTTATCAACATTAAGTCGAAATAAACAACTTTTTCAATAAGTGAATATTTTGGAGAAAAACGTGTTCTTTAAAAAAAAATAATAATAATAATTAAGATAACTATACTTTATGGTACAATGGCAACAATGCTATCTAGACGTATGCTGGGACTAACATAAAGACGATATATATACATATACGAATTATATACATATTATTATTATAACAACATTATTATAGATTTATTGGTAATAATTTCCAAAAGCTGTAAAAAAAATAGTGTGGACATTAAACCAGAATAGGCCAAAAATTAGTTGTTAACTAAAAATAATACTTTTTCATGTAATATTTTAAAAATGAATTACAACAAAAGAAAATCTGTAAACTAAGTATATAATTATAACAACTTATGGAGTTCAATACTGGCCCTTTCTCACAACAGTCGAACTGCCAATTCAGCAGCATTTTTCGAAACTATTTGTGGAATGTTAACGAAGTGTCAACGTACATTAGATATTTTTTTTCCAAATTATTGGTTGGTTTGCCTTTAGAACGTCTCGCTTAATATCACCCCACGGCTTCTCTATGGAATTAAGGCCTGGAGACTGCGCTGGCCAAGGCAAGACTTTAATTCTATTGGCGCTAAGCTATTTCTTGGCAGACCGACTCCTGTGTAATTGATCGTTATCCCATTGAAAGACCAATTTCAAAGGCATTTCATATTCTGCTAATAGTATTGTAACTGTACTCAAAATATCCACATAGACTGTTGATTCATGGCGCTTAATAAGATGAATTAATGCTACCCCGCCAAAAACTGAAGTAGTAGATTTGAACTATTTCAAAGTTTGAGTAGTATATATTGGCTGGATTCAGTATTTGGAATCTAATTCCCACAAAAAGACTTTTTGTCTCTTCTCTCCTTAATATGTTGCCCTATTTTTCAAGTGGCCAGTTTACGTGATTTTTTGAAAAAATAATTAACTTATCCCATCACCCTCAGTGTGATTGGAGAGATGTTTACCGAGCTTTGTTCTACCTTTAATCTTGTCAATAGAGGTATGTTACTCATTCATAAGCGCGTCCACAAAATAACCTTGGCATCTCCCGCTCGTATGACTAAGAATCACATAGCTACAAGTCGTAAATGACCTGAATCCCTTAATCATGAGCGAGATAACCGTGGAGCTGAATATTCATTCCATTCCGACCACCACCTTTTCATAGAGGCAGTTAGATTCAAAGTGACTGCAGGTATCAAATCGAAGGAAAAGATACAAAAGAAAGCTGAAAGACGATTCAATCTGCTCAATGTTTATCGGATCGCTAAATGCATCTGCCGCAACAGAACACTCGCTGACAAACCACTGACAAAGGGTAAAACAAATTTTCCTAAAAGCAGCGGAACGCGTCCGTCATCCACATGGAGATTAATAAACGAAGCAGAGATGTAAGAACTCAACTAAATTCTGCCAAGACCAGATCCTCCACACGGCAACACAGAGACAGCAACATCGATAAGCAGATTAAGAAAAGTGCCTGAACGGATAAAAGAATATGGAGTGAGTGACAGCTTAGCAAGAAAAGCACAAGACGCCGCGGAAACGTAACCCACCCGCGATCTGTATTGTACGACATGTCAATTGACAAACACCACGTTTAAAACCACCAAACCAGCTAAAAGACGAAGACGACAAATTAACAACGTACAAAGATAAACAAATTACCACCTGGTGACATTATTATGAAGAATTGCTTTCAGCCATTCCTTCGGAAGTTATTCAGCCGTGTGGATGCCAACGTCACTTAGCAATACGCCATATTTACACCTCTTACCCGAATGAGATGGAGATAATGGCTGATATTAGATAATAAAAAAAAAAAAAACAACAGAGGTCCCGGACCGGACAACATCAACCCGAAACTTCTTAAAGCTGATCTCCAAACAACCGCGCCGATGTTGCTCCTTTACTTAATGGTATATGGGCTTCAGAAAAAATACCAGAGGAGCCTAAAGAAGGTGTTATTACTCTTCTCCCGAAGAAGGATATCTATCCGAATGTAAAAATTGGAGGAGTAACACTTCGTGGCATGGTGAATAAAATAATAGTTTATATAATCCACAGAAGGTTATCGAACTCGTCGATGCAGGGCCTACGTAAATAACAAGCTGGCTTCATGTGTTGGCCATTTCAATACCTTAAGAGTGATTGTAGAGCAGTCGGTAGAGTGGCGCACTCTACTCTATCTATACTTCATAGATTTTGAAAAAGCGTTCGACACTTGTAGACATGATGCGATTTGGAGAGCCCTAGTATGCAAAGAAGTTCCCGAAAAAGTCATCAACCTCATAGAACAGCTCTAATCAAGCGCTAGCTGTCGTATAAGCATGAAAATATTCTAAGCAACGGTATCCAAGTTCAGACTGGTATCAGGCGGAAGTGCGTGCTATCATTGCTTTTATTTCACTTGGTTTTGGTTTTGGATTTGGTAATGTAACAAGCGTATGTGGTGAACAGAGGGATATTTTGGGGTTTAAGCGGTTGCCTTGAAAATTTGGATTATGCGGACGATATCTGTCTGTTTTTTCGTAAATACTCGCACATTTCCCTAAAAATTTCAAGCTCTTAGTGATTTCCCGCACAAACAGGACTTAAAATCAATATCGCAAAGAAGAAAATCATGTGCATCAACACAACTGAAACACCAGTTATGCGGATCGCCGACACACCTCTCGAAGGAGTCGATGAGTTTTGCTATTTAGGCAGCATTATCACAAGAAATGGTGGGTCAGTAGCTGATATATGTAATCGGATATCCAAAGGTCGTGCTGCCTTCGGAATGTTGGATAAAGTTTTGAGATCGACACATATGTATATCCAGACGTAGGAATCTTCAAGGGAGTCGAAGATGTGGGAAGCCAGCCAACACATGGAGGCGGGAAGTCAAAGCAGAAGCACAGAAAAGCGGTCATTCTTGGAGAGAAATTAAAATCCTAATGTTTTAGTATTATTTTGAACATTATTGTATATGTAACTGCCACAATATTGTACACCTTATAACTGCTATAAAAATTTAATAACAGTAAAATAATTACTTTAAGCGTAGCACATAATAAGTACCGCAACTAAAGTAGCTTATGAATTCACGGCAGCATTTAAAATGCGAATTTTTAGAATTTATTTATGTAAATAGGGAGTAATTGGTTTTTCACATAAATTCTTTACTTTACGTATGGAATTTTGTGGTAAAGGTCCAGTAGTTAAAACAGTGTTACTATATATTTATATATTATAACATTCTTTTTACATCAACATCCACCTACCTCAAAAATTCTTTTTTGGTCTGAAGTATTGGGTTTTGCGACAACATTTGAAAATAAAAGGTTATAAACCATGTATGGCTGGAAATCTTTCATATCCTTTTCGAAATCAAATAAAGTAAAATATATTTGCCGCATTTTCAATTACTAAGAACATTTTCGAGCAGTCCGACTGCGCAACAATTATCTGTAAGTGTGCTTATAAAATTCGGAAAAAGAAATCGTTAAAATGCTGAAACTACGTATCAGATGAATTCGTATGAATGTAATTTAAATTTTTTGATAAACTTTTTTATACTCTCACTAAAGAAGGAAGTGATTAAGCACTCGTCTTCCAGACAACTTCGACTGATTTAAGTACTGTTTCATTTAGTAGAGAATTTTAGATAAAAACTAAGCTCTACATTTATTTGCATAATCGAATGCATTTGTCTCGAATCTGCCGATTTGTTCTCCATTCTGCAAAATTACTTTAAGGGCAAGAAACATCGGCAAGAAACAAATAAAAAATTTTGCATTCACAGCTCCCCCTTCATCCGCATTTATATACAGTCAAGAATTGTCAACAAGCAAAAGTTTACATTTTCATTCATTGTTTCGTTCGCAGGAAATAAAGATAAAAAAAAATTATAAGCAAAAACAATATTCCAACTTCCGCGTAGAACAAATATAATACAAAGGGGACTTATTGGAATATTTTTTGGTTAACTGGGGTTCGTGTACCGATAAACACATTCATGGTTGTCGTTGAACCCAAAACAGATTTCCTTAGTTGTCAGAATTGCAAAGCAATTCTGATTTTCAATGGTTTCACAAATCCAATTGAATTTTCAACTTCTTGAAGCAAACTTCGAATCAGCTGATATTATTTACTCATGAGATAAAACTAACAAAATTAAATTTTCACAAAAATCTTATAAATTAATTCAAATTTGTTTCTCATAAATTCAATAATTATGGCAACGCAATATTTCAAATTTATCAAGGCTCAATCTCTTATTTATTTCTTATAAAAACACTATTAATATTGGCAACTATCAAACTGCCTAACAACCCTGACTCCGTAGTTTTGAGGAATGCTTCCAAGTTGTCAGCCAGTGGCTGTTCAGACCTGTTCCGGTTACGACTTTTTAGAAAAATAAAAAAGATCGAAAACAAAACTAATGGAAATAAAAGCTTAGAATATATAATTAAAGTTTTATAATAATATATGTAATAAAAAATATATAATAAAATATATATAATAAAATATATATAATAAAATATATATAATAAAATATATATAATAAAATATATATAATAAAATATATATAATAAAATATATATAATAAAATATATATAATTAAAAAAAGTCTTACCTTCCTCCTTCAAATCAGAAAATTCAAAAACTAAGTCCTCTCCATTGAGTAACTCCATTCCGGGTTTCAACTCAAAATCATCGTCACTGACCACTGTTATGCCTATGTTTAGTGATAGTAAATGAACTACAAAACAATAAGTAAATATATTTGTCGTTTACCATATTCAAAATTGTCATCATTGAGCCAAAAACCAGCTGGTTCAGTCATGGAAAATAGCTCCATGGACAGCGGTGATTCCGGCTCCGTTTTGCAGTCCCAATATAGTTCTGCGGGCAGAGCTAGAGACTCCATTGCTGAAATGTCCGTATTCGTTGCCATTTTCGAAACAGGTTTCATATTCTCGACTTGTTATGAGATATGAAGAACTAAAAAGTTTTGATTGGGAGGAATCTTGTCCTAAAAATGCTGTTGTTGAAGTGAAGGAAGCCATGATGGCTCTATATATAAAAATAAAGACAAATAGTGATAGATATTAGAATATTATGGCGGGTATCGAAGATATGATGGTGGTAAGTCAATTAATGTATGTAATGTACTTGAATGGCTGATTTCCATACAATTTCAGTTTCGCTTTTTTTCAGTCTTTTGCTTTAACAAATAAGTTCGATGACGCTTTTGTATGGGTACATTCACATAACAATTAAGAAAGGGCTAAGTTCGGGTGTAACCAAACATTTTATACTCTCGCAATGTGCAAGAATCAAAGGCGGGGAAATGCTTTCAGGTGTTGGCATAACTTTATATTAAAAAATGTTGCGGAAGAATTCAACATTCATTATTCAACGAAATTGTCAATGGACTGCAATCAAATTTAGTATCTTACTAACTTATATTCCAGGCCATAGACTCATGTGCTTTCATTGCTATATTTGCTACGTGTCAGAGATATTTATATTAAAATCTACCAAATTAACTCAAAAGTGATATATGCGATATAAACTCAACCAAAGTGGCTTAATTGAAAATATTGGATACATGAGGAAGAAGTCAACCATAGAAAAGGAATCCTTATATTAGGAATAGGGCCTTAGACCATGGTCTACACCGATTTCTTTCATATTTAGCGCGAAATCACATTGTGTTTAAGAAAACGCATCTACTTAATTTCATTAAAATATCACACATATTGACCAACATAAACGGTTTAAAGTCAGATGGAAAGTCTGGAATTTTTATATCGGGCATTTTTGGGATAGGGAAAGAACTGCATTGATCACATTCTCTTTTCATTATTCAAGTATATTAGGGAACATGTTTTCACGCAACTTTCTGAAGGTAACTCACACAGTGACCGACATATTCGGCATAAAATCTGCTAGAACAGCAAAAATCATTATATGTAGTATATGGGAGCTGGGATAATTCGTAGACCGATTTCACATTTTCGACAGTAAACTATGATATATCCAATATTACACGTTCACTAAATTTTGCTAAGATATCTTACATATTGACCGAAATATATGGTACAAAGTCTACGCAGAGGTTGAGAATCCTTATATTAGGTATATGGGGGCTGGGGGAAGAGCTTACCCGATTTTATCCATTTATCCGATCCGAATTGACTAATTTTCTCAGTATATGAAGAGATGCGAGAAAAACTTAGTCGGAGCTAGTTTGATTGATATAGCTTTAACGGTTTATGATATATATATATTAAGCATATTGGGGGGCGGGCCGTGCAGACTATAAAAATGTTTGCCCACAGATGCCTCATCCTACTAGGATCCTTTATACCAAATTACACGTTTATTTCTGAATTTGCTGCCTAGTTATAGCACTTTATCTGCTTTCGATTAATGGCATTTTGTGGGCGTGGCAGATGGGCAGTATCGCCCGCCCGTATACCAACCGTCTTACGGTGACAAAAAAACACGTGTACCAAGTTTTATCAAAATATCTTAATTTTTACTCAAGTTATCGCTTGCACGGAGGGACGGACAGACAGACAGTCACTCGGATTTCAGCTAGTCTTTTCATCCTGATCATTTATATATATATATACATATATGTCTATACCTAACTCGATTAGTTCTAGGTGTTACAAACAACCGTTAGATGAACAAAATTAATATATTCTGTAGCAACATGTTGCGAGAGTAAAAAAAAGGCGAAGTAAAGCAAACCGAAGCAAAATGAAGGGGCAACTCTCATCTTTTTATAATTTGACAAACAGCTATTGTTGTTTTTATTTCTTATTTATTTTATTTAAAATAAAGTACCCAAATACTTCTGCAACATTTTTGTATAACTGAGTAGCCCTTCATTCGTTCATACAGCGATGGATACATGTCAAATTGTAATTTAATACTCCGCTCAAATTGCACTTTGTATATTCCTATGCTAAATACTACTGCCTGGCAACTCTACAGATCGGAATTTGTGCGAGGAATACGAATTGAACGTTGATTTCACAACATAATTTGATGTAATATTATATGTGCATTTTTAAACACTGACAACATATTTTTTACACAATTTGAACTCAATATTAAATATGTCAAATATTTATATTAAAACTACCTTGGTATTTAATGCACTGAATCGGGTAAGCACCAAACTTCGGGAGAACATTGCAATAGGCTTTCAAACATATGAATTCAACAAGTCAACAGAATTTTTGTTTTACTTACGTTTGTTTTAAAATCATTTTCGCTGCGAACTTTCGTGCACCAAAGTGCTTGGTTTGTGCTTACGCAAACAATCTAGAAATCCATTTCACCTCAATATGAATGCAAAAAACTCGGGACTTAACAATTTGCGCTTTTTTGGTTTCATTGAGAAAAATGATACTGAAAGAGACATGGTCATCGAAACATTCATATACTATCGGAAAACAATATGGCGAATCACACCACGGAATAATTGCTATGTGATATTGCCACATGTTTCACAATTCCTTCATTATTTAGCCGGAAAAACATCGAAACAGTGATTAAGAAAATATCGTCCCTTTATCATTCGCTTTGACCTACATATTTCGCCAAAATATATATTGTTATGAAACGCATTTACCTTTTTGGTTCACGCTTGTCAAAAATTACGTCAGAAGGAAAAAATATCAAGTAAGACAACAAAAAAGTATTGCAGTTATTTAAATATGATCAATAAATTTTCTCGATATAATCAATTTACACGCATTTGACAAATTTTCTTCGTTGCCTCTTCTCATTTATTGCATTCACCCGGATTACGCAAGTCCGACAACTCGAGTTGAACGAATTTCTGTGTTTTCTTTTATATCACATACTCAAATTCTTGTACGCTTCATTGAAACGTTACACTAAAATATTTTCATTCGCTAATTTAGCCTTATTCACCACTTTCTAAAATATTTCTATTATATTATGGATATTTGTGTACATTGTGCATATTACATAAAAAGGAGATGATGAAATTCAAATATCCCAGCATATTGTAAATATTCATTTGAAACTAAGCGCAATTGTAAATACGGAAAGATTTCCAAAATAAAATGCATGTCGAACCACGTAGCAGCGATCTGTAACAAAGAAGAACACAAAGCGTGTTGTTCGAGCACGAGCAATTCAGTGCCCTTCGTTTTTCCTCGTCGCCCCTTGCCAAAAACTACAAGTCATGGCATTAAAAACCTTGGTGTATGAACCCGCAGCTATAAACTACGAGTAGCTTCAACAAAAGTATCTTCGTTTGAACCAGTTCTAACGTAGGTTGCGATGTATTAAATCTAATTTCAACCTTGCTAATTATATTGCCGCCACTGTGTGCAATTTGTCGAAAAATTGAGGGATAAGCGAGAGTTACTTTTTTATCAGTTTGCAACACGATATTCTATTTTTGACAACTTAATTTTTGGGGTGAATTTATTGACAGCAATATGTATGGCTCGAACAATTTTTGATAATAATAATAGTTGCATTATTCGGGTGAAAGAACGGACGTGAATCCAAGTTGGAAAATTCGTAAGAAATTTCGTGCTGATTGTATAGAAATGATTCTAAATTATTTGTTATGGAAGAAAATAATATCACATCGTAATCAAAAGGCAATCTAAACTTTTCCTAAGAAATTTTTATCTCGTCAGCTACGTCTCGTCTCGCCGCTGTTCAATATAAATCACCACAATAATAACAGGTCATTTATCAACATAAGATCTGATCTTCCTAGTTCCATTGGCCATACGACATACAATGGTGAAAACACAACCAATAGTCTACGAACAAAAAAACACATTGAAGTTGATCGAAAAGCAAATTTAATACTCATATAAATGTTATCAACTTCACATTGTTCGATTTACTCTAAGCAATGTGATTGGCTCGATGGAAGAAATAATATTTTTTATGCTATCGGAATTCACTTGTGCGTACTTGCAAAGTTAAATTATATCTATTTTATAGTGTTTCTAGTTTATAAAACGGTGAGAATATGTACGTCATTCAGATAATTTATAGATTTCTTAAAATCTTAATTTGTTTATACATGTTATAATTATTAAATATAATATATAACAATTTGGAATTCATCATGATAGAAAAAAAATACATTGGATCAATTCAAGGCTAGCAGTGTTACATTAGTGGAATTTTCCTCTCATTTAAAAAAAAATTTGGCTGTTACACTATGTTGGACTTTCGATAGATTACGTCCATGTAGATGTGAATAGCACATGGTAAACCTTTTAATTAAAATGTGAAATCTGTATCAATTCCTGTTATTTATAGTAGTCTAAACAATACTGTAGTAGTTAGGTGTTTCAGTCCTTTAGAGAAGTAACAATAAAGAAACATTTTGCTTGTGCGAAAAATAGTCCATATTAATAACGACAGCAAAAAACTTATTATTATTGCTGTTATCTCATTTAATTATTAATATTGATATAGTAGTAAACTTGTACTACATTGTTAAAATTAATAATAAGCAATTATGTGTGCATTTGTGCATAAGTAACTGACAAAACAAAGCTTCAAATAATGCAGTGAATAAATATTGTAGTAGTATGTGGTGTTGAGAGTCATTGAATAGGCAGTAAGAGATTTGAAAGAGTGTGAAAGAGCATTTGAATTGTTTTCCAATACGAATACTTATTCCGAAGATAACAGCTAACCACAACATTTTTCATAATTTTTATATGCTTATTAGAGTGATGAATACTGTTGTGATCAAAATCGCTATCATTGTTTGAGCGAATAGACGAGGTGTATGTTATGGAAAAGATATTATATGTGACCGCACAGTTCATAAATGGATCTGGTGTTATCATCAAAGTTCTCGTATTATCTGACAGTGAAAGTTAACAGCTTAATAATTATTAGGGTTTAAAATTAAAGCATATAATTCGTTCCGTGTCAAATTTTGCAAAGTGTTATGACTTTTATTGGTTATTAGTGAAACGCGATTAGAGAGCGCACTCATAACAAAATTTTCATCCATGTTATAGTAAATGGATGAAGATTAATTCAGATGAAATAACAATTAATATTTGAGAGAACTTCCATAGAAGCATAAGTATAAATAAATCTTCGAAGTGGATTCGCGCAAATCAGTGTGAGTTCGCGCTGTAGATAAGAAGACACAATGATGTTAAATAAATATCAGAATTATTTGCAACAACACCAAAGCCAACATCAGCAGATTGTACAGCAACAACAAGAACAACAGCAGAGCTGCGGTGGTATAGCTACAAGCATGGCGAATAGCGTTGGTGACCCTGGTCTATCCGATTATGGAGCTATGGCTTCTAATATTTCCAAATCAGAACGAGAATCTATACACTCCGGCCAATTTATGGTTTCTCATTTCGAAGCGGAAGAGGCACAAGAAGATGATCTCGAAGAGGATGATGAAGTGAAAATGCTTGATCCAGAGGATATAAACCTTACAAAATCAGAGGATATAGAAAATACTTGCACTGATGTGCAGCGTTTTGTACCACGAAAAATATCGTATGTTCAAGAACTTGGTCCAGAAGGATCAGTAGTGGCTTCTCACTTGGAAATAGAAACTTCGCTCACCAAATTATTCAAATGTATGAATCTAGCCTACAGGTATGTAAAAAAATCATAAATATTTAGCTGAAACTTATATTATTTTCTGATAATAGGTGTATTTTTACATAAAACTACAATATGCATATGATCATATGTTTATACGGAAAGCTTTCCTGATGATTTTTTGAAACTTTATTCACAAATCAGTTTTGAATTTTAAAGTCAAAGACGGAAGTGAAAATAGGAATACATTAACTAAAGTAAGACATACTTACCTTACTTAATAATTAACTCTGAACAAAAACGGTAATAAAATGCATGTAGACATTTCATATATGCAGATTTATAAACTTACTCTGTTTATTCCCTTAAATGAACTCGGTAAGAGTGGTTGACGTATGTATGCGTGTGTGTACATAAGTATGAATATGTGCATAAACATTGCTTTTATAAATATAAGGTCTTATTCTTAGCACTTGCAAAAACTTGATTATGGTTTTAGGTTGCTTTCCGGAGGCATACATATGTAAATATATATGCAGACATAAGCGAAATATGAAAACGCAATTCGAAGGTTCATCGATTATTTTCAAGTTTTGAATTTCAAGAATTCTTCGTTTGCCCGGTTAAAAAAACTTTCATGTGCTCAGTGCATGTAACTTTTTAAATTTGAGTAGTAAAATAGTATGGATGCACACATGTGTAGCATTGCTACAGGCATATGCAATTATTATACAAATTAACGCTTCTGAAAAGCAAAAGAAATGATTAGTTAGAGTATAATTGTGTAAATTACATTGGCCCTTTGTTGGCTAAAGCATAAATATTTTCACTTATTTCTTTCTGTCCAGAAAAATTTTTGTTTTATAATAGTATATTTTTGGGCCCATTTTCTCTTTACGATCGGTTTCGGATAATATGTGTGTATTTGATTTACAATTTGGTGTAGGTTACGAAAATTTCAGAATACTTGTTTATCGTTTAAAAATGTACTGCTTGTTGCAATTGAAAGAAAACAACATAAAGAGAAAAAAGTTTGTAATCATTGGTACCACCTAGGGACTTGCTCGGATTTAACAAACAGCAGACAATGATACAAAAACTTGACAGAGCCATGCTGCAACGAAATTAGGCTCACCAAATGACTTCAACAATCCATACATGAAATAACAAAACCTACAGATATTGTCTAGTAATAGAAAGATGGAAGACATTAACGGCTACATACAACCAGACAACAGTTTTCTAGCTGACCATCGTCGGAATATCAGCAATCTCCTTGGCGGCTCCAGCTAAACGAAAGAAGTGTGAAACGATATTGACGTCCTCTACTTCTTACCTGCCATGAAGAAAAATAAGCTGCTGGATGCCTCTTAACGAACTCAGACCAATATCCCGATTACAGGGCTGAAATGCTCCCAGTCAAGAAGCAATGTATCCTCCTACTAAGTTGCCAGAGGCCAGAGAGGCATTCAGAAACATGCCACCAACCACTTGGGAGTGAAAATATATTTGGGGTTAAAAGTTTCGATCAGTTACCTGATAAAATGATTAAAATGAAGTCATCTAAAATATTCTACATGGCCTGAACGAGCGATTGCCCAAACAAAAAATATCTATCCTTGTCTAAAAGCACTACCTTAACTAGAATTCTGACTAAATTTCATCATTTCATCCAATCTTTATCAAGTATTGGTTTTTGATCAACTACCGCGAACATTGTAAAACAATCAATAAACAATATTATCTCTTATTGGATCGTTTGGACGTCGAAATCAAAGTTAGGCCGAATTGTTAGTCCAAACGCTTTCTAGCTTTGACGCTTTAACACTCTATTTAAGTTTACTTTTCTTATTCTTTCGTTAGTGGTGCATCGTGTTATATTTTAAGTTTAATTAACAGTTGTCTACTGTATTGGCTGTTTTGTTAAAGATTTGAAACATTCAAAGAATTACTTTCCTATGAAACTTTGACCACAATTGAATAATCAGCTGATAATCAGTCAGTGCTGATGGGAAAACTAATTAGTTGATGTGAAGAGATTGCTGGAAATTTTTTGTACATGCCTATCAAATATACTGTTATGTATGTGTCTCAAATGTAGTAGCAACACACTTTGCACATAGTGATGTATATTGTAACACTTCTCAATTAAAATCATAAACAAAGTGTTTATATCAGCTGACCTTATCGAATCATGAGTGCTGGAAGCATGTCATGCACATAAAATGTGCTGGTCGATTTTTACATGTATACAATAATAGGCACATGGACTAAGTTATCCAAAAGTACCTGGCGAAAATTTAATCGGTTGGCAATGTCTTTTTCAACTGCTAAACTAAAAAGCTGCAGACATCGTTATGTGACAACTCGTTTTAAAAAAAAAAGTTTTATAAAACGGCTACAACTAATTTATTTGATAAAGTTATTTCAACTAAATCGTTGTTAAAATTTACAAAGATGATTACTGTAATTAATTGAATATGTTTAAACTACGGTTTCCTCAAAACATGTTTTAAGGTTTCTCAATTATTAAATTAGCTTCAATTAGAAATGAAAATAAGTACAAAATTTTTGTAAGACATCTTTTATAAACACTTCTTGACCTTCAAATTATTCTCTTTGAGATGAAAACACCAGAAACATATTGAATCACTCTTTCGTCGAGCATCTTCATTAACTTTCAATAGTCCTGTGAAAAATGTGTAAAAAATAGTATTGAATTGAGTGAAGGTTTATGATGATACGCATTTGAATACAATCTGCTTGTAGGTTTCAGCTATTAAAAAATGAGCAGTATAGCAGATTTTATTCAAATTAAACCCAACTGCGAAATGATTAACAACTCAAGAGGTATTGTACTCTTCTTTTCTCATTTATTTGATATTATGCACCTGTTTGCAAACACGAAAAAAAGTAATATGACGTTAGAACTTGTTTTTGTTTATTTTTTCCGAATAATAGTGGCCCATATTTTTTGCAAAATCAATAAAAAAAAAATCCCGTTGTTATCTCGTTGAAGTTTAGTTTTAAATTGAAACAGGTAAATATTTCTTTGTCATTACCTTGTGAATAACGTAATTGCCTTCGACGCAATGTGCACGCACATTTCATGCCAATATAAATATTGACGTTACAAATCAAAGTGCTAGAAATACTAGTAGGTAGTCTAATGGAAAATCTAAGCAGCAAAAATTGTTATATATTCTGCAAATGTAATCGTTTGCACAGAACTTTTGTAGTTACGTTACGTAATGCGTGACCGCAAACTTCGATTACGATTAGTCAAGAATTTTTTCTTGATTTCCCCAGAAATTATACTTAGCCCTAGCATTAAATTGGATGCACTACAGTATTGGCCAAAGCTTACGTTTTCAGAAGTTGCTGCTTTTCTCAACAAAAAAATAAGAATTAAACATTTTTGAAGAAAAAGGAAAAAAAAAAGTATTAAATGAGAAGCATGCTTTCATTATATTCGTAAATTACAGTTTTTTATTTTTACTAGCGATTCTTTTCTTATATAAACGATACCAATCGAACAGCTGATCCATGATATGGTGGCATTTTTTTTGTTCTTTTATCATATAAAAAATGCAAATTTTTACAGGGTATAATGCAGCATTTATATAATCTTGCCATATAATGAGGCAAACTTTTCATCGAGAAAATAAAACGCTATAAATTATAAATAACATTATGAGATTTGCCGATAAATCCTTTTTACAAATCCGTTCTAATTCTTTAGTTTTTCCTAATAAATTTCATGTTAATGTTATACTAAAAGATCTGAAAAATTTTAGGAAAGTTGGCTTATATGCCAGAGTCTGTTGCTCTAATTTTATATCGAAGTAAACGTTTTTTTCCAATTTATTATTGTCCCTTTAAATTTTGAGCATTTTTTTTGAAAATATATAATATGGGGAACATATAATCAAAAAGGTATTATTCCTGATTTCTTAGTTTTAAGAGAAACACCAATTTCCAAAAACCTACTAGGGGGGGTGCTTTAGTTTTAGCCAATACTGTATAAGTAGAATGTAATGTTTTGTCTGTAACTTTAGAGATGAGAGCTATGTTTCTTACCCTTTCAAAGACAGAAACATACAAAGCATTTTTTTAATTTTTTTTTTAAAGAACACACTTGAAACTTCTCCACCGACTTCTCCACCACTTCTCCTTCCATTAAATATTGCACTCTCCCGGAAAGGTTTCTGGATGTTGGAAAGCAATTTGACGAACTTTTGTTAGAATAAAAAAACTCCTCATTTTGTGGATACGCAATGTCAGTGTCTTATGTATTAGTTATATGGTAGGTCTAGTAAATGTAGAAATCCATTTTTCCAATAGGAGGCTTTAGTAATGCCTATCTGCCGCTGTAAAAGCGCGATCGGGTTACGCTATATGGCGTTAGAAATATAAGATTTCATAATATTTGTTATTGCTTGACTCAGTATTGTTTGAGCACGCGTCAACGATGGACATCAGCATTGAGCAAATACTCCATATTGTACAGTTTTTCGTCGATAAAGGCGAAAACGCAAGCCAGGCGGCTGAAGCACTGTGCTATGTAAGCACTGTTTCGATTGCCCAAGATCTGATCTTTGCACAAACACCCATTTGGAACCATTTAAATAGGTTGGATACAAAAAGAAGCTCGATGTATGGGTGTCACACGAGTCAACGCAAAAAAATCGCATGGACCGAATTTCCGTCTTCAAATCGCTGCTGATTCGCAACAAAATCGATCTATTTTTGCAGCAGATGGTGAGTGGTGAAAGTCACTTACGAAGACGTCAAGCGAAAACGTTCGTAGTCGAATCGCAGTGAGCCGGCGCAAACCAAGCAAGCAGTGGCCAAGTATGATTGAGGAAGGAAGGAAGGAAGCAATTAAGTCAGGAAGGTTTTGCTATGGTTTTGGTGGGATTGACAGGGAATCCTTTACTATGAGCTGCTCACCCCCCAGCCAAAATCTAAATTCGGACCTGTACAGTCAGCAATTAGACCACACACAACACACATCGATAGTGATTCTCCAAGACCTCCGGAAGGAGGAATGACTTGGTTGGGAGGTTCTTATGCATTCACCTTCTAGTCCGGACTTGGCACTAAGTGGTTACTACCAGTTCCTGTCTCTGGCGAATGATAGTGTTGGTGAAAAATTCGCCTTGGGAGAAGCTTGTGAAAATCGGCAGCCCCAGTTTTTTCCCAATGGGGAGGAGGGTTTCTATAAAAGTTCTATTAAGAGTATGAAATTACCCTCAAAATGGCAGCAAGTTATCGAACAAAACGGTGCACATTTGACATAAATAGGATCATTCTAACTATGCTAAATAAAACATTCAATTTGATGCAAAAATAATGGATTTCTTTTTACTAGAACTTATATTATTGTATATATGAAATTGTATACCTAAATTTAAAA
This sequence comes from Bactrocera minax, assembly GCA_021498325.1. NCBI lineage: Eukaryota > Metazoa > Arthropoda > Insecta > Diptera > Tephritidae > Bactrocera > Bactrocera minax. The sequence goes on from JAKEEE010000047.1 coordinate 1,644,274, forward strand.
AAACATTTTTTCCTTTTTCATTTTTTATTTTTCAGTCAAAAATTAACATCCCCAAAATGGAATCATTTCAAAGGGATTCGTTTACGCTGGAAGGACAAAATTCGTTTAAACAATGTAATTTGGCGATGCTGGCACATGCAATGTAAGTTGTTATATTTTTACACAATATAATCAAAGTTGTTCTGCAAAAATAAAAACAAAAATTTATGTAAATAACGTTATTCATAGTGGTAATGATAACGCAAACCCCTACGAGAGTATATTTTTGCATTGATAAGCATTTGTGGTGTTGCTTACGATACTCCATTTGTACATGTGGACATACTAATGTATATACTAATGTACATACTTGTATATGCAGGTGTATGATATTTTGTTGTTATTGTAAATAGTGCTTTTGATCAACCCAAATGAAATTTTATCACCTAATCTGCCGTTCAAATTCCTAATTTTTTATTAGCTTTGTTTATCGTTGTGTAACTTTTTGACACGGGATAGATGAAAACAATAAAAGTAGATGTATTTGCATATACAAACGTATTCATTTATGTGTGTAGATACACGTGCTTCTATGATCTACAAATGTTGGCATATCTAATATCATAGGTATAGTCCACCCCGACCTACCGTGGAAGTTACTCATTCTTTAAGCTCTTTTTACCAAGTGGACTATTTTAGTCCTAAGCATATGCACATATTTTTTATTGCAAAATATATTATATTATAACTTCTGCCTAATGAAAAACTATTTTTACAAAGGTTGTTATAATAGTGTGTTCACATCGATGATTTTATAGCCGAGATACACAGACTGAGTTAATCTGTATTATGGAGATGAATGCACATACGATTTTTACACCTATCAGGCAGCACTTAACTTCAAAATTTAAAAGAGAGAAATAATACATTAACGGCTGTTTTATTGCCTAAGAACAATTGGTATGTTAAATAATTATTCTTATTTACCTAAAAATATTGAAAAACGTAAAAGCGTTGGAAAAAGCTTAGTGGGTCTTTTATTTTAGAACACAACAAAATTTTATTTTATCAACGTCCTGTTTATTCGTATTCTTTGCGTAGCCCAATTCGAATTTTGTCGCTCTTTCGCCACTGTTTCCCCCCTAGCACTTGCAGGATTTGTTCAAACGCGCAAAAGCTGTGTTTAACGTACCACTTGATTATTCGTTTGCAGATTCTTAGTTCTTAGTAATACTTTGTATTAAACAATATTGCGTACGAATTCAACATTCATTGTTCAATGAAACCGTGAATGGATTACAATCATATTTGGTCATTTTCTTATTAATTTATGTTATAGGTCACCGACTCATGTACTTTCATTGCTATATTTTGCTTTGTGTTCGAGATATATATGTTAAAGTTTACCGAATAAACGCAAATGAGAAATATGTGATAAAACTCAATCAATGTGACTTAATTAAATATATTAAGTATATGAAGAAAAAGTTTTTGACCATGGTCTAGACCGAGTTCATTCATATTTAGTGTTAAACCACATTATGTTTAAGAAAATATATTCACTTAATTTCATTAAAATATCACATATATTGACCAACATAAAAGGTTTAAAGTTAGGTGGAAAGTTGGGAATCATTACATTGGGTATATTTGGGCTAGGGGAGGAAGGCATTAACTTTTGTCATTAATCAAGTACACTAGAGAATATATTTCCACACAATTTTATGAAGATAACTCACACACTGACTGACATATTCGGCATAAAGTCTGTCAGAATAGCGAAAATCATTATATGTAGTATATGGGCACTGGGATAATTCGTAAGCCGATTTCACACAGCTCAGACATTAAACTGCGGAATGTCCAATATTTTTCGTTCACTTAATTTTGCTCCTACATATTGATCGAAATATACGATGTGAAACCAACTAGAAGTTAGAAATTCTTATATTAGGTTTATTGGAGCTGGGTGTATGATTTGACTATATTCTATCCATTTTTGGCATCAAGACATATAATTATTAGGATTACATTACATTAACATTGAGATACCTCACAGATTGACCGACATATATACGCTATAAAGCCAACCGGAAGTTTGAAATTCTTATATTAGGTATATGGCGACTAGAGGAAGTGTTTACCCGATTTTATCCATTTTAAGCACACGGACACACTATTATCAGAAAGACACGCTATCTGAATTTCACAGAGATAACTCATATATTGACCGAAATGTATGGTATAAAGTATACCGGAAGGTTGAAAATCCTTTTATTAAATATATTGGGGCTATGGAGAGTATTTACCGGATTTTCCCCATTTTTGACGCAACCACACACTACTGTCATGAAAACATACTCCTCGAATTTCATTCCAATATCTCACCGATATTATCGATAGCAAAAGGCAATGAGGTCCTTATATTGTGTATCTGGGGCTTGAAAAGATATAATCCGATTTCGACCATTTTTAATTATGAGATGGTATACTTCAAGGCACTATTTGTACAAAATTTCATTCCAATATCCTAGTTGGTTTATACCTACTAAAAAGTTTAATTTATATACTTTAAAACGAAAGAATCAGATGAAGTAGGAATCAGAAGATACGGGAAGTAGGCGTGGTTGTTATCCGATTTCGCTCACTGTCACAACTTGACATATGGATGCAAATGTAATGTTATGTACTAAGTTTGGTTGAAATTGTTATAGCGGTTCCTGATAATGATGTGTCCTTTCCGTACCATCTTTACTATTTTATCTAATGTTTCTGATGTGTTTCTTCAGCGAGTTAACCACTTTTAGTAGTTTTCTACATAACCTTTGTATGGGAGGTGGGGGTGGTTATTATCCGATTTCATTCATTTTCCTAGTGTAGGAGGAGGTAGTAAAAAAAATTGGTTTAAGTAAGTTTGGTTGATGAAGCTTAAGCGGTTTGTGAGATATGTACATTAAATCAGATGTCCAATTACGCTCATCTGCAATACCAACTTATGGTGACAAAGAAGACGTGCATCAAGTTTTATCATGATATTTTAATTTTTACTCACATTATCGCTTGCAGGGACGGACGATATATAGTCACTCGAAATTAAACTCAACTCTTCATCCTGATCATATATATATATTGTATATACCCGATTATTGTTCACCTTAATTCACTATAATTAATATTGTTCACCTAACGTTTGTTTGGAACACCTAAAACTAATCAAGATAGATATAGTCATATAGTCATATATACATATATACATACATATATATAAGCTCTATTGCAACATGTTGAGAAAGCATAACAATATGAATAGTTTATCACTAGATTACCAAACATTAGAAAACATTCAAACTCGTCTGCTTAGACCAGTACTTTAGTACTTATTAAAAGAAATAAAAGAGAACTGATTTCCGATTCAAAGGGACAGCATCACTGATTCTAACGAAGCCATATGAAAAAAAAATTATAAAAGTATTTATTATCCTTGTAATCTCAAACACCTCCCTGTGTATTTTCAGAGAAGTAACTTCATATCTGAAATGAATGTAAAAGTATTCTGTTCATTTCATTTTCGAGAAATCTGCAACAACTGGAAATATCAAAAACTATAAACAATTTATATTGATTTCCATTGTTATTCTTCTTGTGTAAGATGACAGCCAATTTGACAGTTTCCATAAACAAAACCATGATTTAATTATATAAGATTGTGTTACTGGAGAGCGTACTTCTTCTTACGAAAATATTTCTTAATCGTTAATGTCAAATAAACTTGTTTATATTTTTCTCATGAATTTCTTATTTACGTTTTGTTGTTATTAGGTCTTTTACAATCTATTCGTATTCAATTATCACTGAAACACTTATGACAAATTGTTGCATTTGTGTTTTGAATCGTGCTTTATTTCTACGTGAAATAGGCGATTTCTACACTCTCAAAGTGGCTCTCAATAGTCTGAGAAAAGAAAAATAAGCAACATTCGCCTTAGTTTTTTAGAACATACAAAAATTTTTTTAATTTTATTATGAGGCAATTCAGCGCCGGTCGATCCATATAGATCAAAACGCCAAAATTGGCTCTTGTAGCTACATCTATATTGTTCTATCTATATTACATCTACACCACAAATCTAGATGGACTGTGACTCCATAAATACTAAGTTTTTTAGATATTTTGACTTATAGCGTTTTATCCCCATAGCTGCTTAATCTTAAGCTCTTAAACAATTCTAATAAAGAAGATGATACGTTATTATACTTAAGGGAAATATTTAAATGACTTGGATTCCCGGAAATAATGTCTCTTCACATTATTCATTCTACGAGGCTACGCACTGAAATGACGTAAAAGCAAGACTATTTGTGGAAACACTATAAAAATTTTTACACCTATTTATTAGGTTATAGTTAGTTGTAATTTTCCTATTGCAGTGATGAAATAGGATTTAAGAGGTGCTCGTCGTTGTGCAAATTCAAATTCTACTGTATATTGCTATATATATGCACGTACAGTGTTGTGTACAAAATATGGAAAAATTTATGATTTGCAACCTATTTTTGTGCCAATTCCTTTACTCATTATTTCGAATTCTTTTAATTCGTCATTAATAAAACTATTTTTTTATTTAAGCAGTTAGGCATTGAAATGTCTTTTATCTAAGTCCTTTGATTAAATAATAAATACAAAGATAAACCCTTCCATTTCTACCACTACATATTTATTATTTTATATAATTTTAATTACCTAAATGAATAAGGATAATTGTTATTATTAAAACTATTAATCTAGTTTGTGAAATGGCTTTCCTTACAAACAGTTCTAAAAAATGTACCAATTATGAAGAATTGAATTTCATTCAACTGAAAATCCATGATTGCAAAATAATCTTCTGTAATCGCATGTAATTGGGTAACAAATTCGAGTTAAGTTTCATAAGATAAAAATAAAGCTAGGTTAGGTTATTAAAAATGACAGTTAATGTTATAGTTCTTTTGGAGCTATTGAATTACCACATAAACTAGATAAAAGTAAAAAAATATTTATTGGACCAATTGCTATATTTTTTGCTAAGTTGCTGCATCTATTGCGATTTGGCTATTTTTCACTACTTATAGAGTTTTTAATTTTTTCGTTTTTTTTATGTTGATAACATATTTCTATTCTTCAAACATTTCATTTTGTGTATCCAATTTTCTTTAAAGAAACTAATGAAAATTTGTATATATAAAAAATAAACGTGGCTTCACTGTGGTATCAATTATTTTCTGATAACACTTTGAACTATTTCTGATTATTTCGTGATAAATAATCTGCTTTAGTGTTAATTAAATATTAAATTATTATATTACACAAGGCTGTAATTCTTCAAGTAGACAATATCAGTTGCTAATATTGATATATATTAATGTACTTGCATAAACATATGTATTTTTATTCGTATTTCTACATTTTTTCCTGTAAAAATATCACATCTCTCTACCCAAAAAATTATATTATTTTTACTCATCACTGTATGTTAGTTATCGTGTTTCTTGAAGTACAAGCATTATAAATATCTGCTTTGTTGTTCAAAATGTTTACTGCCCAGTGAGTACTTTGCGCATGAAAAAACTAATATAAGTAGAAAGTTTAGTAGACCTAAGTACATATGTATACTTGTACATTATGAAAAAAATCTTTTCTAATCATATTCATAGCAATCGTAACACTGCGCGCGATTATTATCGGCTTAGACGTTTGTGATTTAACTCCATATACAAATTTGTTATCTCTTTGCAGTCATACTGAAGCGTAGGACACCGGTGTGTCAGTTTGCATCACCATTGGACGTTGACATCCATAGCAACCCGCAGGCAAGTGCTTAAAACTCATTTGTATATATATATATGCATTATATACAATATACAATATATATTATATATACAATGTACAATATATATATATATATATATATATATATATGCGTGTATGTATATATGTATGCTTGTTGTTAATACATACATAACCATGATCGTGAACATATCGATCTGTCATTCGGTTCATTGTCTATCAGAAATACCTATCAATCATTTAAAATTTCTAAATTAAAAATTGAGCGCATTTCTTTTTGGATTGTATGGCCGCTGTCGAAAAACGACTACGGACCAAAATGAAACTCAGATAAGAAGCAGTGCTGTACGCACCGCGAAAATGCCAAGGTCACGTGTTGTTTAATATACAATCTCTACATTATATTAAAACGTTAATTGTTTTCTTTTTTATTTAATGATTGCCCATATCATATTAATAGTACTTCTGGCTACAATTTGTATTTAAATTGTATAATTAAACTTAATTTTTTCTTATTTCAGGCAGTTGTATTAGAAGGGAAATATTGGAAACGTCAAACCACAGTTATCAAGGCTGAATATAGGAAATGGCGAAAAAATTCCAAATCTAAAACTGCTGGTTGCCTCACTTATGATACGGTAAGTAGTGATTTCCTTATGATACGTAAAGATACTATTAAGAATAAAAGCTTTGATTATAGAGTGATATATTAAGATAAAAAAAGCATCTCAAGAATGAAGAGAAACTTATTGTGATTTTGGTGTCACAACGAATAACGGTCCGGTATTTGTACTTGCCATACACTTGTATTTGCGGTTACACTTACACTAAATCACTGAGTTCACAATATTGCGTATATGTCAGATAATCGTCCCAATTCTAGATGCAGAGTTGCGTATAAGCATTTTTTTCTTGTTTAAGGCAATGTAGACTTTCCTAGTTTCCTTTCACACTTTATTGCAATCGTTATAGATTTTTTTTGGCGAAAAACTTATAATCTGCTCCCCTACTGTGAAAAGCTTTCATCCACTGCAATTTTCTAATTGATCTACAACACCGTTTTTCTCTGTTTTAGATGAGCAATGCATTATAGGAATTTATGTATTTATTGTTGTTAGTTATTGGAGGAATTGATTCAATTGTATTCAATTTTCATCAGTCGTCTCAACATTGCCCTTGGAGCACAAAAGTGTTTCGTCCTTTATTCGTTGTACAAATACCGTTTTTTTTAATTTTTATCTAAATATATATTTGCAAAAAATCTAAATACTGTATATTTGCTAAATTTTTGGATGATTACAATAAGCATTTCAATAACTATTTTGATTGTTCTAAAATTGAGAAAAACAAGTTTTAGTAGATAGATTTGATCATAACTATATCATGGTTCAATATTTCCATCAAAATCTTTAAAACCAAAATCCAAAAGTTAAATATGTAATATGTAGAATTTTTTAATCTTCCAAGTATATATTATTGTATTTACGGGTACAAGTATACATTTGAAATCAAGCGTATGATATTACAATTCTACCGGGCGTATATTTAACAAAAACTCTTATCTTAACATAGTTAACTAAATTAAAAAAAGTTGCCCAATTCAAAAAATTAGTTTAGTTTATATTAGTTTGTAATCAAATCAGTTTTCAATATCTGTAAATTGCACTAAAATCATAATATACGTAATAGTCGCCGTAAAAAGCTGAGGGATTAAAAAGAATAAAAGGTTAATAGTGCACAATATGTCTCGAATTTGAAATAAATAACAAACCTTGAACAAAGCGCTGCGGTCCAGTTGGAAAAATCCATAAGCCCTTAATATCGGTTTCCTACGTACATTTTTCATCAAAAATAAATATATAATATATAATAAATATAACTTACTGTAATATGTAAGGTATATATTACAAATTGCGTAATTATATATCAATGAAATTAAATGGGTTTTGTTAAACAAAATGTGATTCAATACCAAAAATAAGGGATATCGGTCCATATATTCCACCAGCACTAATATGCTTACATTTATTTCGAATAATAAGCAACATATCCTAAAGCGACATAGTTAGAAAGATGATTATGGGAGAAGTTATATATATATATGTTACTGAAAAAGATCAACTGGCTTACACTTCAGTGAAACCGCAAGCAAAAAAATCAAAACCTTAATCTGATACAAATTTCTTCCCAATTGTAGTAAAATTTTAACTACATATTAAGTTTAAGCTTTAGGTTTTTAATAAAAGTGAGTGATCGCAAATTTGCATCATAATAATAAATAAGTTTTAATCACCATTTTATCCAGTCCAGATCTAGTGCGCGGAAATTTCTCAAGAATTTTGATCGTCTTGTTCGCCTAAAAAAAATATATATTTTTTTTTATTAAATTTATTTAATTTTTTTTTTATTTCATATATTTTTCTCTAAACTTGAAAATTTTAATGTAATTAAAATTACTATTTTGAGTATAAAAAATAATTACCTAAACGCCTTAAATTTAGCATATCCATAAATTTTCCACGCCTTGGTTCTTCGAAGTATTGAAGTATACGGCGCGAAGGCCTCTAAATATTTTGGTCTCGTTCATTACTATCAATTTAAATGAAATACGGTTAGCGTTTGTTTCCCAATACAGAATGAAATTCTGTGTGAGAATCAAAATTTGTAGTTTCTTTTTCTTTTTCGAATCGTTTCAAAACGTTTTTGCTCTACCTGCGAAATGAGAAACAAAAATGGTTAACACTCACTTAAAAGTAGGAATCAATTTATTTGCCTAGCAGGTAAAATTTCTTAAAATGATGTTTAAAATTCGATGTTGACAAAAACATTTTTGAACATGCCGGTTTCGCTTTCAAACCAAATCGGAATATAGGACACGCTTGTGTAGATATTACAATAAGTCCTCCAAAAATTTTCTATACATTTTAATTGTCTGCCGTACGCATCCAAAGTTGACCTGGTGTAATAAAATTTTTTATAATATCTTTCGGAAGAATACTTTGCTAAAGTCTTAAATGTTTTTAAATATCCTGGGGATTTTCCATATGAATTATTTGCCAAATTGTGCATTTGTAATTTTGAGTAAATAAAAACATGCATCAAGTCAATAGACTAACTCTAGTTCTGTTCTAATACAAATCCCTCGTTGCAAACATTTGAAAGTAAAATAAGTTAACAAAATACTTTTGGAAATTTGTACCTCATTGTTGATTGTGTTTATCGCCGTCGCTTGTATCAGGATTAGCAGCAATGGCAGCACCTAAAACAGTGCTCTGTGACAATATGCCAAAAACATAATACTGAACGAAATATTCCAACTTATCATTTTCAACACAAATGCGGGAAATATAGGTGATATGGTTTGCAACAACATAGTCATACCATACACTTGACTCATGTGTTTACGTGAAAGTGAAATCAACTCAGCATGCAATATCACAAGTTCTTGTAATTTTAGTCGGAGCGCGTGTTTCGATTTTATTAAATGACTATTAGATCGCCAACAGCCTGTTATTATCAAATCATTGTTGCCAAGATGTGACGCAACACATAGACGATGATGTACGTAGACATCACCATGAAGCAAATTGTTGGACGGATTGTCAAAACAAATGAAAGGCAAAATATCAGTCGAAATGGTAGGTTATTCGCTCAAATAGAATTTATTAGATTTACCTCACATGCTGCAAGAATTAGTATATGAAAAATCAAGGTCCACCGAATTCACCGATCTTTGCGAAAATCCCCAGCGGAAGAATATTCAGTATAAGCACAGATGTCTTTATAAATTTCATTTCATATCAATTTCAGTATTCCTGAACAGAAAAATGTAAGTACTCTGAAAGAGTTGTAGAACTGTAGTTGTAATAATTTGTAAGATGATGAGTGTGTGCGCCGTTTTGAAGTCAGCGGATATATAAGGTCTAGTAAAAAAAAAATTATTTTTGAATTACATTGAATGTTTTATTTAGCATAGTTAGAATGATGCGATTTAGTTCCAATAAGCACCAATTTGTTCGATAACTTGTTGCCATTTTGAAGATAGTTTCATAATGTCAATCTCATAGAAACCCTCGTTCCTATTGACAAAAAACTGGACTGCTTCTCTTGAGGAGAATTCTTCACCAGCAAAATCGTTCGTCATAGATAGGAACAGGTGGAAATCATTTCGTGCCAGGTCCGGACTATAAGGTGAATGAAAAAGAACCTCACAACCAAGCTCTCGGCGCTTCTATTGCGTCACTATCGATATGTGTGGCCTGGCGCTGTCCTGAGGGAACACAATTTCTCTTCTATTGTCTCGGATGGCCGCTACTGCGCGATTGCTTCCTTGAGACGTTCCAATTGTTGACAGTACAGCTCCGAATTAAGAGTTTAGCCGCAGCGGAGCATCTAATAGAAGATGATTTCCTGCTATTTTCACCAAATAGAGAGCAAAACCTTCCTGAACTAAATCAAGGAAACCAAAAGTGCGTGTAATTGGCTGTTACACTAAACATAAAGACTACTCACATTTTTAGCTGCTTGGCTTGCGTTTTCTCCTTTATCCGTGAAAAAATATAAGATATGGAGCATTTTCTTATTGCTGGTGTCTTTGACGCTTGTTCCAACAATACTGGGTCAAGCGATCACAAAACTGAAATCTTATCATTCTAACGCCATAAAATGTAACCCAATCGCACTTACACAGCGCGAGATTCAAATTACTAAAGCCATATATGGGAAAAATAATGGATTTCTTTTTATTAGAACTTATATTTAAATAATCACTGAATGCTAAATGTATGCTAATCAAAAGAAAACACTCCATCATAATCAGCGTTAGAGTGGTTATTATGCTCAGCGGGATAACTAGATCGCGTGCGGTTGAGGTCAATTTCCTAACGTTACTGAGGTTACAACTCAACAGGCAAATGTATAACCAGTAAATGGCTGATTAAGTTAATTGATGCCTACATTTCCATTCCATCAAATATGAATAATCAAAAATATATGTTTACACAATATAGATCCAATATGGTCGTTCCAGAAATTGCATTCAAAATTAATAACAGTAAATAAGAACAGACGTCGAAGATTTCACTATACCGAAACTCACGAAATTCTCTTTCTTGTTCATTGCAGTTGAGGGATTGATGAAATACTCTTGTTATTATCGGTTAAATAGGTTTATGTTACTACCGTCTAATATACGCTATACCTACATAAATAACCAATCAATTTGTGGCATTTTCATTTTGTTATATTTTATATCCTTCAGTGAAGAAGAAAATCTAAAGATAAAAAATGGTCACATTTATATCCATAAAAATATACATTTTAACACACATTTTTCTCTACTTTAAATTTTCCTATCTCATTTCTGGCTTCAGCATCCAACTTCAAGTTGTAACGCGCTGTAAAGATTTTCATTTGTTTATCGCCGGTTCTGCTTTTTAGTGAGATGCTTTGGACAATTTGCATTGATCTGAGAATTTGGAACAATACATTAACGCTCCACACATCAACTTATTCAACTTTTCACCTCATCACGAAACCAAATGTGGTCCCACTATTCATGTCAATTGCCTACTTACTATTATTACGTACTATTGTTTATCTTGTAGTTCTCGAAATATATATTTTATTCCCCTACCAATGAGTTTTCGAATAGTTAGGACAGTCTATTTTAGTTTTCAGTGAACCCTAAAACCGAGTATGTTAAAGTGGCTGCACTCCAGACTCTACGCGGAGAGTTGGCTACCTCATATAGATTAATTAAGAGTCGAAATTAAGTATTGTTTTGCAATGCTAACTGCATACTCAGAAGAAGATTTTTTCGGCGAACAAAAATTACACCTCTATAAGTATACCTGGCCCTATAAGTATGCGTTGGTGTATTCGAGAGAAAAGGCATTAATGTATGTAAGGCATGAGCTGTTACTTCAAATATCTTTTAAGTTTAGTAGTCATATTCATTTATCCCTCATTTTAAAAGTACCGACTCAAAGTTTTTCCTCTTTATCTTTTCTTTGTGGAAAAGATGGTAAATGTTTATATTTCTTTACTAACGTTATTTGTATTTATAGAAAAGCGAATTCGACTTCCTGGAATGGTCTCCACTGAACGATCGAATGTTAATGATACCCGACGATTGGACAAATGACACGCTCTTCTCTTCAATTAATGGACCATTTCCGTTTCCGGATCCTCGTGAAATAGGCAAGTTTGGTAGACATGAAACTAAATAACTGTATTTACTAATTTTATTCCCATTTTGTAGCCCGCGGTGCGGGTATAGCCGATTTCATACAACCTGGCCTTGGCTCTCTTCAACCGAATATTGATGATATCGATCTCACGATTGATGGTAAGTATATGCAATACATACACATAACTTTTAATTTCCATTTATCACTAAGCTTTATTCTTCTCAGAGCTGTTGCAGCCAAGCAATCGGCTCCCGCCAGTGCCAGAGGAAGGCACTGATGAAATGCTTAAAAATGTTGAATATAACCTCTCAGCAATCATGGGTATTTTTGCAATTACTCTATGTATTATAATATAATTCAATCAATCCTTGCTTCCATAGGTTCTGATCAGCTAGAGTCCAGTAATATGGTTGATGTTGTCGGTGGTAATAATTCGAATACATTACCTGTAAACGACGACGCCAATATGTTGGACTTAAATACATCGCCTAATTCGATACAGTTTCAATCGACAATGGCTCAGCGTTATCCAACACCATTATCTCGTGAAAATAGTAATAGTCAATTACTGAATACCTCAGGATCTAATCAAGCACAGACAATTAACTCTGTGGACGCCATTATGACCGATGATCATACTTCAACAGGGGGGGCTAATAATGGCTTAGGTTCTCCCGCCTCTGCAACATCAGCCTCTTCAACAATGCGAATGCACACCAAACATTTTTCGGCAGCAAGTGAAGGAATTTCAAACAATAGATCCTCAGGCAATGAATTTCCAAGCAAAAGTGTGATGAAAGGACGAGTTTCTAAAAACTCGCAAAGGATATTTAGGTAAAATAAATTTCATAAACATCACTTATATTAAATTTATTCCCATGTACTTGACATTACTGCAGGCGGGAACCCCATAATTATGATAAAGCTCAGCCAACTTTGCATCAAACCACAATTTATCAGCAAATGTTGGCAGAACACCAGAAAAGCCAACAGAGTCAAAATCTGCAGCCCACTTTACCTTGCGCAGCATTGCAACATCATAGCATGACCTACCATCAACAACAACAACAGCAGCAACAAATGCACTCAGTAGCCACACAATATCCTACACCTGCCACACAATATCCTACACCGGCCACAATTATAAGTGGCACCGGCGACGGTGGTAGTGGCGTAGTATATGGTGGTTATGGTAGTGTTGATATATCAGCATCAGCTAATAGTGGTCTTAACGTTAACAATAATCTGCTTAATGTTTCTATAGTAAATCAAAAGTCCAAAGGTTATGCAATAATACAGACAACAACAAATTGTATGTCCAACACAACACAAATAAATACAAATAACTCACCACACACGGGAAACACATCACTACTGTTGCAGACGGTGAAAACGGAACCACCATCCACCGATATGCTATCCCTGTATAATTTGAATGCTTCAAATGATGTTTATGGTATCAACACAAATCTAAGTGGTAGCAATAACTCAAATGCTTACAAACCTTATCCGAGTGTGAGTAACTTTAAAAAATCCGCTTCCACTGGCGGCTACATTAATATGCGCGTCAATACGAATTCACCATATATGCACGATCAATCAACGAACGCACAGCACGTACACCAACAATCGTTACCACTGAATTTGGGCTGTCAGGCCACTTCAGTGTCCAGCCCTTTACAATTACAGGTACAAGCACAATGCCAACTATCGCCTTCATCTAGTCATCAGCACCAACAACAACAACAACAGCAACAGTCTACTCAGCACCTCTTAACAACGCAGCAGCACCAGATGCAGCAGCTTAGTCAACAGCAACAACAACAAACGTCTGTGAATATGATCCCACGCGAAATGTTTCGTTCGAATAGTTTACCCTTAAATGTGACACTGCAAAAATTGGAGTCTCGCTCAAGCCACGATAACTTTGCTGTACCCAAATATCAAGCTAAAAGTAATAAGCCACGTTCACGAAGCAATTCAATACATCAGCATTCGATAGTTGCATCCACCGGAGCCAATAAGTCAAGTAGTGCAACGAGTAGTAATCTCATGGTCTCACCGCAGTTGCAATCAGCTACCAGCGACCCGATGTTGAATAATAGTACTTTAGCTCAACTTTTGACAACGAGTAAGTTAAAACCATATTAGATTATATTATGCTGAGGCATGCACTGCGACCTTTGACCCATTGCGCCCTCCTCTCTTCTCACATCACTTCATCAAACCCATTCGCATTAAGGAAGTCTAACAATTCCGTCTGGGCGGAAACTGAATTCTCCGAAATATGGTTATATGTCATTAAGACTTTCACCTTAACTGTTTAGTTTCGTTTTTGATTTAATATAAATTACTCCCTAAGTTAGCGAGAAACTCTTCATTTCACAATCGCAGAATTGATCAGGATTTATATCCGCCTATAAATTCTCAACTTGGACACATTCCTCAGAAGCAGTTGAGGAGTTCTTTATGCTAATAAAAAAAACAACAAAGTTGCACGGTTTTTACTAATGCTGTTGTTGTAATAGCGGTTATTTAAACTTTTAATAGTGGTGTATTTATGTGTTGTTAACAACAACTCTAACAGTAAATTAATGAAAGATTGCTTTAAAGTGTTTGGTTTGCAGTGAAAACTCTCGATGTTTCGCGGATATTTAAAAATTTATATTCCAGCGGTCCGGCCGAAGACTACGTCCCACAAAGCTTATTAAAAGTTTTGTTCAAATGCGAGTTTTAATTAAATAATATCCACATACAGACTTGTTTTGAGCATTCGAATACTGTACATTCAAAGTTAATTACTTTAACATTTTACGAAATGAAAAACTCCCGTATGTCCCACTACATCTAATTAACCTCACTAATAATTTAAAAACAAAAATCTGAATATCGAAAACCTCAAATCAATTAAATTAACCTCAAATTAACACAAATCACTATATTCATCACAGTAGTTCCATAATTTTCGGCACCGAATGCCATAATACCAATATGCCATAATCGAAATATTCCCCCTTAATTTTGTTGAGATATCTTGAACTTAAACTCAAACAAAGATTATACTTAAGAGAACACTTAATTTTATTAAAATAGCGCACATAATGACTTATATCTAGCAGATAATTTAACTTTTGACTTTAAACAAAACTATGCTCGAGAACATATCTCCACGCAATTTTATTAAGGTAACTCAAAAATTTGCTGATATATTCGGCATAGCGGCGACTAGAATACGATAATCATTATATAATATGTATTATCTGGGAGCTGGGGTAATTCGTTTATTGATTTCGCCCATTTTCGCCAGCAGACTTGTATATCTAAAATTATACGTATTGACCCGATTTTACCCATTTTTGGCATTAGGACACTTTATTACCAGGAAGAGATGTTCTCTGAATTTCAATGGGATATTTCGTAGACTGACCGATATGTACAGTATAAAGCCAACCGAAATCTTTATATTAGATATATGGGAGCTAGCCCAATTTTAGCCCCTAGGAGAGTTAGTCCAATTTTGCCCATTTTTCCAAAAGGACACATTATTATCAGAAAAACACACTCTCTGAACTTCATTAAGATATCTCACATATTGACCGATATATACAGTATAGGGTCTATTGGAATTTCGAAATTTTTATACTCTTTCAACGTGTTGCTACAGAGAGTATATTAGTTTTGTTCACTTAACGTTTGTCCGGCCATCTCTCCTTGCAAGCGATAACTTGTGTGAAAATTAAGATATCTTGATGAAACTTGGTACACGCGTTCTTTGTTACCATAAGAAAATTGCCGTTGGTCGTAATTAGACATCTGCCACGCCCCCGAAATGCCATTAACCGAAAAAGTTAAAGTGCTGTAACTAATCAGCAAATTAAGATATAAACGTGTTATTTCGTAGAGAAGATCCTAGTTGGACGGGGCATCTGTGGGCAAAAATGTTGTTATAAGTGGGCATAGCCTCGCCCCTTAATAGGTTTAATATATATATCTTGGAAACCCTTCAAGCTATATCAATCACACTTGTTTCGACTAAGTTTTCCTAGCATCTCTTCATATACTGAGAAAATTAGTAAAATCGGATAAAAACCACGCTCACCTCCCATACACTACTGGAAACTAGTGAAAACTACTAAAAGCGCGTTAACTCGCTGAAGGAACACGTCAGAAACATTAAATCTTGCTGAAAATATGACACTGAAGGGTTGCGTAGGAATCCGTGTAAAGTTTTGGTGATGGGCCTGGCACCGCCCACTTTTAGGAGAAATCCCATATCTCAAGAACCCCTTAACCAATTTCAACAAGATTTGGTATGTGACATTAATCACAAAAAAAAATGTGAAATCGGAAAAAAACCACGCCTACTTCTCATATAACACAATTTTAAGTTTCATCTGATCCTTTCACTTTAAAGTAGATAAATCGAGCAGCAATTAAGATATGAAAATCAAGCTTTGTACAAATAGTGCCTTCAGCATATGTCATCTCATGCGTAAAAATAGACGACATCGGATTATAACTTTTCAAGCCTGTCTTATCTTTCAAGCCTATCTATCTTTTCAAGCCTTATCTGACTTTTTACCGAAAGTAACGGGAAGTTTGTAAGATATCGTACTGTAATTGAAGGATTATTTTTCCATGCTAATATTGTGATCAGATGTCAAAAATGGAAAAAATCAGGTAAATAGTTATCCTAGCCCCCATAAACCTAATATAAGGATTTTCAACCTGTGGGTAGACTTTATACCATATATTTCGGTCAATATGTAAGATACCTTTGCAAAATCAAGTGAACGTGTAATATCGGATATTACTGCCGAAAATGTGTGAAATCGGTTTACGAATTATCCCAGCTGCCATATACTACATGTAATGATTTTCGCTTTTCTAGCAGACTTTGTGCCGAATATGTCGATCACTGTGTGAGTTACCTTCCCAAAACATGCATGAAAACATGTAATATACTTGAATAATGAAAAGAGTTAATGTGATCAGTGCAGATTTTCCTCTATCCCAAAAATGCCCAATATAGGAAGCCCCGACTTTTCCCTTGACTTTAAACCGTTTTTGTTGGTCAATATGTGTGATATTTTAATGAAATTAAGTGGATGCGTTTTCTTAAACATAATATGGCTTCGCGCTAAATATGAAAGAAACTGGTCTAGACCATGGTCTAAGCCCCTTACTCCTAATATAATGGTTTCCTTATCTCTGGTTGACTTTTTCCTCATGTATCTAATATATTCATTTACTTTGGCTGAGTTTATATCGCATATATTTTATTTGAGTTAATTTGGTAGATTTTAATGTAAATATCTCTGACACGAAGCAAAATATAGCAATGAAAGTACGGGAGTCTATGACCTGTAATATAAGTTAATAAGCTACCAAATATAATTGCAATCCATTGGCAATTTCGTCGAATAATGAATGTGGAATTCTCCCGCAACATTTTTTAATATAAAGTTATGCCAGCACCAGAAAACATTTCCCCGCCTCTGATCCTTGCACATTGCGAGAGTATAAAATGTTCGGTTACACCCGAACTTAGCCCTTTCTTGTTTAAAAGAAAGTTTTTTCAACACCTGAAAGCATTTGAGGTCCCTTTGATCTTTATACATTGCTAGAGTATAAAATGTTCGGTTAAACCCTTACTTGTTTAATGTAAAGTTTTGCCAGCGCCTAAAAGCAGTTAAGGTCCCTTTGATCTTTATACATTGCTAGAGTATAAAGTGTTCGGTTACACCCTTACTTGTTTAATGTAAAGTTTTGCCAGCACCTGAAAATATTTCCCCTCCTTTGATCCTTGCATATTGCGAGAGTAGAGAGTCAGTTACCCCCGAACTTACCCCTTCCTTACTTGTTTATATTAGATATATGCGGCTAGGGGAAGTATGTACACGATTTTACCCATTTTTGACACAAGGGCACATTAGAAAAGTCATCCATATTCACTGAGGTCCCCATATTTGTTGTCTGCGGGCTTGAAAGTTCATAGTTCATATTTCAACTATTTGCAGATATATGAGATGGCTTACCATCAAGGCACTATTTGTTTTTATTAAAATTTTTTTCCCCATTTCTTCATTGGTGCTTGGTAAAGCGAAAAAATCAGATGAATTTGAAATTATGTTATATGAAAAGTAGGCGTAGTTGTGGTCTGATTTCGAAAATAAATTTAATTCTATCTAGGTTCACGCTCGTTGCTTAAGAAACAAAGTTCTTCCTCTAATGCCATATCGAACATAAATGTACCGATGCCTGCGATATCAATGCCAGCAGTAGTGGTGCCGCCACCAGTGTCTTCAACCATACCTGTAAATACAAATAAATCACAAAATATCGTCGACACTTCAATCAGCGCCAATTACTTTACAACACCCAACGTTCAATGCGCGACAACTAATGCGTCCGGAACATCAGCGGATTCATCATACACTCGTCGCGGCATGCCAATGCATCAAGAACAAATGCAGAAGTCACCAAAAAAATCTACCTCACTGCCAACACCGGCGGCACCGCAAATGTTGCATAGCCCACCTTGCAGTAAGGTAACAAGGAATAAAATAATAATTTTATATAAGCAGGCAAAAAATATTACAAATAAATACAATATTCTCTCCCATTAGATGTTGAGTTATCCGCCGACAGCCAGTCAAGCTGCCATGTGCACCAATACATTGAGCTTATCACCAGAATCATTTCACGATCAAGATTCACCGCTTTCACCAACGCATAGTTTTAAATTTCCACGGGAAAATCAAAGACGTGCCGGTCATATACATGCCGAACAAAAACGACGATATAATATTAAAAATGGCTTCGATTTATTGCATTCGCTTATACCACAACTGCAACAAAATCCTAATGCGAAGGTAGGTTGTATTACTTTAAAAAACGCATTGTATGCCACAGTTTTAACACTGATTGCTTTAATTTTTGCAGCTGAGTAAAGCGGCTATGCTGCAAAAAGGTGCGGACCACATTAAACATTTGCGTGCGGAACGTAATCAATTGAAGGATCATATGGAGGCATTGCTGAAGGAGAGAGATATTCTCAATAACTCGCTAACGTATGTTATAACAGTTAGAGGTCATAGAGGTTAGAGCTAATTGCAGTAAGCTTTCGGGGTTGTTGTAACAGTTAATCTGACTCTGTTGTGTAGTCATCCAATGATAGAACAACAGAGCAAAGGATGTTAAATGAGTAGGCTCGAAAAGGCACGCGAATAGTTGGTTATGAGCTACCCCTTACGTAGAGTATGCAAGTTGAGTATGCATATGAGTATTGTATTCAAATTGGAAATTGTATTTCGCCTGCTATATGTGATGATTTGACTCCCTTTGTGAATAAAGTTTCATGAATCCCTTATACTTCTTGATGTGCCTGAGCGGCAATTCTGCTTTAAGCTTGTGCTTAATTCTTCTTAAGTCTCTACAACACAATACAATATATATAAAGTCCATCTGTAAAGTAAAAGTATAGTAGAAGTGTAGATATATTTGGTTGTTATGTAAATTATAAGAAAAATTATATCGGTTTTCTAAATGACGCATGTTTTCGTTGCAGGCATTTGCACTCAATCCTCCCAGCTAATGGCGCACCTGTGACACGTCAGGGTACAGAACATGTTCGGCAGTTGTATGATCAGTATGTGAGGCATCGTACAGTGCAAAACTGGAAATTTTGGATTGTAAGATTTTAATAAATGGTATAAAACTGGACAATTGTATTTTAATATTTTCTCGTAGTTGGGACTTATATTAGAACCCCTGCTCTCCTCGTACACTGCGTCAGTGTCCAGTGCCAGTTTGGAGGAACTACGACGCACAGCGTTTTTATGGGTCGACCAGCATTGTTCGTTGATTGACTTGCGGCCAGGTTTGCGTTGATATTAAAATGTATTTAAGTAATTATGTTAATATATTTGTATTTTCCTACAGCTGTATCTAATAAACTAAAGTACTTGTCAATGAAAACCGATATTTTGTCTGATCCTCCGTCAACTTTACAGGACGAAGTAACAAAAGCTGTCTATAACAACTCTGGGCACCATCCCAATTTGCATGGAACTTAAAATATACTACATTCATATGTGTATTAGGCGATTGTTAAATATAGTGATATACAACTTTTCGGTTTTTATTGCTAATCTTTTTAAGAATTTGTACAAATATTTTTTTATTCTTAAAAAAATCGTGCCTATAAAGTTTAAAAAATAGTTATTGTTATACTTTAATAAAGTATGAAAACAATTTTAATATAAACAAAACGTATACAAGTAATTGTCACTTCAATAGAATCCAAACGGTACTTTATAGCATTATACTCTCACAATGCCAACATTAAAAATGTAGAAGAGGCAATAAAATATGATTTTCAAAATCCGTGTTTTTATATTTCTGTCATTTATATATATTGATAATATTTCATGATAAATGTTACATTATTCTCTAAAAAGTTAAGTAACGGTTATAAAAGGTCTTATAAATGTATTATATATATATTTATGAAGTTATAGTCAAATGGTTACTATTGAAAATATTCCTTTCAAGACTTCCCTAAAGAAAGTGTTTTTTTTAGATAACTTTGAAATACGCGGCGCACAAACAGGTTCAGCTAGGGACTATGTAACGAAATATCCTTCTCAATCTTCATAAGAGTTAACTGCATTCACCAGAAAGTTTTTGTTGTAAACTACCCTTCCAATACCTGTAATTTTGCTGTGATAAATCTTTCTAATAAAGTGATGCATGCGAGAATGTTTCTGAATTTCGGTCTGGCGTACATTTAAGCTGTTACCCAATTTCGAGTTGACGAACGAATACAGTTGTTTACGAACAGACGCTCTTAAACAATCTGCGTTTTCGAGATACTCTGAAGTTCTAGGAGAACCGGATCGTAGTTGATTTATTATTGAATCAATTGTATCCTAAAGCTATTTTTCGATGCTTCAAGTATATCATGATGAAAGCAAGTTTTTTGCGGCAGTATTTAGTAGCAGAAGAATCGCACTATATTTAAATAAGTTAAAATCATATTTTATTTACGGCCCTATGATACCATCATGTTTCGTTAAAAATTGTGCCTAATATATCTACTTGCCCCAAACCCCAAACTGAATTTTAGTCTTCATATTAATACAATGGTTTTGAAAGCTAAAGGTGTTCTTAGTTTTGTTAAAATAATGGTATAAAGAATTTAAAGATCTGTATGTTACTCTATGGAATGGAACCCTAGTTAACAAATCCATTCTGATAAATTAGAGTCCGTTCAAAAACATTTTTTACTTTTTGCATTTTTAAATGCCCTAATTCCCTATTTCCGGTCGGATTCTAGAGTATGTCTTCCTCCATACACTAGTTGTTTAAAACTTATAAATCTTCCTACCCTCGATAGTCGTATTGAAATGTTTGACATAATATTCTTAGTGAAACTCATGAATGAATCAGTTTCTAGTTCTTTTCTCGTGTCTGAAGTTAATTTTAATATTCTGGTCGCTTATCCAGCCAGTTTAGACCCCTACTGTTAAAATCATGTAAATCAACTTTTGAACTCAACGAATCATTCCGCCGTATATGTCATGATTCTAATTCTCATTCCAGCACGTTTGATTTACCAGACTCACTTTTCTGCATTAAAAAAACTATGTACTTTTCACTTAATAAATAATATCATATAAAATGTATTATAACTTTTTCTTAAATCCCAGCTGTTTTTAGAAATTTTTATTTCTGTAGCTGGGCAGTTTTAGATCTCGACGCATAAAAACCTCTCTTGCCTTTCGGAATCGGCTAATTTCGTACGTATGCAGAAAGCGCCTCTCGCGATCATCAATCGATTATTTTCCTTGCAAGTTGCCGCCAATTTGAAACACAGAGTGAATCGAAGTCTTTCTCCACTCCGTCTTCCTACCACAGAAAAGGTCTCACTCTTCCTCTACTATCATTAGCCGGTGTTTGGACTCTGCAGTAGATGATGTATATAATTTGTAAGTTTTTTGGAATTATTGCTTAGAGGCTACCAACTCCATCTGTGTATCTTTCTATATGCTTGTATATGTATAACCAAAGACTCAAGCTTATCACCGATGTTGCTTATACGTCATGTACACACCAGATGATTAGAGAAAATAAAAATAAAAATGTAATTGCCAAGAATATATGTGTGGAAAGTTCTACAACGAACACTGAAAAAATAATAAAAGATTCAACAAGGAAAAAGCGAAATGTTTTTGCTTATAAAGATAAATGAGATATTTCGTTCTCAAACCGACATTTATGGTATTAAACCAAAGAATGTGATGGGATCGGAGATATGAGAGAATGGCGTCAAACGGTTTCATCTACATTCGGCACCAAACCACAATAAGTTTAATAAATCAAGTTAAGTGATATTAGGTCAATCAGAGTACATATGAGAGTTAGGGGAACATATGGCATAATTTTTTCCAATAGCATATATAATCCATGACAATGGTCCCATTCTTCTTGATGGAGAGAAGATTGCGAAAGGACCCAAGTACCAAATTTCAGTAGAAAATCTATATTTCTATTCAATTTATCGCTAGCACGAACAAATGGACAGACCCACATCAATTCGTTTTGCCATCCAGATGCTTTAGATATATATAGCTCTGTATCTATATCGATAAGTTTTAGGTATTACAAACAATCATTCGGTTAAGAAAAAGTTACATTCTGTGGAACACGTTATGAGGGTTTAAATAAAGATGTATACAATGTAGGTTGTGCTTTACGTGGGTACCTGACGTATGAAACAGCCTAACCCCACGGTGCTCAAAAACACACATTCGCATTTACTAAACACCAACGGTACCGATACCGATTGACATTGTGGAATCGACACACTGACCACCTTGGTAGGGTTCGAGACCCATCTAAAGTCTATGCCATACTCTGGGTCCGGCACCCGGTTGCAGTGCAACTCCACATTGAGCTGACACATGGTCCTGACAGGTAGCATTACCTGCATTCAGATATTAAAACAGAACCACCGCGATACTCCCCGAAGGGCCTACCGCAATGAGCAGATTGGAGCAAACTCCTAGGGCTCCTGCTCCCCGTGATATCAGATGTAAGTCTCCGGTCAGGCTTCTTAACCGAAACTACTTCCAGTTGAGCTACTCATTCAACTCAGACTGGTGTTATGATATAGATGTATATAATACATAGAATTATAGAAATGATTTCAAGGTAGTTTTATTCTACCTTTTCGGACGCCATGCTAACATTAACCGCCTGTAACACTTTGGTACCAGAGATAATCTTTAATCTTAGTGTTGAAAAAAGATTAAAGTTAAAACAAGAATCGAAGGAGTTGAAATATTTCCTCGTGGCAGCAAAACTTTAAAATAAACAAGTAAAGAAGGAATAAGTTCAGGTGTAACCGAATATTTTATACTCTTGCAATGTGTAAGGATCAGAGCCGGGGATATGCTTTCAGGTGCTGGCACAACTTTATATTAAAAAAGGTTGCGGAAAAATTCCACATTCATTATTCGACGAAATTGTCAATGGATTGCAATCATATTTGGTATCTTATTAACTTATATTATAGGTCATAGACTCATGTAATTTCATTGCTATTGGGTTGTTCGGAAAGTCATTTCGTTTTTTCCCGCCAGAGGACTTAATTACGTTTTTTCGAAACTAACTTCACACTTAAGCCCCATAACTATTATATGTCATGAGAGCTGATATTGCAAGGCTTAAAAAGTTCTATTAATTCTACCCAGTAGTTTTTGGTTGGTGCCTTTTTAAATATGGAGAGCAATAAGCAGCATTTTCGTCATATTTTACTTTTTATCTTCAGAAAAGGTAAAAATGCTGTCCAAGCGAGAAAAAAATTGACGGATGTGTATGGAGTATGAGTGTTAACAGTACGCCAGTGCCAGAACTGGTTTGCAAAATTTCGATCCCGCAATTTTGATGTCGAAGATGCACCACGGTCTGGAAGGCCGGTCGAAGCTGACAAAGATGCGATAAAGGCATTAGTTGATGCAAATCAGCGAATCACCACACGAGAGATCGGTGAGAGGTTAAATTTGTCGAATTCAACTGTTTATGGCCATTTGAAAGGCATGGACTTAACCTCGAAGCTCGATGTGTGGGTGCCCCATGTCCTTACCGAGCGAAATTTGTGTCGTCGTGTTGACGCGTGTGATTCGCTCCTCAAACGTCTAGAAAATGATCCATTTTTGAAGCGGATTATTACTGGGGACGAAAAATGGGTTGTATACAACAATGTTAAACGCAAGAGGTCATGGAGCAGAAAAGATGAACCGGCTCAAAGCGTGTCAAAAGCCAACATTCACCAAAAAAAGGTGATGCTCTCCGTTTGGTGGGATGTCAAAGGAATCGTATTTTTTGAGCTTTTGCCGGACAATACAACGATTAATTCAGAAGTCTATTGTCATCAGCTGGACAAATTGAATGATTCACTTAAAGAGAAGAGGCCCGAATTAATCAACAGGAAGGGTGTAGTGTTCCACCAGGATAATGCGAGACCTCACACAAGTTTGGTCACTCGCCAAAAACTTTTACAGCTTGAATGGGACGTACTGCAACATCCACCATATTCTCCAGATCTGGCGCCTTCCGACTACTATTTGTTCCGGTCCCTGCAAAATTTTTTGGATGGCAAAACCTTTACCTCAAATGAAGATGTCAAAAACTACCTGGACGAGTTTTTTGCCAGCAAGGACCAAAACTTTTATGAGAGGGGAATTATGTTACTGCCAGAAAGATGGCAAAAGGTGTTGGACCAGAATGGCCAATATATAATTTAATAAAATATTTATTCATTATACGAAAACTGTCTTTCATGTTCCCCAAAAAAAACGAAATGACTTTCCGAACAACCCAATATATTTTGCTTCGGGTCAGACATATTTATATTAAAAAGCTTAGCTCAAAAGTGATATATGCGATATAAACTCAACCAAAGTGGTTTAAGGAATATATTAGATATATGAGGAAAAAGTCAACCAGAGAAAAGCAAATCGTTACATTAGGAATAAGGGGCTTAGACCATGGTCTAGACCGATTTCTTCCATATTTAGCGCGAATTCACATTGTGTTTAAGAAAACATATGCACTTAATTTCATTAAAATGTCACACATATTGACCAACATAAACGGTGTAAAGTCAGATGGAAAGTCGGGAATTCTTATATCGGGCATTTTTGGGATAGAGGAAGATCTGCACTGATTACATTAACTCTTTTCATTATTCAAGTATATTAGGGAACGTGTTCTCATGATCATCATCTTCATGATCTGTTAGGTATATGTGGGCTAGAGGAAGTATTTATCCGATTTTACCCATTTTTCATACCAGAGCACGCTATTATTATGGAAAGATAATCCTGCAATTCCATTACAATATCTTACAGATTTCCCGATATTTTCGATAAAAAATCAGATAAGGCTTGAAAAGATAGAAGATAGGCTTGAAAAGTTTTAATCCGATGTCGTCTAATTTTACGCATGAGATGACATATCCTGAAGGCACTATTTGCACAAAGTTTGATTTTCATATCTTAATTGCTGCTCGATTTATCTACTTTAAAGTGAAAGGATCAGATGAAACTTAAAATTGTGTTATATGAGAAGTAGGCGTGGTTTTTTTCCGATTTCATCAATTTGAACAATGTGACACAAGAATGCAAATATAATGTCACATACCAAATCTTGTTGAAATTGGTTAAGGGGTTCTTGAGATATGGGATTTCTCCTAAAAGTGGGCGGTGCCAGGCCCATCATCAAAACTTTACACGGATTCCTACGCAACACTTCCGTGTCATATTTGCAGCAAGATTTAATGTTCCTGACGTGTTCCTTCAGCGAGTTAACGCACTTTTAGTAGTTTTCAACATAACTTTTGTATGGGAGGTGAGCGTGGTTTTTATCCGATTTTACTAATTTTCTCAGTATATGAAGAGATGTTAGAAAAACTTAGTCGAAACAAGTGTGATTGATATAGCTTGAAGGGTTTTCAAGATATATATATTAAACCTATTAAGGGGTGGGGCCATGCCCACTTTTAACTACATTTTTGCCCACAGATGCCCCGCCCTACTAGGATCCTCTATACCAAATAACACGTATATATCTTAATTTACTGCTTAGTTACAGCACTTTATCTGTTTTCGATTAATGGCATTTTGGGGCCGTGGCGGATGTCCAATTACACCCATCTGCAATACCAACCGGTTTACGGTGACGAAGAACTCGTGTACCAAGTTTCATCAAAATATCTTAATTTCATTTAAACCCTACGGACGCACGGACAATCACTCGGATTTCAACTCATCTTTTCATCCTGATCATTTATATATATATGTCTATATCTAATCCGTTTAGTTCTAGGTGTTACAAACAACCGTTAGGCGAACAAAACTTATATACTCTGTAGCAACATGTTGCGAGAGTATAAAGATGTTGTTTGAAAACTGAATTGAATTAATTAATTGAATGGTTTGCATTCATATTTGAAACCATATTAACTTTTACTTTTACTTTTAGGTCATATAATCATAAAATCAATCTAACTAGAGCTAATCATCTATATTCATAATATTAGTGCTGTGGGAAAGAACAACAGCCATAATTATTATTAGCGAATGAAATAATAATATTCGAAAAATTCGCATTTAATTTGTTTGAAACCTTTATAGAGATATTAGAGATGTACATCATATATACCAAAGGAACGAAATTTAATACATTGTATATATGAGAAAAAAATTTACCAGTGGACGTAAATCACTATATTAGAGGTATGCGGTTTAGACCAAGGTCTAGACCGATTTCATTCATATTCAGCACAAAACATATTATGGTTAAGAAAACACTTAACTATGTTAAAATATCACACATATTAACTTATTTAAATGGTTCAAGGTCAGCCGGATAGTCGGAAATTACTATATCGGGTGCTTTGAAGCTAGGGGAAAGTCTGAGCAGATAATATATACTTTTGTGATTAAACTCAAATATAAGTCGAGAACATATTTCTAGTCAATTTTATTAAGATAACTCAAAATTAGGCATTCATATTCGGTATAGAGTCCACTATAATAACGATAATCATTATACATATGTAGTATATGCGGGCTGGGTTAATTGGTTTATCGATTTCACTAATTTTTGTCACCAAACTATAATAAATTTAAGAATACACGTTTATTTAATTTTGTTGAGACATCTTATATATTAACCGATATACACGATATAAAGTTAACCGGAATTTGGAAAATTTTCATATCTGCGGGCTTGAAAAGGTATTTTCCGGTTTCCACTATTTTTGGGCAGGAAGTTACATACCTTGAGGGTACTATTTTTGCAAAGTTTTATTCCGATATCTTAATTGGCACTTCATGAATCATCCGGTGTTTAAAATTGTGATATATGGGAAGTAACGGCGGTCATAATCAGTAACATAAAAATATCAAAGAAATGTTATGCACTAAATTTGGTTAAAATTAGTATAGCAGTTCCTGAGAAATGGGATTTCACCGAAAAGTGGGCAGCAGGCGGGTTGTAGTATAATTTCCATTCTTTCAGTCCATTTTCACAGAGGTAAGGAGGTGCTGGAAGGACTTATCCTCAGCAAGTTTGGTTGATATAGGTACAGTGATTTGTGAGATATGTACTATATATGTATATAGATATGTATGTATGTACTATGCTTATTAGGAGGCGGGAGCACTTCCACTTTTAAGAAAAATTTTAACTCCAGATGCCCCCTACTTTGATGCCCTGTACCAAATTTTATTAAGTTCTGTATCTTAATTTTTGGCTTAGGTATATTGCTTTTTATTTCGATTAACGGCATTTGGTGGACATGACAATAGTCATGCATCGTCAAAAATACCAGTCTTCTTATGGTGACAAAGGACACGTGCACCAAGTTTCATCAAGGTATTTCAGGTTATACTCAAGTTATCGCTTGCACAGGCGGACAGATGGACATCCGGAACTCAACTCGTCCCGTCATTCTAATCGTTTCGTAATATATAATTTTATATCTATATCGATTAGTTTTAGGTGTTATAAACAACCGTTAGGTGAACAAAACTATTATACTCTGTGGCAACATATTGGCGGGAGATGCTGATTTATTTAATGCCAATCATACAAATTCAAGAATTTGCACCAAATAAAGATATATATATACTAAACGGATAACCAGTTGTAATATGAGAAGATTGTGTACTTATTTGAATGTTAGCCATTTTACACGCATATCGCGTGGTTTGTTTGTAAAAACTGGTCTCATCTTTTAATCTTTGGAATTTGTGAATGAAGTAGTACCAAATACTTCACGTAACTCAGTTTGTAGACTATTAAAAAAAAACGATGATAATAATTAAGTAATAAATTGTTTAATGAACGAAAAAACACAACTTACCTCCATGCTTTTCAAATTTAATAACAAAATAAATGCTGGAAATTTTTTACCGAATCATTGTCTATATGTGCATTTCTTTCTTACATATTCAGAAATCAATTTTAATGGATGTTGCTCCTCTTACAACAGAATTTTTAATTTAAAAAACAAAAAGTTAGCCTTGCCTTAGTCTCACCTCCACCCTATAGAGGTATTTTTCAAATAATATTTACTAGGTTTCATAATTTTTTGTTGTCAATATTTTCATAATTTTTTATATTTGTGCCTAAACGCTGCCGTCTTATAAATTTAGAGATAGTGAATAATTTTTCATGTCCTTTAAAATTGCCAATTTTAATCAGCTTGAGAAAATGAGGCATTTATCGCACAGGAATCTAGTAACTTCATGACGAACATATATACATTAATTCAAATCTGCTAAACATAACGGTTTTCAACTATAATGAACGTCATTGCTTTTCATTTCTTGATGTGTCATTTAACGAAGTCTTGCACACATTTGAGAAATACTTTCAAATACTTTAAACAGTGCTTATCAAAAATGTAAACTTGGGATTGTTATCTACGTTATCTAGTATATTGAAATCAGTAGCCATTTTCAATACAAAATTCTGTTATAGTAGCTACGGCAGGTAGACCGGCAACTATACACCAGTAGTCTTACACAATGGGGTGTAACTTTTCGCTGAAAAGTTTTTTTTACCCAACAACTAATACTGCAGAATACAGCGAAAGCACAAGAGAGTAAGTTAATTAAACGAAATATTAATGAAATATTAATTATATTTATTAAGATTTTGTCGTTGTCAAATCCACTTTTTGTTATGAGTAATAGGTATTGTGTTATGACATATGGGTATTCAATACATTTCAAAATGGTCATAAAAACAGATTATTTTTTGTACGTATGTTTACATGTATTTGACCAGGCGCAAAGAATTTACTAAATAATTTTTGTAATTTTTAATTTTTAAGTGGTGTTATACTAGTTCGTCATCTCCCCATAACCCTCCCATATCTGCTTTTGTTTTGGTCATTATCTATCGACATATATGCCTGGCAATTACATCACTATTGCTGACTGGGCAATTCTTCATTCTGATAATTATGAAAATCCCACTTTATAATACCTTACCACTTACAATTCATTATCTTATCTAAATAATGTTGAAAGAACACAAAGAAATATAAATAAACACACATATGGTTAGCCATAATCACAATGAATATTGCTTTATTACTTGCAAACAAATACAAAATTGCTTCAGAATAAAGTTGTTTACAAATGTATATAAGTAATCGTATAATCATCAACTTGTATTGGTATTCGTACATACATATTTGTTTGTGTAAAAGGGTGCACTCTATAAAACGTACTCGTACAATTCACGACGAAGTTTAGATTGTTTTCATATTTGCTTGTTAGTAGCCACTTAACGGACTTAATTACAATCTTAAGACTTGAATTATAATTAAAGAATAAGTTGGCCTTACCTTATATAATATTATCAATGATGATTTGTAATGTTTTTCTTCATATTTTCTTTTATTAAGGCAAAATGTAAGTCACTTACGTTGTTTTAAGAATTATAATTACTTTGTATTAAAGCTTTGGTTTTTTGGTATACTTTTCCATTAAAGAAATAAAAGGGCATAAGCGTAAAAAAGTGCAGACAACATGCGCTTAGAGAAATTTTTAAATTGTTTTCCTTAATTTTTAAGTTAATTTATTTTGATATATTAAGGAAAATATATACAAATTTTTTATAAGTTATGTATATTTCAAAAGTATGCAGACATGTATAGTTGAGTATGTTTTCTTTTCTATTTACAGATATGAAAACAAACTTTAAATTACGTTAAATTAGAAATAGTTATAAATTAATGTAAGCATAATTAAAAAATTTAAATCCACAATTTAAATTTCACTCAAAGCCAAACTTCAAACATTTAAAAACTAGAGTAATATGTTACTTTCACTATTCCGGAGAATATTCTAAATGTACTGAGTCATATTAGGCATAAAGAAAATCACATTAATTAATGTTCAAATAAAACATCATTTGGGTTTATTTTAGTAGTCGAAATCTCAACCCTCTACTCTATAATATTAAAATTAGAAACGATGCTAAAAGGTTCATTCACACTACAAGCACTCGCCTCCGCCATCATTTCATAATACTTCAAATGCTGCAAAGTTAATGAATATGTTGTCGAAGATATGCGCGTGTATGTATGTACGTACAGATTATTATATGCATTAACACCAAAATTTTACTGATAACTGAAAAAAGAACATGAAAAGATTAGAAAATCGAATATGAATTGCCAGTAAATTTTTGCCAATTACTGAATTGAGTTCTCAATATCAATAAGCATGAAATTTAATGTTTACTGTAAGTGTTTACTTATTACTTGAAAAAAATAACAGTGATCAGTACACAAGTTAAATATGCATTACTAACAAAATTTTAATGATTGCTGGAATAAATGATAGCAATCAGAAAATTTAATATGCATTATAAGTAAAAATATAATGAATAAGTTGAATACACATTACAACCTTAATTTAAATCTGAAAAATACATATATACATGTGTTTCATCTCAATTATTTTCAGTGCAAATATTATGAAAACAAGGCAAAGTACAAAAATTGGCTACGCCTTTGACTTAAATAATATAATTAAATTAATAAATATTTTTGAATTTCTAAAATATTTCTTAACCCACTCTTGAAACGGAATTTTGACTAAGATCTATTGCTAGCTTTAAAAAAAATATTTTTAAATTCTCTTAAACAAAAAATGTGGATTTTAGTAGTAAACATCGTATTTGATGAAACAATTTTAAATAAACGGCAACTGGTTGGAAAAAATTTCGTAACATATATGGATAATGAAAACCTAGAGTGAAGAAAAAAGTTAGAAAATGAAAATATGAAATAATAAACATTTCGCTTTGGTTGCACAAGTTAAATTTTGTTAGACAAGCTATAATTAAATACTTTAATATAAAAAACTGTTGCCAAGGCACTTTAAATAAAAATTAAATAAAAATATGGTACTCTTTCAATTACCTGAGAAATCTTTCACTGTTTTCAATCGGAACGTTTTCTCTTTGGATGTAAATTATGGCAACATATTGAATAAGCCAATGCAATTTTTTTCAATTAAAATTTTTGGTTTTAAATTTGATTGTTATTGTTAAAACTGCTTAAGAGTTACGCATTATATTAGGAATGAAAATGGATTGGTTTAAAGATTATAAAAAAAATTATAAACTTTAAGGTATATATTATAGTATATACACATAGCTATGTTATTTCTTTAATTTGTTCTATTTTGTAGTAAAAGTGAATTTACTGTTTGTTTATTTCTTTGTTTGTAAACAATTGACCAATAGTTGTTTCTTAAGCAGTTTAATAATTGTATTATCTATAAAAGCTTAGAGTTAAATTATTTAAAAATGATATTTCCTTCTAATTATGCGCTATGTGGTGTATATTTGTAAAAAAGCTTCCTAACTCTCTTAGAGTGTTCACTTAAATTATGTAATTGCTTGTGGTATTTGATGTTAAGTTGTTGTTGCACTTCATTGAACATAGTGTGTGTGTGTTTGTGTATTATTTAATTAATGAACGTACGCATATGTGTTTATATGAGTTTTGAGAATATCTTAAAAAATACTAATTATAATAGTATGGGCAACCTAATGTGACTTGTATATTCAGCATTTGTACATTCAGCGCAAGAAAAATTATCGTAAAATTTCAAACAATTTTTGTGTGAAACATCCACATGTGTACACACATACCGGTGTTCCTGTATGCATGGTTCTCCACCAGCTTGTGAGGATCCATAGGATTGAAGCCCTTTTCTCAGCTTTGCCCCAATACAGTTACGTCATTTTTTTTGCCCATTTGAGGTCATCATCGCGTGCCTTGCAGCCTGTAGAATACTCAATTATAGCCTCTAACGTGGGCCAGAATCTAAATAAATGCAATTTAATATAAAAAAATATTAAATTTGGTCAATCCACTCAGAACAAACCTAATCTTTTCCAAAGGCCAATTCAACCAGCCAGTAGTAATGCAAAAATATGTCTCATGTGGAGCTACGTGGTGTATGCGGTGATGTTTTCGTGGTAATACTATGTGATAGTTTTGCAAGAAGAGAACCCATCTCGGCAGACCCCAATAAGTATGCGACCATTTGTGAATCTGTAATGTATAAAAAATACTGGGAATATGAAAATGTCGATAAAAATTTATAATTTCTTAACACTGTGAGGAACACTGTTGTTTTTATGACAGAAATATGGTCGAAGAGTTATCATTGCCTGCCAAGTGGAGATCACTATTAGAAATACTATTAAGTAGTGGGCACCTCTACTTGGTGTTTCGAATTCAAATTACTTTCAATAGTCAATATACAATAACCAATTCGACAGCCAATGAAAAATGTCTCCATTTACAAGCATAATATATTGTATATATAGCTTTCTGATTTTATGTAAAAAAAAAATATTTTTTGTCGAATTAACTTCTAAAAGTTCTGTTCACCATAATTATAACTCACCTGATTTGTCATAGCCACAAATATTGAACACAAAAACAAATAGGATATCCATCCAAAATCTTGCTGGATGTCTTGAGGTGATTTCGTGTTAAAGCTGTATGCTAAGAAACCCAATATGGGTATGCTAACCATAAAGTTGTCACCATTGGTTTCAATGAAGTCATGCCGTGTTATAGACGTTGGATCCAAATGATGTTCACGGAAAGGTCGTAGGAAATTCTGAGCGAATAAATAATTTCATTTATATACCCATACATATGTGTATTTGTATCACACATTTAACAAACCTTTCCAATGACTGGTAGTTCAACACTACCCCAAGTGTCTGCTGCCCAGTGTACTAATCCTGAACCGAAATCGGCGGTTATAATACCACACAATGCCGACACACAGGCCACACTTAGTCTTTCAAAATGTATATGTTTCACGATCAGTATCAGGTCAACTATCATGAGTGCGATGCACGTGTAAACACAGACTATCTCTTGCAAACGTTTTCCTGCAAAATGCAAACTTTTTTAAAAGCGAAACCATTGGACAGCTAATGCATGAAGTCTAAAGTAAATTGAGTTTTACCTGGTCCATACAGCTTAGCAAGCTCTTGTGCACCCTTATGTTGTGGTCCCCAACGTGGGGAATTCTTTTCTGTGTTGAATACCTGTTCGAGTGCCGAATTGCCATTCGGATCCTCCTCAAGCATTGAATTTTCCATAATCTCCTGATCACTTTTTAATGGCATCTGCAAAAATCAATGAAATCGTTTAATGTCAAACTAAAGTACTCAATTGTGTTAACTAAAAACTAAAATATACACTGAATTTGGTCCTCAAATGTCCACTTCCGTCCAAACATCTTCAGCAATGAATATTTGAGAAAAAATTATACGAACGTTTCTTATATTTTTCTTGATACTATTCATATGGTTCGAGCATACACATTCAGTTGATTTTTGTAAAGGTTATTATCCTAAGAAAGGATGTTCAAATATCTTGTAACTAAAAAAAACTTTAGTGGCTTCAGACGGGAGATGAAGAAAATATTTTTCAGAAACTCAGAAATACCCTTAATGGATCGACTTTGTTTCTTTTTCTAAAATTATAGATTTGGAGCCAATGAATAGTTTGCCTATGAACCATTTTCGTAGCGGTTTCTTCAGTCCTATCTTGATAACTACGAATTATGCATTTCGAATGGATCAATAGATTCAAAAGACTTTGTGATAAATGTTGCAACATCTCTACGTTTTTATCGCTGAAAACCCCCTTGCTTCTGCCAATGAGTGAGAGCTTGTATTGTTTTGCCGAAAAAGGTTACGTTTTTTCTTATAAATTTA
The DNA here is from genome assembly GCA_021498325.1 of Bactrocera minax. NCBI lineage: Eukaryota > Metazoa > Arthropoda > Insecta > Diptera > Tephritidae > Bactrocera > Bactrocera minax. The sequence continues at coordinate 1,678,621 of JAKEEE010000047.1, forward strand.
CAAGCATGGTGCAAAATGCACTATTTTATAGTTTTTTATAATAGGCTCAATCAATTTGTCTATTCATTCTGATCACCATATTCATATTCATACATATACACAAACATATACATATATATAAATCTTCGTATCGTAATCGTATATAAATCTTGACTATTTTATCCTGCTACAAACAACCATTAATTGAAAAATAACAGTTGAAATCTATGTAACACCCTTCCGCTACAGCCTCGCGTTGTTTATACTGCTGCAAAATGTATAATTTTTAAAATAAAATCACATTTTCAAAACAAAAAGAGTCAAATATGTAAAATTTGTTTTTTCAATACTTCAATTCATTGTCATATTTTCATTATAATAGTTCTTTGGATTGGAGCCAGTTCATTCTGCTTGTTGGAGAGTATATTTAAAAAAGCTTGACGAAAATAATAACGAAACTCAAAACAAAAATATTATAATACTGGATATAATGGCATATTTAATATATTATACAATAATACAATTATAAATAAAGAGTTAAAATCGGCGAAAACAAAAATAATTGCATAAAAAGTGAGTAGTAGTGAATAGTATTTGTTGCAATGAGAAATAAAATAGAAATCTAAATATTAGAAAAACTACAATTAATATACAAATTTCATAACAAAATTTTCGCGTAGGAGTTGCTTGATTGCAAGGCAATATGTCGTTCCTACTAAATGCTAAACTTTTGCGGCCATCACTATCGAAGACAATGTACAACTGCTCAGGACTTAAGGTTACTCGTGAAAAGCATGTGATTCCCAAACATTTGGAAAAAATTGCTAAAGACAAAGATCCGCCATTTGCACAGATGGTTGAGTACTATTACCATTCGGCCGCTCAGCTTATGGAACCGATGATGATAAAGGAACTGGAGAAGTATCCCCACATGAAGAAGGAACAGCGTGAACGACGTGTTTCCGCCTTGCTACAATTGATAGGCTCAACCACCAATCTGTTGGAAGTTACCTTCCCTATAAGAAAAGGTGATGGCCGATATGAGCTAATTACCGGCTATCGTGCACACCACACCAGGCACCGATTGCCACTCAAAGGCGGTAAATTAAATTATATTATTGCCATTAAAAAAAATTAAATATTAAATTTGAACTATAAAGCAGGATGTTTCGCTAGAAAAGCTCATCTCAAGAAGGTTGGAACGTTCTAGAATATACAATATATAGATCCAAATATGTCTCCGCATATTCTCCGCAGTCCATCTTTTAGTTATTTTTGTTATTTTGAATTTTATTGACGAAAGATTGTTGTTTTCGTCTCACTTGGTTATCTTGTTTTCAAAAACCTAGACATCTGAGATCTAGCTTGGTTTCCATCTCTTCTTTTTTGTAGGTATACGTTACGCCCTGGACGTGGACGCCGATGAGATACGCGCTTTAGCTTATCTGATGGCGTTTAAAACGGCTTGCGTTAATGTACCATTCGGTGGTTCCAAGGGTGGCATACGAATCGACCCGAAAAAGTATACTGCACAAGAGTTACAAACAATTACACGCCGCTATACAATGGAGTTGTTACGACGCAACATGATAGGTCCGGGTATAGATGTACCAGCACCAGATGTGAATACCAGCGAACGCGAGATGAGTTGGTTGGTGGATCAATATATTAAAACTTTTGGTAACTTTTAATATAAGAAAACTCTTATACAGAAATAAATTATATAAGAAATAAACTGTGTTATGTGTCTCCTCTAGGCTACAACGATGTGAATGCTTTGGCCATCACGACTGGTAAGCCAGTAGCAATAGGGGGCATAAATGGCCGTACCGCCGCCACAGGACGTGGTCTCTTTAAGGCAGCTGAATGCTTTATTATGGATGAAGATTGGATGAATTTATTAGGCTGGAAGACTGGTTGGAAAGATAAAACAGTTATTGTACAAGGGTTTGGCAATGTCGGCTCTCATGCATCTGTTTTCGTTGTGGAAGCCGGTGCCAAACTGATCGGGGTCCAAGAAGTTGACGTGTCTCTTGTAAATGAGAATGGCATAGATCCAAAGGTATGTAATATACTTGAAAGTAAATATCTCAATGCTAAATACCTTTTGAATATTCTCCATTCACTCAGGACTTAATGGAATATTATGCAAAAAATAAGAAATCAATCAAGGGCTATACGAAGGCCACCGAAAAAAGCGGAAGTTTGCTAGGTGAAAAATGCGATATACTAATGCCTTGCGCTACACAAAAGGTTCTCACTCCCGAAAATGCCAACAGTGTGCAGGCCAAGATGATTTTGGAAGGCGCTAATGGCCCTTCGACGCCAGCTGCCGATGAAATATTACGCAAAAAGAACGTACTCATTATACCGGATATGTATTGTAATGCTGGTGGTGTAACGGTATCTTACTTTGAGTACTTAAAGAATATCAATCATGTATCTTATGGCAAAATGAATGTGAAACGCGAAAAGGCCATAATAAGTGAGATATTCAACTCCATCAATGAAGGCAACGTAAGTAGTGCATTTTGATCACCGTGCAAATAATAACCTAATTTGTAAATGTTAATTTTTTTTTATTTTAGGCTAAATTTAAACCAAATAAAAAGTTGGAGCTCATAAGAGACTGTACTAAGGAGGCGGAGATTGTAGACGCGGGACTACAAACAGTTATGGAGACTGCGGCTGAAGGCATTAAGTTCGTGGCCAATGAATTCGCTCTATGCAATGATTTGCGCACTGCAGCTTTCATTTATTCGATTTCGAAGATTTTCCGAGCCTTAGAAGTGGCAGGTATTTCTCAGCAGTAGTTACATAATATGGCTGAAATGATTTGGCGATCGTTTTATTTTTGAAAACATTTATTGCCACAGATACCAATGTTATATTCTTCTGTATATTTGTCTACATTAAAAAAATAATAATAAATACTACTTTACAAGAACAAAATCTAATAATTTCTTAGCAGCAGCAGGAATATTTTGCAACTTTTGTATTTATTTTCCTTGAATCAGATAACTAATTAAATGTTAAACCATTCATGCGTCGTTTTTGCATAGTGTTCGCTAAGTTCCGTTGAAATATGACTTATTAACCTAAATATTTAGCCTTAGATATCTCTAGAAATAGCGAAAATATCTCTTTAGAAACAAAGAAGTAATTAGAATAATTTTATTCAAAACAATTTTTTTGTTTTCTAAATATATGCCAACAAGATCGTCTCATATGTATTTCGACATTTTAAGAACCCTCTGGTTCAAAATTGCACTCTAAAATGCTAAAAAAAACTTCCCATATATTGACCTTAAAAAGAGGGAGAAAGAAGTAAGAAAGTGCTGAGTTCGGGTGTAACCGAACGTTTTATACTCTCGCGATATGCGAGTATTAAAGACGGGAAATACTTTCAGGTGTTGGCAAAGCTTTATATTAAACAATTAAGGAAGGGATAAGTTCGTGTGTAACCGAACATTTTATACTCTCGCAATTTTCAACATCAAAGCCGGAGTATATTTTCAGATATTGACAAGGCCTGAATTCGGGTGTAACCGAACATTATATACTTTCGCCATGTGCAAGGAGCAAAGGCGAGGAAATGCTTTCAGGCGCTGACGAAACTTTACATTAAAAAATCTTACGTAAGACAACATTCATTATTCGACGAACCGTGAATAGATTGCAATCATATCTGGTATCTTATTAAATTATATTACAGGTCGCATACGCACGTACTTTCTACCAAATCGACCAAATTAACTCAAATGAGATAGATGCGATATAAACTCAACCAAAATGGCTTAATCAAATAAATTAAGTATATCAGAAAAAGTCAACCAGAGAAAGGGAAATAATTATATTAGGAATAAGGGGCTTAGACTACGGCCTAGACCGATTTCAATCATATTTAGCGCAAAACCTCATTATGTTTAAGAAAACATGTCCACTTAGTTTCATTACAATATTACACATATTGACCAACATTTAAGGTTTAAAGTCAGTTGGAAAGTTGTAAATCTATATACTCGTCCTCTATTGGGTATATTTGGGCTAAGTGAAGGTCTGGACTGAATGCATAAACTTTGTCATTACTCAGATACTCTAGAGAACATGTTTCCACCTAATTTTGTGAAAACAACTCACACACTGACTGACATATTTGGCATAGAGTCTCCTTGAATAACGACAATCATTATATGTACAAAATTAATTAAAGTAAATTAATTCGCAAACCAATTTCACACATTTTTGACACTAAACTATGGTATATCCAATATTGTACGTTCACTTAATTTTGCTAAGATATCTTACCTATTGATCGATATATACGGTCAACTGAAAGTTTGAAATTTTTATATTAGGTATATGGGTATTTTAGTCACACGGACACACTGTTTTCAGAGAGAAATGTTCTCTGAATTTCACAAGGATGACTCATTATTGACTGATGAAATGACTATATGAAATACTTGGTATAAAGTCTAACGGGAGGTTGAAAATCTATATATTAGATATATGGGAGATTAGGGAATTATTTACCCGATTTTGTCAATTCTAGTCATACGGACATACGTGTGCACACATACATAAGTACGTGTGCCAAGATTTATCAAGATATCTCTATTTCTACTCAAATATTGCTAATTATCGTCCTGATCATTTTGCTTTATTATATATAACTCTATACTATACTAGCAAAACTATGCGAGAGTATAAAAATGATTATATTAGGTATATTGATCGTTGTTATCTGAAAATGATAGTCACGATATTTTCGCTATAGAGTCAGCCATAGGCAAAGAGGTCCTCATATTCGTGGGTACTTCAACTAAACTTTGTTCTCATATCTACTTTAATGGTTGTATGCTTTATCTATTGTAAACTGGAAGAATCTAATGGAATTAAAAATTTTGTCATATAGGAATTAGGCATGGTTGTAATACTATTTCGTTCTAGTCTAGGGAATCTCATTATCCTATTGTACAATTTTTTAACCAATTCATATGCAACCTTACTATGCACCTACTTACAATTCATATGCCACCAGTCGAGATGAATGGGTAACTCAACTGGTAGTAGCCTTTAGGCTACAAGGTCTGACCGGAGACTTAATTCTGGTGCCACGGGGAGCAGGGGCCCGGTGGAGTTGCTTGTCGCTCCATCCTGCTCAATGCGGTAGGCCCTTCGGGGAGTATCGTGGTGGCTGTGGTTTAATACCTGAATGCGGGTAGAACTGTCTGGGGCGGTACAGTTCAGTGTGGAGTTGCATTGCAACCGGGTGCCAGACCCATAGAAAGGCAGATGTTTTAGGTAGGCCTCGAACCCCACCAAGGTGGTTATTGTGCCATTCCACAATGCCGATCGGTACCTTTGGTTTTAGCGAAAGCTATTATTAACGGGGCGCTGATCGACGCATTGTATTGATCCGTTGTGTTTTTGAACACCGTGGAGTTGGGCTATACAACGGCAGGTACCCACGTAAAGCGCAACGTCCTCTGTACTACCGTTACCCCATGTGGGTCGGGGGATAAGAATAACCCGCGGTAAGGCATACCTGTCGAAAGGCGACTAAAACCCATAAAATGCACTGCATTTGAAATAGACTTTGCTCTAAAATAAGCTTAGGCATGTCAGAAATAGTGCTATATTACTTAACTTGAACTGAGTTTATAATACTTTAAATGTATTATGCACACACTTAAAAAGGGATTTGAGTTCAAGGTACAAATGTCACCAATCTGAGTTGAATGCTCACCGGAAATATAATAATAAATTTGTAGCTTAATTATTGAATATAACTTTTTACTGCATTTAACTTTTTTGTCGATTCGGATTTCGCCCATATTCAATATCACACTCCATTGCATTCCGAGTAACACGTGTTCGTCAAGATATCTAAATTTACACCCAAAAATAATGGCTCAAAATTTGTGAACAAAACTGATATAATCTAAGCAACATATTGCGGGAGAATAAAAAGTAACGGAACGAAATTATCGTATTCTCTATTTCAATCATTCTTGGTAATATGCTTACATATGTACTCGTACAAACTTTTTTTAATTGAGTGAGAATTATTATTAATAAGACCAATACCTCCAGAGTAGTTGTGCACACCACTAATGTTTAATAATTGCTTGTTAGCTGGTTTACGCCTGCCTAATATGATCCAAGAGAAACTCCAGAAGGTCTTCGATTAAATCAGAAAGGTGGGGAGTTGACAGGAAGGTTTTATGAGATCATTAGTAAGATTTTAGGAAATTGCTAGTAATAATAAATTCGAGTCGCTAATGAACTGTAGAATATATTTACAGTTACAAATATGGGAATTCATTACAAATTGTAATCAAATTAATAGGATTCTGACCTTCATTTTTATAAAATACTTTTTTTTTACGTGTACATATATGGGCATCAAAATAACTTCCCCACATCAAAATGCTTTCATGAGAGTACATATCAAATGAAAAAAAAGTTCATTCATATTACCAAATGCCTACTTTCTCAAGTATTTATTATTAAAGACCAATAATAGCATTTTCTCGCTATCTGTATATTTCCCATAATTATAATAAGGTATGAAACTGGTTGCAGCTGTTTCACAAATAAATATGCGTTTTCAAATAATGGATATTTAAGACATAATACATATTTAAGAACATCGTTTACATTAAAATGCATACTAATTCATCTAGGCTTGACACATGTTGCCGTGGAGTAGGAATTAGACTTTCCTGTCCGCGAATTTTTTGTAAGCGAGCAGAATACAGACATGCCTTACCACGTGATATTCTTATCCCCCAACCCGCAGGGGGAAACAAATGTTATATTGAAAACCACTAAAAGTGCATTAACTCGCTGAAGAAACACATCTGAAACATTACGGAAAGGACACATAGGAATCCGTGTAAAGGCCGTAACAGTGGGTGTGACACAGCCCAATTTTAGGAGAATTTCCATACCTCAGGAATCGCTATACCAACCACAGTGACTGTCTGTCCGTCCGTCCGTCCGTCCCTCCGTGTAAGCGATCCTCCTAGTGTAGAAGGAGGTAGAAAAAAAATTTGGTTTAAGTAAGTTCGGTTGTTGAAGCTTAAGCGGTTTGTGAGATATGTATACTAAACCTAGTGGGGGGCGGGGTCATGTCCACTTTTAGAAGATTTTACACATGTGCCACTCCCCTTCGCTTAACGACATTTTGTCATGTTTTATCATGATATTTTAATTTTTACTCAAGTTATCGTTCCCACGGACGGACGAATGGAGTCACTCGAAATTCAACTCGTCTCGTCATCCTGATCATTTATATGTATATAACTCTATAACTATCTCGATTAGTTCGAGGTATTACAAACAATCGTTAGGTGAACAAAACTAATATACTCTGTTACGACATGCTGCGCGAATATAAATGTGTAAAATGTGTAAAATTGTACAAAGAAAGAAAACCGGAAAAAATCTTTTTCAACAATTTATTTGCATTATCGTTAAAAATCCGACACTACAAACTTCATCTTTGTCAAGTTATTTTCTGAACACACCTCGTATATGTATATATATTTTTCATTTAAATTAAATAAACAAAACCGTTTTCTTTCGGTTGACGTCACATCCGTCACAGCCGAAACCAAAAAAAGTAACGGTAAAAGCTTTTCGATACCTAATTCTATCCTTCTTACCACTATCGCTGTACATATATATGTGGACAAATGGATCCCAACATTTTACGCAATTTTTTCACTTTTCTACAACTATCCGTTTAGACAATTTGCAAACAAATAAAAATGCATAAATATATTCAATTTTAGAAATTATGCTTCTTTACCAATGATTGACATATTTTTACTCCATAAAAATTATTTTATATACGAGTATAATATTTGGAAAATACACAACATTCAACATTCAAAGCAACTTGCAGCTTTAGAGTAATCGCAAAATCGGAACTTAATTTCCATTGTCAAATCACATAGTATATTCACGCAAAAATTCAATTGCTAATTAACGTAGATACTATCAGTTTTATGAATCACTGATTACGGAAAATGTTTTCACATAACTTTTTATTTAGAGATATTTTTAAGCAACTTTAGACTAAGATCATGTGAAATCATTTAATAGTCTTTTAGATTAGATTAAATCTTTTATAATAACGATAATTCAACAAATGTTTTTGATTTTAAAACGACTTCGTTTTCAATACCAATTTGATTATTGTTAATCCCAATTTCGAATTTTGCATCCGGTTTAGTTTGATCGCAGTAATTTAAATGATATCCATGGACACTACCTTACTTAATATAATCCAATTCGAAAGTGAAGCAAGCTTATCAAAACAAGTTTTGGTACTCGAATGAATTTTTGTACACTCTTTTGTGAGTAAATGTCGCCTAGAAATTCAAAAGGCTATCAACAATTCTACCAAAATATATTTCTATTCTACCAAATATGACACGTATGTATGTATCTTGGAAATTAATTTGACATTAACGTCTTCATGTGTTGTTTATTTTATGACTTCCTTTATTTTTGATAATCACTTTTCACTCAATAATTACCTTACCATTAAGAATTATTTATAGCGCTCTCACATTGTTAGCTGCCAATGAAACCAAAACAATAACCAATACTTCACCTGCATATACTTAAGGTTTCTGGTAATCCTGAAGTCACTACGAGCAGACAAGCAAAACCATACTAACGTTATCGCTTCCGGTTAAGGGTGTTAAAGAGTCTTCTTTATCTGCTTTGTTAACTGCACAATGTTGGTTATAGTTAATATTGTGTGCACATGCGTACATATATGCATACATATGAATGTACAGATTGGGATGGATAAAAGTATTGAGTAGCAGTAAAAATACCCCAAAGTTAAAGTTTGGAGAGTTTATAGTTTTACTCGAAAATAATAGAATTATAGATTACAACCGTTTCGTTCCGTTACTTTTTCGAAAGTGTTTTTGAGAGAAAATTTACTGGTTTGTGACGTCATGAACAAAAGGAGAAAGGAATATTACAGTTTTGTTGACCTAATGGATGTTTGTTACAGCCGTACTTATTTTTGCGTTCGCTCTTGTTGTGAGCTATTTATAATAAAATGTTCCTAATTAATTTAGTTTTGGCTCGAAATTTTTAGACCCGCATAATGATATTACTAAACAAATTTACTTCTATTTTTTCCTTTTGAAAAAAAACGATAAGCTTTGTATTTTTCAAAAGCAAAATTTCAAAATGTATTTAAATGACTCAATTGGTTTAACGAATTTAAGTACAGTGCGAATAGCTGCGTTTGCTGCTAATGTATGCTACCCATCACTGGGTTGTGCTTTCTCGCCACTTCCGCTTTCTTTTGCAGTTTTTATACACTCGCAGCATGTTGCCATAAAGTATAAAAGTTTTGTTCACCTAACTGCTGTTTGTAACACCTAAAACTTGTCGAAATGGAGTTATATACCAAACTGATCAGGATGACGAGACGAGTTGAAAATGCAATGGATCACGGAATTGCGGTAGGGATGGGTTCAAAAATTGTGCGTGGTCCCGCGGATCCGAGGCGGGGATATGCTTTCAGGTGGTGGCATAACTTTAAATTAAGAAACTTTGCGGTAGAATTCAAGATTCATTATTCGACGAAATTGTCGATGGATTGCAATCATATTTGGCATCTTATTAACTTTTATTACAGGTCATAGACTCAAGTACTTTCATTGCTATATTTTGCTTCGTGTCAGAGATATTTATATTAGAATCTATCAAATTAACTCAAAAGTGATATATGCGATGGAAACTCACACAAAGTGGTTTAATAAATATATTAGATACATGAGGAAAAAGTCAACCACAGAAAGACAAATCATTACATTAGGAATAAGGGGCTTAGACCATGGTCCAGACCGATTTCTTTCATATTTAGCGCGAATTCACATTGTGTTAACAGGAGAACATATCCTCTAATTTCATTAATATATCACACATATTGACCAACATAAACGGTTTAAAGTCAGATGGAAAGTGGGGAATTCTTATATCGGGTATTTTTGGGATAAAGGAAGATCTACACTGATCACATTAACTCGTTTCTTTATTCAAGTATTTTAGGGAACATATTTTCACGCAATTTTGTGAGTGACCGACATATTCCAATATCCGTATATCCGATATTACACGTTCATTTAATTTTGCTAATATATCTTACATATTGACCGTTATATATGGTATAAAGTCTACAGGAAGGTTGAAAATCCTTATATTAAGTATATTGGGGCTATGTGAAGTGCTTATCCGATTTTGTCCATTTTTGACACAAGAGCACATTATTATCATATAAAGATAATCCTCCAATTTCATTACGATATCTTACAGATTTACCGAAATATATGGTATAAAATCTACCGGAAGGTTGAAAATCCCTATATTGGGGATATGGGGGCTAGTGGAAGTATTTACCCGATTTGTCCCATTTTTGATACCAGAGTACACTATTATCGTGGAAAGATAATCCAATTTCATCCAATCCTCCAATTTCATTACAATATCTTACAGATTTCCTGATATTTTCGTTAAAAAGTCAGATAGTGACACTGAGCTCCTAATATTGGGTATCTGATGGCTTCAAAAGTTATAATCCGATTTCGTCTATTTTTACGCATAAGATGGCATTCCTGAAATCACAATTTGCACAAAGTTTGATTTTCATATCTTAATTGCTAGTCGATTTATGTACTTTAAAGTTAAAGGATCACATGAAACTTAAAATTTTGTTATATGAGAAGTAGGCGTGGTTTTTATCCCATTTCGTCCATTTTCACAGTGTGACATAGGAATTCAAATATAATGTCATGCCCTAAATTTTGTTGAAATCGGTTAAGGGGTTCTTGAGATATGGGCTTTCTCCTAAAAGTGGCCGGTGCCGGGCCCATCATCAAAACTTTACACGGATTCCTATGCAACCTTTCCGTATCATAATTTCTGGAAGATTTAATGCGTTAATTTTCTAGTGCGTTCCTTCAGCGAGTTAACGCACTTTTAGTAGTTTTCAACATAACTTTTGTATTGGAGGTGGGCGTGGTTGTAATCCGATTTCACCCATTTTCTCAGTATATGAGGAGATGCTAGACGTTTCCGAGATATATATATTAAACATATTGGGGGACGGGGCCATACCCACTTGTACAAAGACTTTTGCGCAAAGATGCCCCGCCCTACCAGGATCCTCTGTACCAAATAACATGTTTATACCTTAATTTACTGCTTAGTTATAGCACATTATCTGCTTTCGATTAGCGGCTTTTTGTGGGCGTGGAAGATGTCGAATTACGCCTATCTGCGATACCGATACCAAAATATCTTAATTTTTACTCAAGTTATCGCTTTCACGGCCGGACGGAAGGACGGACGGAAGGACGGACGGAAGGACGGACGGAAGGACGGACGGAAGGACGGACGGAAGGACGGACAGACAGTCACTTGGATTTCAACTCGTCTTTTCATCCTAATCATTTATATATATATATGTCTATATCTAACTCGATTAGTTCTAGGTGTTACAAACAACTGTTAGGTGAACAAAACTAATATACTCTGTAGCAACATGTTGCGAGAGTATAAAAATTTTGCAAATGGATACCGCATTTATTATTCGACGCAATTGTGAATCGATTGCAATCATATTTGACATCATATTAACTTTTACTTTAGGTCATATACTCATAAAGCCAATCTAACTAAGACAAATCATCTATATTCATGATATTAGTGGTGTGGGAAGATACAACAGCCATAATTTTTATTAACCAGACCAGAGGGACGTAAATCATAATATTAGAGGTATGGAGTTTAGACCAGGGTCTAGACCGATTTCATTCATATTCGGCAGAAAACCGTATTATGAGTAAGAAAACGCTTAATTTCTTTAAAATATCACACATATAAACTTATATAAACGGTTTAGTGTCAGCTGGAAAGTGGGAAATCACTATATCGGGTACATTGGGGCTAGGGGAAGATCTAAGCAGATGACATTTACTTTTGGCATTAAACTAAAGTATGTTCGAAGACACTAGAATAACGATAATCATTATTTGTAATATATGGGAGCTAAGGTAATTCGTATATCGATTTCATTCATTTTTGCCACCAAACTATAGTATATTCAAGATTATAAGTTAACTAATTATATTTTTCTAAGATGTCTTACATGATATATTATATGTCAATATGATGTCTTACATGTCAAATAGGAGTATTATATGGAGGGTATAATAGCACATAGGGATATTATAGGACATAATATTGGTTCGATCACATCAAATTTTGGGATCAGAACACATTATAACCAGGAAAAGACGTAATCTGAATTTTATTTATTATAAAAATTAAAAGAAGATTTAATTTTATTTCGATTTGATATTAGGTCACAATATTTTCAGGGAAAGATTTGTTCTGACATTCAATAATATGTCTTCCACATTGACCGATATTTTCGGTAAAAAGTCTACCATAGGCACTGGGTCCACATATTCAGTATCTGGGGACTTGAAAAGTTATAACCCGATTTTGAAAAATTTTGGACGTACATACCCTCATTTGTGCAAAGTTTCGCTTCGATATATTTATTGGTAGTTAATTTATATACTGAAAAGGGAAAGAATCTTACGGAATTTAAAATTGTGATATATAGGAAGTAGGCGTGGTTGTACTCCGATTTCGCCCATTTTCACACCGAGTGTGATAGTGGGTGGTGCCACTCCCACCATCTAAGCAGCAAGTTTGGTGGATATAGCATTAGTAGTTTGTGAGATACGTATTCACATTAAACCTATTAAAGGGCGGGGCAATGCCAGATTTTCAGAAATTTTCAACCAACATATGCCCCTCCAATATGCAATACTATGCTCCTCTAAGTGACAGGGAACATATGTACCAAATTTTATTAAGATATCTCAATTTTTACTCAAGTTATCATTTGCGCGAACAGACGGAACACTCATCTCGTCATCGTGATCATTTAAATATATATCACTCTATATCTATCTTTTTTTAGTTTTAGATGTTACAAACAATCGTTATACGAAGAAAACTTTTATACTCTGCTGCAACATGTTGAGAGAGTATAGAAATTTCCGCTTAATTTTTCCGTTCAATAATGAGTATGCAAAACAATTAGGTAATATGGACTAAATAATCAAAATTTTCAAATAAATAAATAATTACCCATTAACTTAAGTAACTAATTATTTTCACTGGTTTTGAATTATTAATGTAACCGCGTATATGATTATTTATAAACATACCATAACTTTACCTTACAGGGAATTAATTCTAATTAAGTTTACACACATATGTATATATATTTAGGCATTTTATGTAGGCATACACATATGTATGCAATAAGCAATTAAATGCCACTTAATATGTTCGTATGTTTGTTGATTTGCCACCAAAAAAGAAAGGTTTTAATGTATTCGATTACGTCCTTAATGGTTTTTATTTTATTTGGTTTACTACCACCAATGTACACCCAGAAAAACAAGTTTTTGTATTATGCTGATAAACGTATTTATAATCCATCTGACGAATTGTGACCACTTCCTCGACTTTTCAAACATTATCTTATCAAACTTTAAAGAAATTTTGATAAAAACATTACCGCATACCTAGACCTTTCTCTCGACACTCTCTTTCGTTGCACAGTGTGAACTCAGAGAAATAAAAATAAATTTAATAAAGAGAGAGTAAAGAACAAGAAAACCTAAATTTGTATAGTGTAATATTTGCAATTAGGAGACGTTTGGTTCGGTTACAGAAGTATTTGAGAACTGAAAGACGTAAAGCAACTGAGTTAATGGTTTTGAATTTTTCTTTGGAAGTTAGGGATTAATTAAATAGTAAATATTTAAATTTTTTTAAATAAAAGTAAGTCTTTCTGAATAAACATATTTCTGGTCGAATTTCATCAAAAATTTTATGGTATTTTTCATTTTGCCCTCAATTTCAATGGGTAATGGACGTGACAGTTTAATATAAATAATTACTTCATAAGTACGTAGATAAATAACTCAAATATTTTCGAAATCAAATAACAAAATATAATATTGTATATAAACATAAAAAACGCCATTACAAAAAAAAACAGTTCAACACAAACAATATTACAATTTTATGAGAAACGTGTTAAATGCAAGTATATCTCATTTACAGCCAAGAAAAGCTAAAAAAAACTTTAGTTGCACATATTCGATATTATCTGTGTCGTTTCTTGAAATTTTGTTTAGCTCTGATTTTGTCAGTTTCTTTCAATTACTGTCAGTTACTTGATGTCAGCTGTTCAAAGTTCCCTGATCTTCATCCCTACCAACTTAATCAGGAAACGAATTTGAGAGAAAAATTAGAGAATCTCACATCACGTCATCCTTGGCGTGGTAGTCAACCAATAATTATCATTTTTCGTATATCTGCATTTCTAAGTATATCAAATTACGGCGTAATCAGCAGTATTACCATTTTTGACACAGTTCTTACTGCAACATTACACAATGCATTCCTCCGAAATTGTTTAATTATTGCTAAGCATTTACATGAAGTTTATCTTTGATATATCTTAAATGAAAAGCACTCCATATAAACGTACATGCTTATGTTATTGTCTTTGGAAATGATACGCAATGTTTTATACAGCAAATTATCTAATTACTGATTAGATTATAACAATATTGTTGGTGCGCAACAAACCAATTTATCTTAAGTATTTCAATTAAATAATGAACATAAAAATGCAATCTGAGGATATATTTAGTTTAAAGATGTACATTAAAATGCAAAAAAAATATATATGGGCATCTTTTGGCGTTTAATCATTCTCCTTTGAATCGCTGGCGGATTGATTCATACACCTACAAGGAGCACAATTATTTTAGCGAACAAATCGGCGTGTTAATATGTAATATCTGATAATATGTAATATAACAGCTAATAATCCCCTGCGGGTCGGCGGATAAGAATAACCCGCGGTAAGGCATGCCTGTCATAAAAGGCGACTAAAATCCATAAAATGCACTGCATTTGAAATAGACTTTGCTCTAAAAATAGGCTTAGCTATGTCAGAAATAGTGCTATATTACTTAGATTGAACTGAGTTTATAACACTTTAAATGTATTACCACTTAAAGAGGCATTTGAGTTCAAGCTACAAATGCCACCAGTCTAAGTTGAATGCTGAAGTGAGTTTGAAGTGCCTCTTCAGTGCTTATGACTGACTTCATGCCGAATTTATCGGTCAGTTTGAAAGATATTTTAATGAAATGTGGATATTTTTTCCCAATGAAACTATGAACCTTGATGTTAGATAGAAATAGATAAACTTATCTTAGCCCTCATATACATACATACCTAACAAGATTATAAAAATACCAGTTAATTTTATACTCACTCAATCAGTCTATCAGTCAATATTTCTGGTGTTTTAATGAAATTAGGTGAACAAGTTTTCTTAACCACAATATGGTTTATCATTAAATATAAAGGAAATCGGCATAGACCTTGGTCTACCACCCATATAGCTAATGTAATGAGTTTCGCCCCTTTTATTGATTTTTCCTCTTATAGCCAATTTATTGAAGCTTGTGATATCGACATGTACCTTCCTAACGCACTAATATAATGACTGTTGATGAAGTATGTTGCAATAGAGTATAACAGTTTTGTTCACCTAACGGTTATTTGTAACACCTAAAACTAATCGAGATTGATATAGAGTTATATGTAATATATCAAAATGATCAGGATGAAGAAACGAGCTTAATTCCAGTTGACCGCCTATCCGTCCATGCAAGCTATAACTTCAGCTTCCATAGGTCTATTGCCACGCCCACAAAATGCTGTTAAGCGAAAACCTATAAAGTGCTATAACTAGCGCATAAATTGAGATACAAAACTGTTATTTGGCACAAGACATCGAAGTTGGGAGGGCCATCTGTGGTTTACATTTTTCAAAAAGTGGGCTTGGCTGCTTCCTCTAAATGGCTTAATGTATTGAGTTGTTCGGAAAGTCATTTCGTTTTTTCCCGCCAGAGGACTTAATTACGTTTTTTCGAAACTAACTTCACACTTAAGCCCCATAACCATTATATGTCGTGAGAGCTGATATTGCAAGGCTTGTGTGTGAAAAAGTTCTATTAATTCTACCCAGTAGTTTTTGATTGGTGCCTTTTTAAATATGGAGAGCAATAAGCAGCATTTTCGTCATATTTTACTTTTTAACTTCAGAAAAGGTAAAAATGCTGTCCAAGCGAGAAAAAAATTGACGGATGTGTATGGAGAAGGCGTGTTAACAGTACGCCAGTGCCAGAACTGGTCTGCAAAATTTCGATCCGGCAATTTTGATGTCGAAGATGCACCACGGTCTGGAAGGCCGGTCGAAGCTGACAAAGATGCGATAAAGGCATTAGTTGATGCAAATCGGCGAATCACCACACGAGAGATCGGTGAGAGGTTAAATTTGTCGAATTCAACTGTTTATGGCCATTTGAAAGGCATGGACTTAACCTCGAAGCTCGATGTGTGGGTGCCCCATGTCCTTACCGAGCGAAATTTGTGTCGTCGTGTTGACGCGTGTGATTCGCTCCTCAAACGTCTAGAAAATGATCCATTTTTGAAGCGGATTATTACTGGGGACGAAAAATGGGTTGTATACAACAATGTTAAACGCAAGAGGTCATGGAGCAGAAAAGATGAACCGGCTCAAAGCGTGTCAAAAGCCAACATTCACCAAAAAAAGGTGATGCTCTCCGTTTGGTGGGATGTCAAAGGAATCGTTTTTTTTGAGCTTTTGCCGGACAATACAACGATTAATTCAGAAGTCTATTGTCATCAGCTGGACAAATTGAATGATTCACTTAAAGAGAAGAGGCCCGAATTAATCAACAGGAAGGGTGTAGTGTTCCACCAGGATAATGCGAGACCTCACACAAGTTTGGTCACTCGCCAAAAACTTTTACAGCTTGAATGGGACGTACTGCAACATCCACCATATTCTCCAGATCTGGCGCCTTCCGACTACTATTTGTTCCGGTCCCTGCAAAATTTTTTGGATGGCAAAACCTTTACCTCAAATGAAGATGTCAAAAACCACCTGGACGAGTTTTTTGCCAGCAAGGACCAAAACTTTTATGAGAGGGGAATTATGTTACTGCCAGAAAGATGGCAAAAGGTGTTGGACCAGAATGGCCAATATATAATTTAATAAAATATTTATTCATTATACGAAAACTGTCTTTCATGTTCCCCAAAAAAAACGAAATGACTTTCCGAACAACCCAATATATATCTCACAAACCACTAAAGCATTATCAACAAAACTTGCTGAGAACAAGTATTTCTAGCATATCCCCATACAGCATGAGAATGAATGAAATCGGTGGATCATCACGCCCACCTCGCATATAACGTTTATGTTGAAAACTGCTAAAAGTGCGAAGCACATCAGAATCTGTAAAATTTAAAGTAAAGATGGTAGGGACAGACAGCACAGGAATCAGTGTAAATTTGGTACATAGAATTATATTTGCATTATTTGCTTATACCACATGTAATATCACACTGTAAAAATTAGCGAAATCGGACTACAACCAGACCTACTTCCTTATAACACAATTTCAAATTCCATCTGATTCCTCCTCTTTTCAGTATATATATTCAGACTACAACTTTTCAAGCCTCCAAATATCTGAACTTCGGTGCCTATGGCTGACTTTTTATCGAAAGTATCGGTCAATATGTAAGGCGTCTTATTGAGCAAGATATTAAAGCATGTTTTCTTAATACTAATGTGCCCGTTTGTTAAAAATGGGTAAAATTTGGTGAATACTTCTTCTAGCCCCCATATAACTAATACAAGAATTTCAAACTCCCGGTTGATTTTATACCGTATATATCGATCAATATGTAAAATATCTTAGCAAAATTAAGTGAACGTATAATATTGGATATACCATAGTTTAATAGCGAAAATGTGAGAAATAGGTCAACGAATTATCCCAGCTCCCATATACTACATATAATGATTTTCGTTATTCCAGTAGACTATTTGCCAAATATCAGTCAGAAAGTGTGAGTTACCTTCATAAAATTGCAGGGAAACATGTTCTCTAGTGTCCCTGTATAATGACAAAAGTTTATGCAATCAATCCAGACCTTCATCTAGCCCAAACAATCAGACTTTCCAGCTTACTTTAAACCTTATTGTTATTATGTTGGTCTATATTTGCGATATTTTAACGAAATTAAGTTGATATGTTTCCATGAACATAATGTGATTTCGAATCTAAATATGAATGAAATCGATTTAAACCTCATAAACCTTTAAACCTCATATCCCTAATAAAATTATTTCCTCTGGTCTGGTTGACTTTTTCCTTATATACCAAATATATTTAATTAGCCAGTTTGGTTGAGTTTATATCGCATATATCATTTGAGTTTATTTGGTAAATTTTAATATAAATATTTCGGACACGAAGTAAAATATAGTAATGAAACTCTGTGAGGCTATGACCTGTAATATAAGCTAAGTTAATTAAGTTTTTCCAGCGCCTGAAAGCATTTCCCTTCCTTTGATCTTTGTACATTGCGGGCGTATAAAATGTTCGGTTACACCCGAAATTTGCCTTTCCTTACTTATTTAATATAAAGTTTTGCTAACACCTGAAAATATTTCCCCGCCTTTGACTCCTTTACATTGCGAGAGCATAAAATGTTAGGTTACACACGAACTTAGCCCTTCCTTATTTGTTTAATATAAAGTTTTGCCAAGACCTAAAAGTATTTCCCGTCTTTGATCCTTACACATTGCGAGAGTATAAAATGTTCGGTTGTGTTTCAACTTAGCCCTTCCTTACTTGTTTAGTAATAATTTCAAAATATTATAAGATAGATATCAAGACAAAAAATCAATCCCCTACTCTTTTATTTTTCTAAAGTTAAGACGAACTTTTTTTGCTTTTTTTTTTTTGAGGGATTCTTAGTGACTTTATTTCCAGCATAAACAGTGACATCATGGACTCTCTCAAGAAGCGAAACGGATGCAATTTGAGTCAATCAATTTGTATTATCATTTTGGATTTTAACTCGGTTTCATGAGTAACATGTAGTGATTTTTAATGACTTTTATAAACACAACTTTTCATCGTTGTACGCACATATAAAGAACCTCCGCTGATGACGCTTGATGCCGCTCCGCTCATTAAGAAATGCCGCGGAAATATTGAAGCTCGCGATAAAGAGCATATAGTTATGATTATCTCTTTGACTTCACTATAAACAAAATGATTTTTCTTTTTGCAAAAAAAAAAAACAAAACTAAAATTAAAACTCGTTCATCACTCAGACGAGCGTTTTATGTGTGCATGAGCAATGTATTAGAATAGTTGTAAGCAAGGGCGTGAATATTAGCTCAGCCCACGACACTGACTTGGCTGGCGCCCCTAAATTGTAGTATGGTTATTCTTATTTTGAAGTGAGAACGCCACAGCGAATGGGCTTAACATAGAGTGTATTTGTTATAAATATGTTGTACATATGTATATGTATGCATATATAGTTGTTTATTCGTGAGAAACACTTAAATACACTGAAATTGGTGAAATGGTAATGGATTGTACACAGGTTTCCGACAAACACACCTATGTAAATATGTGTAATGTAAACATACGGGTTCGAATACAATTACTGCACAAAACAATACAATACACAATATAAGTACATATTTCTTGACCACCCAACATAACAATAATGGTGTCTGTGCGTTGGCTGGCCATATCTAGATTTTGTCAGTTCCCAAACCGGCGTTTTTCAAAGAAAAGCAGATGAAGTCATTTGCACTGGAGTCGAGAAAAATTGCAACAGGAAGCACTCATCTACGCATAGAGCGTTAATTCACTTAAGCAGGCAGAGGCAATGAAACCGTTTAGTGGACAGACACGCAAACACCCCATACACACACATACACACATACTTCATAGGCATATATTTGTGCATGAATGTATAAACTGAGCGATGCTAATAGGCAAAATATGTCCACTATGAGCTGTTGCTGCTGTGGCTGCGGCTGCGGCTGACACATTCTTCGCTTGCCTATATGTTTGTATATATAATATATTTACATCATATGTGGCTTTCGTGAAAAACATTAGCTACTTCATTGAGGTAGTGTTAAAGTAATTGAACTTACCTTCATCAGTCAGGTCACTTGGAGTACAAAGCGCACGCACTCGTTCACTCTTTCTACAAGTATATGAAGATATCACGACGACCACAAGTCACTTGTTTATTGGAACACCATATGACAATTAAATTTTAATCAACCGTATTGATTAATGTATGCTTGTGTGAATTACAAAAGTTAAATGGAATGTAATATAATATTTTATATGCATATGTATATATGTAAATCACGTCAGTCTACGCGAATAAGCAAAAAAGGTTTGGCAGGACACTTGGGGCTGTCGGGTGCAGTCACCATTTGTCACGAGGGCGTACGTACGCTGACGCACAGCGATCGGCTAACAGTTCTGTTCTGCTGCACACTTCAATAACGACTACTCTTCGTACTCGCAACGGCTGTATAGCATTGTAGAGTAGTAGAATTTGCAAGCGTGATGTCAACTAAACGTCAGTTTACCCTTCATTAGGTAAGCTCTAAGCAAATGTGCCATAAAACCGTTATTACGACCGCAGTATTTGGCATAAAGTATACGTACTGGCATTCTATTACAAAAATTTTGTGAAAATTTCTCCAGCAAAGTTTAATAAAATAAATAAATAGTATTAGCACAGGGATAAACATAGTTAGTCATAGAAAATAAATAATCTTAAATATAGACTTGAAATGTGGAACATTAAAATATTATATCAAGCAAAGCAAGAGTGGAATGTTAATAAACTTCAGGCGATTAGTAAAGGTGGGAAAATTATAGTGAGCATCTTAACTTAAAAGTTTTAAAGCAAAAATAACAAGTAGGGAGAGAATAAGTTCGGGTGTAACAGAACATTTTATACTCTCGCAATTTTCAAAGATCAAAGCTGGGACAAATTTTCAGGTAAAAATATCCAATTTCATTCTTATTCAGTGCTAAACCACATTATGTTTAAGAAAGCATGTCCACTTAATTTCATTAAAATATCACACATATTGTCCAACACAAACGGTTTAAAGTTAACTGGAAAGTCGGAAATCACTATATCGCGTATATTAAGGTTAGGGGAAAATCTGGACTAATTGCTGCAACTTTTGGCATTACACAAATATACCCGAGGATATGTTTCCACGCAATTTTATGAAGATAACTCTCACATTGACCGATTTATTCGACATAAAGTATTTTATAATAACGAAAATCATTATATGCAATATATGAAAGCTGATGTAATTCGTTGACCAATTAAATTTTCGAAATTAAACTATATCATGTCAAATATTATACGATTACCTAATTTTGCTAAGACATTATATATATTGACCGATATTTACCGTATAAAGCCAACCGGAAGTTTTAAATTCTTATGTTATGTATATGTTATATATTCATTAATATATCTCACAAGAGTAAAAAGGTAAAAAGTCTGCCATAGACACTGGATCCACATATTCAGTATCTGAGACATGAGAAGTTATATTCCGATTTCGACACTATTTAGACGTGAGATGGTACACCTTACGAATACTATTTGTGCAAAGTTTTGCTCTGATATCTTAATTGGTTGATTTTGATTGATTGATGGATTGATTTATATACTGTAATGTGAAAGAATCGTGTGGATTTTAAAATTATGATATATGAGAAGCAGACGTGGTTGATTCCGATTTCACCCATTTTCGCACTGTAAAATAAGAATTTAAATATAATGTTTCACATCGAATTTGACTGAAATTGGAAAAGCAGTTCCCGAGGTATAAGATTTCAGCTGAAGGTGGGCGATGCCACTCCAAGTTTCCAAATTTTATACCGATTTCTTTGAAGCCCTTAAGTACTATCCTCTCTGTAAAATTTAATGCTTCAGGCATGTTTCCTCAGCGAGTTAACGCACTTTCAATAGTTTTTAACATAACCGTTATATGGGGAGTGGGTGTGGAGTTAATCCGATACCTCCTATTTTCACACCGTTTACGGAAGCCCCAGATATATTTTTCCTCTGCAAGTTTCGTTGATATAGCTTTTCATTAAACCTGTTATTTACATTAAACCTATTAGGGGACGGGGCCATGCCCACTTTTTTTAAATTTTCAACCACAGATGCCCTTCCTTACCGATTCCCTGCACCAAATTTGAGTTTTGTATCTTAATTGAGAGCACAGTTATAGCATTTTGGAAGTTTTCATTTAACGGCATTTTGTGATGGTGGAAGCAGACCGATGATAATGATGGGCGGATCTGCAATACTATTCTCCTAGCGTATTGACTCAGAGTTTCAGAACACGAGTATCAAGTCTTATGAAGATATCTCAATTTTTACTCAAGTTAACGCTTGCATGGGCGACGGACGGACAGACAGTCAACCGAAATTTAACTCGTCTCGTCATTCTAGTTTTTTATATATATATAACTCTATATCTATCTCGATTAGTTTTAAGTGTTACCAACAACCCTTATGTGAACAGAACTAATATACTCTGCTGATTAACATAAAATTTTATTTTTTAACAGATACCAGATCAAAAAATGTTATTTGGTAGCGAATTCAAGAAACGTACTAAACAATATGGTAAAAAAATCTTTATTAATACATTAAATTTCTTAAAGAAATTTCAATAATTATAGACATTGCGATATATTTTTGTCAAACCAAAAACAGCTAATTATTTACAAAACAGCTATATTTCGCACTGGTTTGTTTATTATTTTGTACTGAAATGGGTCGTGGAAAAATACTTAAATATGTAGAAGTTAGAGTTGCCTCAATTCTCCATTCAGAGAAGTTAACGAAAAGTGGAAAAATTAGTACCAATTTTTGGAAAAATCCCACAAAAAAAAATTTTTTTTTGAAGAACACTGTTAAACCTCAGAAATTGGAAGGGAAACTCCTTCTCTCAGAAAATCATAAACAGGTAAGATTGAAATTTGCTAAAAGACATAAAATGCAGTAAACGATTCCGTCGTGATTTATTCACTGATAAGAAACTCAATTTAGTTGGCCCAGACAGTTGGCCTCATTTACGCCCTCCATGTTGAAAAACCATCAAACCCGAGGCAATACTTTCAGGCGTTGGCAAAACTCTATATTAATGCAACTACTTTATATTGTGTAACTAAGGTATGGTTGATAATATGAAGTAGAATAACGAAAATCATTGGATATAGTATATGGTGTCTGGGGTAATTCATTGTGCAATTTCACCCTTTTTCGACAGGAAACTATTGTATATCCAAGATTATACGCTCGCTTAAATTTGTTTAGATATCTTACATATCATACATATCCATACATAAAGTTTAAAGCCAAACGTAATTTTGAAAATCAATATATTGGATATATATGGGGGCTATGGGAAGTATTGACCCGAGTTTTTTCATTTTTGGCACCAGGGTGCAGTATTATTGGGAACAGATGCCTTATAATTTGCATTAAGATATTTCACATAATGACCTTTCCTCCTATTTGCTCGAAGTTTTATTCCGATATCCTCATTGGAGCTTGATTTTTATATTGTAAATCAGATGTAATTTAAAATTAAAAGTAGGCGCGGTTGAATCGGACTACGCGCATTTCCAAACTATAATATAAGAATGTAGGATAATGGTATGCAGCAAATTTGGTTAAAATTAGATGAGTGCTTTCTATGATATGAGATTTCGCTTAAAAGTGGGCTGGGCCGCATCCCTAGTTCAATAATTACAACGACTCCTATGCAGCACATTTTTGCCATCTTTACTGCAAAATTTAACGGTTTTAACGTATTTCTTTAGGGAGTTATTGCGCTTTTAGCTTGGCCTGGTTATCGTCCGATTTCACCCATTTTCATAGTGTATAAGGAGGGGCTAAGACTTCTTCTCCGCATGATTGCTCGAGATAGATTAAGTGGTTTGTGAGATATGGACATTAAAACTATTCGGGGATGGGGCCATCCCTACTTTCAAAAATTCTTAAATCACAGACGCCCCTCCCTACTGCGAACCCCTGTACCAAATTAAATTCTTAATTTTGATTTGTTACTTAATTATAGCGCTTTATTGGCCTTCCATTACCGGTATTTAGTAGGTGTGGTAAAGATCTAATTACGCCCATCTGCAATATCAACCTTTTTATGGTGCCAAGGACCACGTGTACCAAGTTCCATCAAGATGTCTCAATTCTTACTCAAGTTATCGCTTGCACGGACAGACGAACAGATGGAGGGACAGTCATCCGGATTTAAACTCGTCTCATCGTCCTAATCATTTTGATACAATATATACAACTCTATATCTATCTCGATTAATTTTAGATGTTACAAACAATCGGTGGGTGAACAAAACTATTATACTCTGTTGCAACATGTTGCGAGAGTATAATAAAATAAATATGTTAATTAAGAAAATTTGCAGCAGCTTCGCTCAACCAAACACTCCAGCTCCAAAAGTAGTTGATACTACTCTAAAGACTAAGTAGAGAATGACGCGGTTTGCTAATTTTATTTTTAATTCTCTATAGTGCGTAGTTACGTTCACCAGAGGTCAAAAGCAAGGAGGTCAAAAAGCAAAGGGAATTTTCACCCCTGTTGCGGAAGACTACTATATTATACTACTACTATATTATAGTTCCCGGTACACTGGTGAATACTATAACACTGTTCAAAGGATTTGGCAGCATTGGTCCAATTTTCGACGGAAATCGTAAAATGAAACATAAATAAATGGAAAACGACGACGTTCATTCGAATTTAAAATCGTTTAGTTGGTTTTTACGTTACGTTAATATTGGCAATTTTGAAGAATCCGAAAAATTATTTACTAACTATTAATTTATGCGAATACAGCATTTAGTCACAATTATTACAGTTTTAAATATTAGTTTAATCTTATTAATTCATGATGAATAAAGACAATGTAAATACTTAAAAAATAATTCACAACAAAAAGTGTGAAATTAAAAATTATTGGAAAAATTCCTGAAGCAACGATTTTTGAAGATGAATTTTGGTAAATTATTCAATTAAAAGCGTTCCTAAAAAATAACAATAAATATTTTCTTTGAAGACATTCAATGTATTCAAACTCCAAAATTCGGGAAAGAGTTTCCTGATTTTGACATTTCTACCTACTACAACAAGGGTGAATAGTAATCGATAATATACACAAAATGGCTACGGTCGACTCAATTGCGTGCGGTAGGTAGTCGATATCCACTCGCAATGTAAATTTTGGTATATTGTTGCCGAACGGCTACTATACTACTATAGCGCTGTTATTCCCCCTGCGGGTCTGGGGATAAGAATAACCCTGGTAAGCATGCCTGTTGTAATAGGCGACTAGAATCAATAAAATGCACTGCATTTGAAATAGACTTTCCTCTAAAATATGCTTAGCCATGTTAGAAATAGTGCTATATTACTTAGCTTGAACTAAGTTTATATCACTTTAAATGTATTATGAACACACTTAAAGCGGCATTTTAGTTCAAACTACAAATGCCACCAGTCGAGATGAATGGGTAACTCAACTGGTAGTAGCCTTTAGGCTACAAGGTCTGACCGGAGACTTAATTCTGGTGCCACGGGGAGCAGGGGCCCGGTGGAGTTGCCTATCGCTCCATCCTGCTCAATGCGGTAGGCCCTTCGGGGAGTATCGTGGTGGCTGTGGTTTAATACCTGAATACGGGTAGAACTGTCTGGGGCGGTACAGTTCAGTGTGGAGTTGCATTGCAACCGGGTGCCCGACCCATAGAAAGGCAGAGGTTTTAGATAGGCCTCGAACCCCACCAAGGTGGTTATTGTGCCATTCCACAATGCCGATCGGTACCGTTGGTTTTAGCGAAAGCTATTATTAACGGGGCGCTGATCGACGCATTGTATTGATCCGTTGTGTTTTAGAACACCGTGGAGTTGGGCTGTACAACGGCAGGTACCCACGTAAAGCGCAACGTCCTCTCCTCTAGCAATGTGCAAGGATCAGAGACGGGGATATGCTTTCAGGTGCTGGCACAACTTTATATTAAAAAATGTTGCGGAAGAATTCCACATTCATTATTCGACGAAATTGTAAATGGATTGCAATCATGTTTGATATCTTACTAACTTATATTACAAGTCATAGACTCATGTACTTTCGTTGCTATATTTTGCTTCGTGTCAGAGATATTTATATTAAAATCTATCAAATTAACTCAAAAGTGATATATGTATGCGAAGTAAACTCAACCAAAGTGGTTTAATGAATATATTAGATATAAGAGAAAAAAGTCAACCACAGAAAAGCAAATCATTACATTAGAAATAAGGGGCTTACACCATGGTCCAGACCGATTTCTTTCATATTTAGCGCGAATTCACATTGTCTTTAAGAGAACATATCCACTTAATTTCATTAAAATATCACACATATTGACCAACATAAACGGTTTAAAGTCAGGTGGAAAGCCGGGAATTTTTATATAGGGCATTTTTGGGATAGAGGAAGATCTGCACTGATCACATTAACTCTTTTCTTTATTCAAGTTTGTTAGGGGACATATTTTCACGCAATTTTGTGAGTGACCGACATATTAGGCATAAAGTCTGCTAGAATAACGAAAATCATTATACGTAGTATATGGGAGCTGGGATAATTCGTTCACCGATTTCACACATTTTCGACAGTAAACTATGGTATATCCAATATTACACGTTCACTTCATTTTGCTAAGATATCTTACATATTGACCGAAATATATGGTATAAAATCTACCCGGAGGTTGAAAATCCTTGTATTAGGTATATGGTGGCGATTTTTCCCATTTTTGACACAAAAGCACACTATTGTCATGGAAAGATAATCCTCCGAATTCATTACGATATCTTACAGATTTACCGAAATATATGGTATAAAGTCTACCGAAATTTTGAAAATCCGTCTATTAGGTATATGGGGGCTAGGGAAGTATTTACCCGATTTTTCCCATTTTTGACATCAGATCACATTATTATCACAGAAAGATAATCCTCCAATTTCATTAAAATATCTTACAGATTTCCCGATATTTTCGATAAAACGTCAGATAGGGACACTGAGGTCTTAATATTGGGTATCTTGTGGCTTGAAAAGTTATAATCCGATTTCGTCTATTTTTACGCATGAGATGGCACATCTTGAAAGCACTATTTGTACAAAGTTTGATTTTCATATCTTAATTGCTGCTCGATATATCTATTTTAAAGCGAAAGGATCAGATGAAACTCAAAATTGTGTTATATAAGAAGTAGCCGTGGTTTTTATCCGATTTCGGCTTTTTTCGCAGCGTGACATAAGAATGCAAGTACTAAATTTTGTTGAAATCGGTTAAGGGGTTCTTGAGATATGGGACTTCTCCTAAAAGTGTGCGGTGCCGCGCCCATCATCAAAACTTTACACGGATTCCTATGCAGCCTTTCCGTATCATAATTTCTGCAAGATTTAATGCGTTAATTTTCTAGTGTGTTCCTTCAGCGAGTTATCGCACTTT
Organism: Bactrocera minax; assembly: GCA_021498325.1. Lineage (NCBI taxonomy): Eukaryota > Metazoa > Arthropoda > Insecta > Diptera > Tephritidae > Bactrocera > Bactrocera minax. The sequence continues at coordinate 1,706,263 of JAKEEE010000047.1, forward strand.
TAGTAGTTTTCAACATTACTTTTGTATAGGAGGTGGGCGTGATTATTATACGATTTCACTCATTTTCTCAGTATAGGAAGAGATGCTAGAAAAACTTACTCGGAGCACTTTTGATTAATATAGCTTTAATGGTTTCTCAGATATATATATTAAACTTATTGGGGGGCGGGACCATGCCCACTTTTACAAAAAATTTACCCACAGATGCCCCGCCCTACTGGGATCCTCTATACCAAAAAACACGTTTATATCTTAATTTTCTGCCTAGTTATAGCACATTATCTGTTTTTGATTAATGGCTTTTTACGGGCGTGGCAGATGTCCAATTACGCCCATCTGCAATACCAGTAGTCTTACGGTAACAAAGAACTCCCGTACCAAGTTTCATCAAAATATCTTAATTTTTACTCAAATTATCGCTATATCTAACATATCAACATATCGTCTATATCTAACTCGTTTATTTCTAGGTGTTACAAACAACAGTTAGGTGAACAAAACTAGCATACTCTGTAGCAACATGTTGCGAGAGTATAAAAATATTTGACAAGAAAATTATTAACAAAGTTTTAATACAGAAAATAAACTGTTTGGAATAATTCACTAACAGATTAAAGAATTCTAATGGTAATACAATTTTTGAGAAGTCTTACTTTTTTTCAATTTCCCTTTTCCAAAAATTTATAATTGCTTTAAAAGTACTTAGAACTATATAGTTTACAATTTGATCTAAAATAACTTCAATACTTTCTAGTTAGAAAAAAAACTAGTTATTAAAAATATTTAAGATTATATCGAGCACATACGACAAATCGGTAGCGAAGGAGATTTGGGAAAACTTCTTGTAATCAGTTTCCTTGAATGCCTGCAACTGTTGTTGCAACTGCCGCAGATGCTTGGCCAAATTGGTGCATCGTAGCATAGCAACATACTTAGCACCACCAGAAGCTAATTTCCAAACACCGACACATACTATCAATTGTTCTTCGTACGATGCACACTTCTGTCCTGGATTTGATGCTGCGGACAAATTTAGTCGATCGCTGACAATCGCATCAATAGTAGAAATGAGATCGTTTGATGCCATCAAAGCGGAACGATTGCTAGCTAGAAAACACATATTGCGCAATATACGAAGCGTAAGTATGCGTGTAGTGCTGCTGGAAGGACATCGTAAAATTACGTCACACAGAGCTCGCAAATTGCGCGTATGCGCTCCTTCTGGATAGCGTGAAAATAACTCCCAAAACTGCAACCATGAAATCAGTATATCCGCTTTAACTTTTGGCGACTTTAAGTGAAACGGGTGCAGACTGTCGAACATGTCCAACATGTGTGCCTTAATTATGGTGACGCGACCCTCAGCACAGGAGCAACAATTCATAACTAAACGTAAACCAATGCTAATAACGGGAAAACTTTCGGCATTATTCGGCTTCACCTTCGTTGTTTCGGCTACAACTAACTTAATGACTAACTGCAGCAATGAGTGCGCATAGCCAGAAAACTGCACCGAAAACTGCTGACATACGACAAATGAGTGCTCGCTATGATGACAACACACTTGCAGTATCAATTCTTTTAATTCACCTGAGTGTGGTAGCCACGGCCACAGCTGCATTATGAGCTTGGAGAGTGCTATACTTTGAAAATGATCCCTGAGCGCTGCATCAGAAGCGGCAAACCAATGCAAGTACACGTTAAGCAAAAGTTGAAAATTTTTTACCAATGCCACTTTTTTGTTCTCACCATAACGACGTACGTATGTAGTAGCGGAGCATTTGAATTGTTCAAAAAATGCGTCGAAAAGTTGCGTTATTTTATCGAAGACTTTCAGATTTTTCGCTGCCAACCTTGCTCCAGGGGAAATACTCAGCAGAATCCCCCATGTTTCGCTTACTTGTACTTGCGCTTTAGATGGTGCGTTAGTGAATTTGCTAGTCGCTATGGAGTAGATATGCTCAAATAGACGAAATAACTCTACGAAAATAAGACTAACTGCAGATTTTGTTGCTACTGTGGTCGTAGAACTATTACTTCTCGCAGTTTCGTTATCTACTAAATCAAAATTGTAGACGCTTAGATCTTCACTGGAATTGTGACGCTGTCTTGGCGTCAGAATTTCATTCAATTTCGCTGCTTTAAGCGCAATAATATCTTTATTGTCTGCTATTGTGACATTGCGTTCCAGTGTCGCTAAAAAGTTATTTGACCTATTATGGCCTTGCATTTTGTTCTGAGCTTTAATTAACAATAAGCTCAAAGCTGCCAAAGAACACCGCTGCAAAGGTGTATTGAGATTATCAATAGTAAAAGCGCGCAACAAATGCCTCACAAGTGATTCGGGTGCTTTAGAAATGATTTCGCATAATTTCTCATAAGCCATATCATCTTTACATAGAACCAATAGAAGCTGCAGCACATTGACAATCACGGAATCTAATGTATGTGGCTGGTCGAACAATTGATAAAAGTTATTTAGCCAAACTTGATCACGACACAAAGTTCGTTGCAGTAAATGGAAATTTGTCGGATAACATGCTCCATATAAGTGACATATATCGGCGCACATCACGTGGTAGGCGGGATTCTCATCCGCCGGCGGCATTTTCAGTAATTCGTATAATTTGAACATAAAATCGCACTCACATAACTCTCTAGCGAAATCGGGTTTATTTTTTAACAGTCTTGAGCTTATTCGACAAAAACAACTTATCAGTTCACAATTGGTTATGCTGATTGGCGAATTGAAATCGAAATTAAATGGCAAATTTTGTTCGAAAATACAGCAACCACGTATAGATTCGTTAGCAAAGGAGAGAAATTTATGTTGTGTAAGTAATTCATAAGCATCCTCATTTTTCTCAGTTCCAGTGAAAAGAGTGGTAAATAAATTTGCTGCCAACTGACGTACAACTATTGTTTCGCCAACATCCAAAAAAGTGCACAAACAACATGCCATAAAGCCTCCAGGCAGATAGGATAACTCATTTTCTAGAAACTTAATTCCAGATGTCAATGATGTTCTGTTATCATGCTGTTCGTCATAGCGTGAAAAATATATTAAAATACACCAGGCGAGCGCACGCACCTTCCGGTCGCAATGCCCGCATAGACCACTCAAGTACTTAACTGATGATTGACAGAGCTTAAAATTACGTTGTGGTTCCTCCAATTGTGCATAAAGCCGACAGACAATAGTCAGACAATCAATCTGCCATTGTGACCCGGTTTGTGTAAATGACTTTAATACGAGCGATAATTTTATAAAACGCTTACAGTATGCCATGAGCTGCTCATCGGGAATGACAATATCATAACCACTTAGTAACGTCTGAAGACTCAATAAACTTCTTATGCGTAAGAAATCACGTTTTTGAAAGTGCCGTGTGATCAGTTGGAATATCAATTCAAACAAGTTACTATGTAATATTCGCAAACTGTCATCGTCCCCATTTACAGATTTAACTGATTTCATTAAACTTTTCAATAAAGTACATAATTTGTGATACAAGCGAAGTGAAGTATCTTCGTTTTTAAGTAGTGCAATAATAGCATGCTGAAAATCCGAAATTAATTCCTTTACCAAACGTATGCTTACTACCGTTAAAGGCAAATGTACACACAATTGGCAGAGGTCAATCAATTCTTCAAAAAGCTCATAATCCGATTCATTACCCGGTGGTAGTTGTAAGTATTTACCGATCAAATCGTATAGTTCATTGGCAATTTTGTCGGGTATCAATGCTGGGGTATTAGTAGATTGTTGATCTCGCAGAATAAGCTGTAATTGCAATGAAACACTGGTATTTATTAACGACTTATGATCGGTAGCATTTAGAATTGCTCGTAAAAAACGTTGTATATTATGTTTCGAATTCGTAGCGTTCATTAGGCGCCAATCCCGCAATGTCAAATGCAATTCTACGTCAAAATCGTAATCCTTTTGCTGTTCCAGATACTGTTTAGGTACTGGAATTTGACTGTCACAGAAGCAGTTTGCTAATAGATGCCGCAAATATAATGTGGCTTCAGATTTATTTTCGAATATTTTTTCGTATTCATAAAGCGTTGTGTTGTGTTGTTCAAAGGATTTCAAATCAAAGTTCAGCGGCAATTGTAAATTATTTAACAGTCTGGGTGCCTCTACCCGCTGATTGCCCAACACTACAAGGAAACTGGAATAAAGTAGCAGAAATAGACAAACGCAGACGTCCTGACGCAACTGGATGTCATTTTGATACAAAGCAAGCGCACGTAGCAGTAAAATATATATATTTGGCGTATCTGATATTTCGCAACGCAAAGAAGCGTCATAAAACAAAACCTTACAAAGAATACTGATGGCAGGAATTGCAGCGCCGGTATAATCTTCGTATGAAGCAACTAATAGAGAATTTTCTAGCGCTTGTAATATCAAAAAATGAGCACTTTCTTCACAAAATGTAGCTAAAGTTTCCCATTGCTGACACATTACATTCAATTGCATCAGTGTTGTTTTGCGTATCACTGGTTCAATATCGGGCATTTCCAACATATTCAACAAATTTTGTAAAGTGTTTCGCTCATAAGAAGAAATAGCATTTGCAAATATTCTTTGAAATTCTCGAGGAGTTTTTAGAATACACACATCGTTGGGTATTACATCGCTTATATGAAGAAGATTTGGTACATATTTATCAGCGTCAGGTACTGTATTTATTATGTAAAGAAGACGCGCTAAAGCTTCACTACGTACATTGCTATCAGGATGAAACATAAATATGATATTACCTTGTAACACCGTCAAAAAAGGTAGCTGTTTTGTATCTGGATCAAGAAGTTTTTGCACCAACCCTAAAATTTGCTGGGATTGTGTACAACACTGTAATAAAGGCAATACTGGTAGAAATAATTCCAACAATTTTACCCATTGTTCTCCCAATAGGTTCTGAGATTTTAATATTAGAGTTAATATTTCATCACTAATCTTGCTTAGGGTTTCATTTTCATTATCTCCGCATACATAAATCAGATGAAGTAGTAGTTCACTGCTTAATGGTACACCAAGTACTTGACTTTCTAGTAACTGTTCATGTGTCAAACCAATACAGTAGCGTTCACTTTCCATTAAGCATGCAAAATGTCGTTTTACAGCCATAGAAAGTATTTTGTAAACATGTATTCTCAATGGTTCATACTTCAGGCGCAACAGATGGAGTAACAATTCTGTAGCTTTCGACCGTAGGTCTAGTTTCGATAAATATTGTGCGTTGCAATCTATAATCGCATTGAATATGAATTCAGTTAATTGTACACTTTTCAAACTTTCTAAAGCAACAAATATATTTGGTTCGTTCATTAGTATTGATTCGCTCTTGATAGTTTGTGGATATCGAAGTAATGACACTGCAAATCGGATACAGCTATCATATTGTTGTAACTTCGGACATTGATTAAAAGATTTATAACCAAATATTTTTTTACGTTGTACAATATTTTGGTAACGATGGGGAAAATTAACTTTGAAAGTAAAATCACGCAGCAGAAAGTCTAACATTTGAGCATCTTCCTTCCCCATTTGTTCAATAGTATTATGGGCTAAAATTTCATCCATAAGGCATATAAGTAGAAGATATTTAATTCTTTTCAATGTAAAATGTCCATCTTGTTCAAAGCATATTTGAAGACTAAGAATAATTTTATAAAACTTTTTCAGCACATTGTTATCGAAAATTAATTTTTGAATGCGACACAGCTCAAGGCAGTCACTAGCAATTTCCATGATATATTGAATTTCTTTACGAAATTCGGGCACCATTATTTCCAAAAGTTGTACACTTTTCACAAGAACAAGCTGCAAAATAGTGCTCACTTTTACTTGGGTATTTCCGGTCATATGTGCTACTGCTGTATTTGTTGAATATACACTTATATTAGAACGCTCCTTTAATCTAGCCAAAAGCAGCCGCAAGTAAACTTTAATTGGACTAATAACATTCTCCAACATACTGCACTTTTCAAATTCATTAATACTATATAATTGTAATAGACACAAAAATACATGTGGAGCCTGTAGCATATGTTCGGCAGGATAGTCTAGCATTTTAATTTCTAGGTGCAGAATAGCATTTTTCAGTTCGCGTTCTTCAACATCCGTATTTGTTAAGAGATCTGCTATAAATTTAAGTGCAGTAAAATCGGCGGGTGTTGGTTTTGACCACGCTGGTTCGTAGTCATTTGCTACAAAATTGCTTAACAACTTTTCACCTTTAGCACTGTCATTTTCATCCGTATCATTAAGCGAAATAGTATTAATAGCTCCTATAACTTCATCCGTTTCATATTTTATTTTACTATTTTGATATTCGCAAAGCATATTCTTTATTTCATCCACCATTTGTGATTCGGCTGGATATTTTTTGACTCTAAGTTTGACCTTTTCCATCTCTCGCTTAAAACGATTAACACCCAGTTGCCTTACAGCTTGTTCGTTGTAACTGGAACGTAAAATTTTCATGAGTAAATGGAGTACGCGTTGAGCTTCACATACAGGTTCAAACCCGAACCAACGGATGAGCTGTTTACATAATTCTCCCGCTTTGAATTGTATTTTTTCATTGTGGTCAAAAGCACGATTTAACTTATTCCAAACTTGTTCAAATGTTCGCAACCGTATTTCAGAAGATTCGTGAGTAAGCTTTTGTATTGTTGAAGGATCCAGCTGAAGAGACATAATTCTATCTTCACCTATAAGTGTTTGAAATAAACATAAAAGTTCAAATAACACAAGAAAGCTGCGTACCCAAATTATTTATTAAGGAATAAATGCCGATAAAATTTTTTTAATATATTTAATTACGAATTTTAAGGTTTTATAGTCGATTATTTTTCAAACAATAAGCAACACTTAGAAACAAAATAATATTTATTTGAACTGCTACTACGTATTTTTGAATTCTATGAAAGGCGCTATATTAGAGATGAGACAAACTGCATATTGAATATGTCATACTGAGGCGAACTCGAATTCCAGAATCGACGATAGCCTGCCAGATCTACCAACCATCGAAACTCGTAGTTGCCAGAATGTTCGAGTGACAATCTGTTGGTAATGATCTACTATATAAGGGCTGACGGAGTGGCAGCAGGACACATTGCTAATTAGAGTATTGCCAAGTAAATTGCAACTGAATTATAAGTAAGCTCGAATAACGAGTAACAAAATGTTAAATTATTGAATTAGAAATAAAGAAAATTGTATAGCCATTAAATTGTGGATTTAATTGAACCATCAAGTGATTGAACTAAGGGTAGATTTTCAACGCGGACGATTAACTTAGAAAATCCGTTACAATTAGTGGCGGAAGAAGGATTGTCAAATAAAATCCCATAAGAAATGGTGGCCTCACAAATAAAAGAGGTCTCGACGCAGATTTCAGAAGAGCAGGATAAAATTAAGGCTGAAGTTGATGAGTTAAAAAATCATCTCCACGAACTACAATAAAATCGTCCAATTATGCCAACAGGCTCTGCCAAAGTAAAAACTCTATTCTTTGACGGCACAATTCCGTTATAGATTTTTAAACTTCAGTTTGAAAAGACAGCAACTGCAAATAATTGGAACGCTGAAGATAAAGTCACTAAATTATTCGTTGCACTAAAAGGGTATACAGCAGAAACCTTACAAACCATTCCCAATTACGAATCGAGTAGTTATGAAACTTTGATGGGCGCAGTAGAAAGACGTTATCGTAGGGAGCACAGGAAGCAAATCTTCCACATCTAGTTACAAAGTCGTCGCCAGAAAACCAATGAGACTCTGCAAGAATTTGCTAAGAAGATTGAGAGATTAGCTCATTTGACGCATGCACACAAATCCGTGGAATACATCGAGGATATAAAAATTCAGAGCATCGTTAATGGAATACGAAATGAAACTACACGCTACGCTGCGTTAGCATGCCCGAAATTGACGTTTGCAAAAACCGTCTCGAATGCTCTAACGCAGGAAACTGCTTCTATGCTTAGTAATCGCACATTTAAAGCTAATCAAGTAGAAATAGAAGAACACACTTGGGTAAATCGATTACTTGAAAAAGTGGATCAAATCTTGGAGAAATCCCCGAAACGGGCAAGAAATATGATGGGGTGGTTAAATGCTTCCCACTAACGTGAATCGATTACTTGAAGAGGTGGTTACATATTGCACGGAACTGTAATATCGAATCCAACCGGTCCAACAATCAAACTGCAGCTTCTAAATCAAACAAATCATTAAACTAAAGCGAGTCAGGTGAAAAGGGCACGGACTAGCTCCCACAAGAGAATGCGCTGTAATCTCCGTCTCACAACTAAGCAGGAACACGAGTAACGTTAATAGGTGTGTGGACGGCAAAAAGTGAAAAAAACGGTGGATACGAGTGCGTCACAATCCATAATTCAGTCTGATCTGGTTAATAAAAGAATAAGGCCACTAGCAGGGGCAAAGTTACGTATTGCAACTGGAGAACACACTCAAGTTGTCGGGGAAGTATCGTGTGAGATCGCAATTGGAAAGGTAGCCGTGTTACACAATTTTATAGTGGCAGACATCTTCGACGAAATCATTATAGGAGTAGACTTTTTGGGTAATCAGGGGATCAAAATCGACATGGAAAACAGGATAATGACTTACGCCAATATGGAATTGCCACTTATCTTCGGATATGATCACAACCACAGCATTAGACGAGTGCTAGTAACAAAACAGCAGCTAGTTCGACCAAAATCAGAAGCAGTTATTTGGGCAGAAATAGATGGAGACTATGGAGCAAACAAGTTGTGGGTTGTCGAGGCAGCACAAGAATCTACCCTCGCCAATGACAAGACAAGACAAACATGTTCCAGTCAGAGTACTTAATAAGTTCAAGTCACCAATCCAACTTCCCAAAGGAGCTATATTAGGGCAGTGTCAGGAGATTGAGGCCATGATAAATTGTGAAACACGTCTCGAAGGAAATTTCATGGGTGAAAACGACATCTCGACCGAAATTAACGCATGGACCGAGGAACTACAGACAGAGCACCAAAATAAGGCTAAACAACTCCTTCTCAGATACTCCAGCATATTTGATAAGGACGATTCCAAACCAGGCAGAACCAAAGTTGTGAAACATTTTATTAACACTGGAGATGCGAGACCAATCCGCCAGGCTCCTCGAAGGGTTCCATTAGCAAAACGTAAAGTTGTAAGCCAGACCATACGTGAAATGAACGAAAGTGAGTTCACTTGTAGTACTGGTGAAGAAGAACATGAGGTTTTGTGCGGATTATAGAAGGTTGAGTGATGTAACGAAGAAAGACAGTTATCCACTACCTAGAAGCGATAACTACCCTGGACTCGTTATCAGACATGAATTGGTTCTCAACACTTGATCTGAAAAGTGGTTATTGGCAAGTGGAAGTAAACGAAGAAGACAAAGAAAAGACGGCTTTCAGCGTTGGAGATGGTCTATGACAATTCACCGTTATGCCCTTCGGATTATGTAACACTCCTGCCATCTTTGAGAGACTTATGGACCAGGCATTAAAAGGATTACACTGGAAAACCTGTTTGGTGTACCTAGACAATATCATCGCCTTGGGTAAAAGCTGTTATGAACACCTTAAGAACTTGGAAGAGGTTTTCCAACGGTTAGCTAGCGCTGGTCTAAAGCTTAGCCCGAGGAGGTGTTCCCTGTTCAAAAAGGAAGTAAACTACTTAGGACCCAAAGTAACAGCGGAGGACATTTGCTGAGCTATCGAAAAGGTAGAGGCAGTGAAAGATTGGCCCCGTCCTAAAAACTTACACGAATTGGGAAGTTTCCTTGGACTTTGTACCTATTATCGACGATTCGACCCAAATTTGGCCAACGTAGCTAGTAGCCTCCATGAACTCATGAAAAAGAACAAAGCATTTGAGTGGAATAAAGAAAAAGAACTGACTTTCCAAACTCTGAGAAAACGATTATGTACTGCGCCAATGTTATCATATCCGGTCCCAAAACTAACGTTTGTTTTGGATACAGATGTTAGTGGGTATGCAATAAGGCGCCCTATCACAAGTCATTGACGGGCATAAGAAAGTGGTGGCCTATTATAACCAGACGATAAGTAAGCCAGAGAAGAATTATTGTGTAACTCGGAGGGAATAACAGGTGTTGGTGAAGGGCATCCAACATTTTCATAAGTACCTATATGGTTAGCGATTTCTAGTAAGAACAGCTCAGATAGCATTAAAATGGCTTCTATAATTCAGTAACTCAGAGGGGCAGCTGGCACGTTGGATTGAGAGACTCCAATGTTATGACTTCTCTATATAGCATCGAAAAGGCAGTGGTAATGGAAAAGCGGATGCAATGTCCTACCGTCCCTGTAACTTCGAATGCAGACATTGCTCAAAAGCTGAAGAAGACATTACAGATGTCCAATTAATGACAATGAAATCGACAGAAGACTGGGTCCCGAAAGAACTACGAAAATGGCAGCAAGAAAATGCAGATCTGAAACTTGTAATGCGTGGAATGGAATAGAACAAACGTCCAACGAAAAAGAAATAGCTGCGGAAAGTCCAGCCGCGAAAGCATATTGGGCACAGTGGAATATTTTAAAGTTGGTGTCCGACTACTTGCATCGAATATCAGAAATGGGCAAAGATGGACGGAGTGCATTGCCAATTGTGCTGAGTGCATTGCAGCTAAAGGCCCCAGATCCAGGAGTCAAGGCCAGATGAAGCAGTATGATTCAGGGGAGCCATTCGAGCGAATTGCCATGGATGTAGCTGGTCCATTTCCCACCAGTAAATTAGGAAACAAATATGTTTTGGTAGTCATGGACTCTTTCAGTAAATGGCCAGAAGTATACCCGATTCCTAATCAAGAGGCTGAAACAGTAGTGCACATATTCATCAATAACTGGGTAACTAGATATGGTGTTCCTATAGAATTACATTCTGATCAAGGGAGGAATTTCGAATCAGCGCTAATTCAGGAGATGTGCCAAAAATAGGGTATCCGAAAAACATGTACAACTGCATTACATCCGCAGTCCGATGGCATGGTAGAACGATTCAATCGAACCTTAGAAGAACATTGGAGGAAGGTGGTAGACAAGTATCAGAAACCAGAATGACAGAATGACAGAGTGTTGCCAAGTAAAGTGCAAGCGAATTATAAGTAAGCTCGAATAGCGAGTAACAAAGTGTTAAGTTATTGAATTGGAAATAAAGAAAAGCGTATAGCCATTAAATTGTGACTTTAATTGAACAATCCAGTGACCGAACACAGGGTAGATTTTCAACGTGAACGATTAATTTGGAAAATCCGTTAGAATATTTTTCTCCTAGGTCTGGACTAAAATAATCGACACTGGTGCGACTAACGATATTATATTAACTGCCTCATTAAAAGAAAACGTTATGTCAAAATCATCACAGACGTTTTAATATTTAATAATTCGTTACGAACTATAGAGATTTGCCTTCAGCAAAAAGTAAAATGATAGCAGTTTTAAAGACAATATCTAGAAATCTAACTAACGAAAACTTTTCTATTGTTAATCGCGTTTGCTATCTTCAAGGGCTTGCAAGTTTTCATTCATGTGCACGTTTAAGGTGTGATGTAAAACCAGGTGAAAACGAGAATGGTTTCGAATCTAATAACCTTACTGCTGATGAATTAAAAAGACAAAAGAATGATCGAACACGAGTTATTCCAGTTGAGACGTCAATGAGATACCTTAAGAGTTCGGCCTACAAAGAAACCTATGGTGATCAATTAGTTTGGGAGCAGTATAGGTAGGAATCAAATTTACATTTCTATTTATTTATCTTATACACATTTTTACTCGTAGACGTAACCATAAAGGTGCTATTCCACCTCGTAAAACACGTAAAACTTGCATTAGGAAAGGAGTAATATCTACAGGAAATCCTTGTCCTATTTGCCGTGATGAATATTTAGTGTTAGACCACCATAATATAGAATTGCTGCAACAGTTCATTTCGCCACATACAGGTCAAATACTAAGTTATTCTAAAACTGGGCTTTGCCAGAAAAAGCATTTTGAATTGAAAGTGGCCATTGAACGTGCGCGTGATTATGGTCTAATAACTTTTGACGTACCTTTTAGGGAATTCGATCTAAACGAATATTACGCAAAAGCTTAGTCTAAAAAAGAATAAGAAACTATTAAGCCTCAAATTTACATATTTTATTAACTTTTGTATGAAAAAAAAACAAAATAATGGCATCGTATGGTAGTGACAATATTTCACAATTCGAAGAGCATTCATCAACATTCCTTGTAGTTGGTGGTGGTATCGCAGGTGTTACTTGTGCGGAAACGTTAGCAATTTATCATCCAGAAGAGAACGTTACTTTAATAACAGAATCAAGCATTATAAAAACTGTAACAAATTTAGAACCGGTAGCAAGATATGTTTATAAATTTGATGTGAAGGAACAGTCTTTGAGAGACAACTTAGGCCAAGTTATCCTTGCACCTGCAATTGTAACCATTGTTGACCGAATAAAGAATATAGAGGCTTTGGATCATTACGCTATCACTGAGAATGGTCGACGCATCTATTACAAATCTGTTTGTCTCTGTACTGGAGCTGCACCCCATCTAGTTCGTGGTAACAACCCTCGAGTTATTGGAATCCGTGACACTGATTCAGTTTTAACACTGCAGAAATTTTTAAAAGATTCTAAAAGTGTTGTATTGTTGGGCAATGGTGGTATAGCGAGCGAGCTCGCTTACGAGCTGCATGGAATTGAAGTACATTGGGTTGTCAAAGACAATCATATTGCGTCAACATTTATAGATCCTGGTGCCGCCCATTTCTTTCAAGAAGCAATATGCTTTAAAAGATCGGAGGAAAGCAATGCTGGAAAAGAGGAAACACAATCCACTTCCATTATTAAACGACTAAGATACAAAGAAGCCCAATCGGAAGAACTTCGTAAAGAAAAACAATCTCATGGAGCTGCTTTGGGACCCGATTGGCACAGGAATTTCACCCTGACTGGTAGCGCATTATCTAAAACTGATACACCGATTATGCACTACAAATCTCATATTAAGGAAATAATGGAAGAAAATAATAAATTAATTGTTACGCTCACTAACGGTGAACGTATTGAATGTGATTTCCTTATATCTGCAACCGGTGTCGAACCAAGTCATAATTATTCTTGCTCGATTCCTTTAAATTTGTCTTCCGATGGAGGAATCGCAGTAAATGACATGATGGAAACTAATGTTGAAGGTATTTATGCTGCTGGCGATGCTTGTACCACTATGTGGGAGCATGGTGATCACTGGTTCCAAATGAGATTGTGGACACAAGCTCGGCAGATGGGTTGTATGGCAGGGCGTAGTATGGGCGCAAAATTAGCAAATGAGGTAATTTACCAAGACTTCTGTTTTGAGCTTTTCGGCCACGTGACGCAGCTATTTGGTTACCCTGTTATCCTTCTTGGGCGATATAATGGTCAAGGTTTGGGAACCAGTTATGAGTTACTAATCCGCAGTACTGTTGGAAAGGAGTATATAAAATTTGTGCTACAGAATGGCCGCTTACGAGGCGCAATATTGATCGGAAATACAGAACTGGCAGAGACTTGCGAAAATCTAATATTAAATGGCATTGATCTTACCCCATACGGAGACGACATTCTTAATCCGGATATCGATATTGAAGACTACTTTGATTGAAAGTCGATGTCAAAATATTTTGTTTCATTTCATATAATTATACATAAATTGAAAATAAAAAAGTTACATACAAATCCACTGTTTATTTCGACTTTTGTCATTTGATTTTTGCTTCATTGCCTAAAATAATACGACATGAAATCTTAGAATAAGTAGAAATGAATCCCGTACTCACCGACATATTTAATTTCATCAAATGCCTTTCTAGCTTTCTTTAATTCTTCATTCATAGTTAATAAATCTTTAACACGTGCATACTTTCTTTGATCCTTTCTAACTAAGAATATGATATCCTCTACTTGTACACGCCCAGTACGCCCGATTTCCATTGCCTTATGGGTCATTTCCGTTATGAACTCAATAACAAGATCTTCTAATAGATCCACACTCTCGGTATATGGATTCTTATCATCACCAAATCCATACATCATACAGCGAAGTTCTTTGCTGAATAGCCTTTTCCTTCCAGCTGTAGTAGACACAAATTGCTCCTCGCCAAGCTCATCTTCGTCAAACTAAAATAGATTTGCAAAATTACCTATATGTAACATTCAGAATTCAGATGGTTAACATACATCAGGAGTTTCAAAGTTTTCGTCAATATTTGTGTTTGTTGTCATTTTAAGAAATGATAATTGAACGGCAGTGTGTTCATTAATATCTGAACACGAATTGGTGATAATACAAAACGTGTAAATAAGCAATTGTTATCGATATGCGTGCAAGGACAGGCATACCATATATCCACAGCGACTTTACAACGTTAGAAGGACAAAATGTCGCGAAAATCTTACTTAAATTTTAGAAAGTGCTGTGGGTAAATTTTAGAATATCATCCCCCGAATTCGGGGTTAAAATGGGTATGGGCTGAGAGAGAGGGTCTCCAGATCAAGAACATATATAAATATAGCCGCCGCAAAGTTTGTTTTTTTTATTTTATTTAGGTTGATTTATTCACACAACAACAAAAAGGTTGCATTCTGACAAATAATAAGTTTTACCATATCTACATATTTTTCAATCGAACTCAAATAAATATAACAAAAAGATTTTATATAATTCTTTATTCAAAAGTAACAGTAATAATATCCATTAAGGAAAAGGAAGTGTTATATAGGAGAAGGACCCTCTATGACAATATCAATTTTTCGCTTAGAACTTTTTTCTGCAGGGCTTTAAATTAATAAAAATTTAATTTATCAATAGAAGGGAAATACTGAAAGATTTTACAACACCCATTACACGATCATTGCTTATGTATTTTGTGTGTAATCTTTCCTATTTATTTATTTAGATTCGTTTGCAAAATATGTAAATATGGTAACATTTATTCTTTGTCAGAATGCAAAACTTTTATTATTGTGATTAAATCAAACTGAATAAAAATTAAAATGTAGAAATAAAGCTATTTACAATAATTAATAAAAAATAAATACATGGAAACAATTTAATGAAGTGTTAATGTATGAAAAATGCACGGTATAAATGTAAAATTTATAATAATTCGAAAAATTATACATTTAAAATTGTTAAATTTTTAACTTAAAATGCAAATATCTACTGCTACAATTAACTTCTACTACTCTACTACTACAATAAACGCAAACAAATACAATTTTGCGTCGGCTATATTTTTATATATTCATGATCTGGAGAACCTTCTCTGAGCTCATTCCCATTTTGACCCCGAATTCAGGGGATGCTATTCTAAAGTTTAGCTAAAATTTTTTAATTTTTCGTGGTGAATAGCTCTCGAGCGGGGACTCATTGCATTCTCGACATAGGTTAGGTATGACGGAATTAATTCTAGATAAGTAGGAGTTTGACCTGCTAAAGTATCCAGAATGAAATTACGCTAGGGTCACCATAGTTTCACGCTGCCAAATTCCTACAACGGCCAATTCTACGCTACCGGAATTGACCCAGATTTTTTTATCATCATAGGGTTTGCTTAAAATTAAATACATATAAAGTTATAATTACATATGTATGTCGAATAAAGAAAGCTTAACAGTAGGGTACACATTTCCAACTTTTCTCATTTACAAATAAATCAACAAATTACTGATTTTTTTTTTGAGTTCCTTAGCACAGGAAAGACAGTCCTTTAAATTCTATGACTACGTCGTATGAGCTTGTTTTGAATTTCAGTTGTCAAAATTTTACATCCCATTTAGTACAGCAAAATAAAATTCTTTTTCACCATTGTAAATTGTTTTTCTTTTTTCATCGAAACTCAACACGGAGAAAAAAGTCATCGGCACAGCCTATGTTGAATTTTGCAGCCTCATCGTTAAATCTAATTTTGCCTTGTTTTGTTATAACTGTGGAATTTTTATTTCAATTAAAGGTTTTCTGATAGACTAGATCTGAATTTAAAACCAATAAAAAATAACAGTTATTTATATCAACTGTCTTCAATTCGCCAAGTGTTGGAATAGTGAATCGAACAAGCTATATTTAGAACCTTGTTTTAACATGTCTTCTGACGCATGCGCAATTGTGACTCTTCCTTCTTTGATGGAGAAACACTTCCTTCCGCGCAAAAGATATTTTAGTAAATATTTAGCCTTGAGCAGTGCCCACGCCTTACGTTTTCTTCAAGCAATTATAATTTTCTTCAGGTCTTAAGTTAAAAACAATATTATATTCATTTTAGACAGTAATTTGTCATTTGAGCTATTTACAATGATAAAACTGGTCTAAAATGGGTGAAACAAAACTTAGTGGCATAGAAGATAACGTGATACTTTAATGCCGTATCCATATGCTATATAGTACCGAACTCAACTCAATACCTTTGTTGTTGCTTTTACATGAAATTTTTTTGATAAGAGAACAGCTCGCAAAGACTGGGAGCACAGAAATAGCGAATATTTTACTCCATTTATCGTAAAAAATTAAAGTAAAATAAAGGTAAATATTTATTAAGTGTTAAAGATTTTTTATAATTTGTGTCGATTAAAAATTATATAAATTAAACAACAGTGTCAGTGTGTTAATATGATTTGACGGCACCTTCCAGATTTGCCGTCGGATCCTTACTTATAGGGCTTTCAAATCCTTCTTCGTCGGCTCTCAAAAAATTCAATGTTTCTCTTGAAATAAGCATTTTGCATATATTTTCGACAAATACATTGGTTTTACAATCTTTCAATTCGCATTCTCCAATGAATGGTGTAATTGTGTCAAAGTATCTATTAAAAAAAAAGATAAATAAACGATGTATAACGATGTATAAACGATGACTTTATAACCAACTTATTACTTACTTGTCCCAATCTCTTAAATTGTTCAATATTGTATATCTGGTTTTAATGTTTTGTGGTTTGAACACTGTTGATACATGTATTCCATTATTAAGAGAATCAATTATTTTTGAATTATCGAAATGGCACTTTGAATGAACACTCAAATCGATTCCAGTTTTACAACTAAATACTTTTGAATTTTGTAATTGTAATAATGCCTCATTCAAGACAGTCACACCTGTTGCAAATCGTTCAACAATGCACTTTTCAAGAATAACGGATGTTCCTTTATGGCAAATAATACCTTGTTGGGTACTTGTTTTTCCATCGCCCACTAAAATACAATTACTCAGACGTAATGTACCACTTTTTACTAAAATTCCAGTTTGTACGTTCCGACAATCTAAAACCACGTTTTCAATATTAAATGATCTTTCAAAAACAAAGAGAATGCTTTCTTCATCTGATGATGATATTGAAACATTTTCTTTAGTAAAGTTATCCGATGAGTTTGTGACCTCTTTATCTGCAATAAGACCACATATTCTACCGCCATCGGCCATATTTTCCAGAAATTTTACAGTATGTCGACCAGGTGAAAGATAAATACAGTTATAAGTACTGCAAGTGCTTAAAATTTCCTTTAAAAAAAGAATTGTATTCCATGTTTGAATTTAGAATGAACAGTATAACTACCTGAAGTGTGGGAACATTTTGAACCAAAGCATCTTTTGGTATGCTTTTCTTGGCAATTTGCATTAAATATATTTGTTGGTCAAGTGTGCATGGCATCACTACAACGTAAATTCGTCCAGGTTTACTTTCCTTAGATATGTTATTTTGGGCATTTTCTTTAAAATATTTTTCCTCCGGAAATTTAATTTCTTGAAAAATTCTTCTCATTTCTGGGTTTTCTAATAATTCGATTTCATTACGAATCATAGCCAGGCGCAAATGTAATCTCATTAAATCAGTTACTTCAGTTTTACCCATCGTTTCTTCGAGAACTCCTTCGTCTTCATCCGTAAGTCCCAATTCTAGGTATTCTCGTCGTTGTTGCAAATATTTTGATTCTGTAAGCAATTTACGTACATGAGCCGTCAAGGTTTTTTTCATTGTTCGTTTACGCAAGTCATAGCAAAATCGAATGCGCGACTCTAAATGCTTTTCTACCCAATTAAGGTCGTCATCATTATCGTTGTCCCATGGCATCCAAACATGAGTATAAAAAAACCTTAAGCGATCAACACAATCAGCAGTTCGTTCTATGTTCAGTTCGGAATTTTCTTGCTCTTTCGTAGGCCATAGATCCTCCAAGAAAACTTCGTGCTTTTCAAGTAAGTGGACATCCTCATCCTGAACTGCTTGTATAATAAATATAGCTTTTAAATCCTTGAAAATGACTTGCTCGACGTAGCCAAATACCACAGTTGGATATCTAATACATAACTCTTCGCATATCACTCGTGGAATCTTCCACAACGCTTGCCAACCTAGATTTTAAAACACAAGCTGGCTTTATAAAAGCTGGTATGTAATTGAGTTAAGCACTACTTACCTGCTGGCTCAATTTGAAGTTCAATATAATATGACCACTCAGAGCGTACTTGAGATGCGGGTATAACTTCATCTTTCCAAGATAAAACAGTCATAGACTCTTCCAAGCGGTCAAGCAAACACTTATCAAAGTCATAAACTTCCATTGCATAAATTTCAAATATTGGAAAATGAGAATCTTGAACAAAAATTCAAATAGGCTACGGCGTTGCCAATATCACCAAATGATTTCGAAATTATCGATAAGTATTACCAATTTAGGGCTTGTCATCAGCTAATAATTATTGTGAGATAAAACTATAAATGTTAGCACTTCCACATAAATAATTAAGCTTGTGTGTCAAACTGTAGAAAATTTTGATAGATGGGAGTGTCATTTTGACATTTTTCGAGGTGAATTCAAAATATAGAATTTTACCCAGCTCAAGAACTAGATAATATTTTAACAACTATATATGTGTACAGATATGCATTCACCGTTAACCAACTTTGAAAGAACTGTTGCACATTCAAGAGCAAAAAAGCAAGCGGAAAAGTCGAGGAAAAAAAGATACATAATACGTAAGTAATGAAATGAAATGTTAAATATTTATAAATATTAATTAATTTATATTATTATTTTTTCTAATTAAAGGGCACCATGCAGAAATGCCATTACTCATCAGAAACAGAGATCAGGAGGACTCATTAATTGGCGGAATGAATGTAAACTCCTCACTGAATCCCCAATGAATCTCCTCCTGTAAGTCTCAGTAGAATACCTCTGTGAAAAAATACGAAAGCTTCTTCCGCTATAGAATAAGTATGAAAAGGTCGGTATTTTTTTTCTTTTGAAGTATTTGGTATATTACTTATTTTTTCTCTATGCGAAGGGGTTGGAGAAGAAACGGTTGCAAAAGAAGTGAGCGACTGCCAGTATTTCGAGGTAATGCATGTATATGGATCAACAAAAGACAATTACCACCCTCCTTTTTTGTTTGACAGCAGTGATTATTTAGCTTCATTAAGAAGGATATCATCTGCGTCCACCACATCTACAACAGCCAACGGCAACATAAGCTGGAACAACAACATCATTAGACGTGACTGGAAAATGAAAAAGAGTTGGGACATTGCTTACCGTTTTTGGCCAAATGGTAAAGGTGATTATGCACATGCAAACGTCGATAGTTTACTAGCGTAATCGGATTCGGACCAAAATAATTCTCATCTTCGCATTTTGCAGAAGTTATGAAAATGTGATCACTAAACATAAATTTGCTATGATTTCAATCTAAATAATATATGATCGTAGTAATTTCAATATCAGTGATCATACTTTTATAACTTCTTTTTAAATAGTTAAATCTGAATCCATTTGAGATGGCACTAGTGGTGTCAGTGTCTAGTTTTAATGGTTGATTCACATACAACTTTGGCTTCGTATAAAAAGTTTTCGAAGTAAAGCAAAACAAAGCGAAGCTAAAGGTTGGGCAACTCTCCTCGTGTTCTTTGTAACCATAAGAATGTTGGTATTGCAGATGGGCGTAATCGGATTACTGCCATGCCGGTAATCGAAACTTATAAAGTGCTATAATTAAGCAACAAATTAAAATAAAAACGTTCAATTTGTTCTCAAAGAATTGTGGTGGGCAGGGGAATATGTGGTTAAAAGAATTTTTAAGTGGGTTTAGCCCAGCCCCCTATTGGTTTGACGTACATATCTCACAAACCTTTAAGGCTATATCAACCAAACTTGCTCAAAGCAAGTCTTTCTTTCACTTCCACATACAATGAGAACAAGAGTGAAATAGGGTTATAACTACGCCCCCTTCCATACAAAGGTTAAGTTGGAAACTACTAAAAGTGAGTTAACTCGCTGAAGAAACACGTCAGAAACACTAAATCTTACAGTAAAGATGGCTCGGAAGGGTCGCATAGGAATCCGCGTAAAATTTAAAAAATGGGTGTGGCAGCACCCACTTTTGGGAAAATATCCGTATCTCCGGGACCGCCACACCAATTTTATACCGAAAATATCGCTCAGTCTGTGAAATATCGCAATGAAATTCAAGGATTACCTTTCCATGCTAAAAATGCCCTTGTGTCAAAAAGAAGCAAATCTGGCAAACACTTCCCTTAGCCCCATGTACCTAATATACTGATTTTCAACTTCTCGTTAGACTTTATACCATATATATCGATCACTATATCGGTTATCTGTGAAATTCAGAGAGGGTTTCTCTTTGATAACTGTGTGTTCGTGTGCCTAAAATTGATAAAATTGGGTAAATCCATATATACCAGAGAGCATTTCTTTCTGATAACAGTGTGCTTAAAATGGATAAAATCGGGTAAATACTTCCTTATATTCCTTATATTACCCAAAGACCTAATATAACAATTGCAAACAATACGTAAGATATATTAGAAAAATTAAGTGAGTAATTTAATAATTGTGTAATATTGGATATACCATAGTTTAATGTCAAAAATGTGTGAAATCAGTCAACGAATTATTTCAGATCCCATTCACTGCATATTATGATTTTCGTTATTTTAGCAGACTCTATGGCGAATATGACGCTCAGTGCGTGAGTTATCTTCACAAAATTATTGACAAAGGTTTATGCAGTCAGCCCAAAGCTTCAACTAGCCTAAATATACCAGGTATAAAGATTTGCGACTTTCCAGATGACTTTAAACCGTTTATGTCGGTAAATACATATGATATTTTAACGAAATTAGGTGAATATGTTTTCTTAAACATAATGTAGTTCCGCGCTAACTATGAATGACATCGGTCTAGACTGTTTTCTAAGTCCCTTATTCCTATTATAATGAATTCCGTTTCTCTGGTTAAGTTTTCCTTATATGTATGTATATATATGTTTAATTAAGCCATTTTAGTTGAGTTTAAATCGTACATATCATTTGAGATAATTTTTAGATTTTAATATAAATATCTGGGACACGAAGCAAAATATAGTAATGAAAGTATGTGAGACTATGATCCGTAATATAAGTTCATTAGATACCAAATATGATTTATCCATTCAAGGTTCGCCGAATAATGAATGTTAAATTCTTATGCAACATTTTTAAAAATAAAGTTTTGTCATCACCTGGAAGAATTTCCCCGCCTTTGATCCTTGCAGATGCCGAGAGTATAAAATGTTCGGTTACACCCTAACTTAGCTCTTGTCAACACCTGAAAATATGCTCCAACTTTGATCTTTGAAAATTGCGAGAGTATAAAATGTTTGATTACACCCGAACTTAACCCTTTCTTACTTGTTGTTACTAATTTCCTTATTTCTATTATTTTTCCATTGGATCGAAATACATTTCTGAAGTATGCATGTCTATTTAGTTTACCGAATCTATTAAGATGGAAATAACAAAACACGAAATAATAACTATGACAGAGAAACACGGAAAGCAAATCGTTTATACTGACACACCCTATGTTTGCTTCGCATCGATAGCAAAGTGTGAATTGTCAGGGGGCTGCTACACGTTCAATAATTATTAATGCGATCCAGGATTCGATATATCAATCTAGCATACAATATTGATTGATCACCATAATATAACATTGTGGCGAATACGCATTCCAAAATCGACGATAACTAGCCAGAATCTACCAGACATCGAAACTAGTGGTTGTTGGAATGTCAGATTGTTCGAATAGCGATATTGTAGCGAACTCGAATGTCCGAACAAAACAGAATCGGCGAAAAGCTGCCAGAATCGACCAGATGGCGAACCTAGCAGTTGCCAGAATGTTCGAGTGATGATCTGTTGATAACGATCTACTATATAAGGGCTGTTGGAGTGGCAGCAAAACACAGTTCGAATAATAGTGTTGCTAAGTTAAGTACAAGTGAATTATAAGTAAGCTCGAATAGCGAGTAACACAGTGTCAAGTTATTAAATAAGAAATAAAGAAAGGTGTATATCACTTAAATTGTGACTTTAATTGAACAATCCAGTGATCGAACTCAGTGTAGAGTTTCAACGTAAACGATTAATTTAGAAAACCCGTTACAATATAATACAAACATCGCAATAATAGATAGAGATATCACAAAAAATTGAAATATTTTGAAATCTGGATCGCCTTACAAATATTGAACGTTTAGCACATTTATGATATGAATTCAGATGTGAATCAGATGTGATATGAATTCGTGATGCGAAGGAACGAGGTATTGAAATAAATAAAAATCGCAAAATTTTTATTAAAAATGTTTTATTTTTTTATATTCATATACAAATTTCTCATTTTCAAAGTTTTAGTGAATTCATCACAATTTAAAATGATTCTAACTGAACTACCTTCCTTTTATTTCTAGGTCTTCAAATCGTCCGTCTGCGATAAACCACATCGTTTAGTCGTTTAAGAACTTGGTATGGTCCTTTCGATCTACACTGTAATTTAGGAGACAACTTCTTTCCTTTCCTCCGTTGTGTGTTATATATAAACACTCAATCTCCTTCAACAAACCCTTCAGAGTTCATTGCCTTGTCGTATTTTGCCGTCATTTTATCACTCATGATTTGCGTGCACTGTCTCACCATATCATGTATTTCTTTCATCTCGTCTTCTAGGATACTGTTGGTTTCCTTGCCATTCCTTCCATCATTGCTAACCGATAAGCAATCAGGAACAAAGATATCTGAGTATCCCAATATTTTTGAAACTTGTCTACCACCTTCCTCAAATGTTCTTCTAATGTTCGATTGAATCGTTCTACCATGTCATCGGACTGCGGATGTAATACAGTTGTACATGTTTTCCGGATACCCTATTTTTGGCACATCTCCTGAATGTGCGCTGATTCGAAATTCCTCCCTTGATCAGAATGTAATTCTGAACTATCGGAACACCATATTTCGATAACGAGTCCATCGTGTCATCGATTCTAGGTAGTGGATAACTGTCTTTCTTCGTTACATTATTCAACCTTCCACACACACATCCACATTCCACATAATCCACACAGAACCTCACGTTTCCATCTTTCTTCTTCACCAGTGCTACAGGTGAACTCCAAGGACTCTCTAATGGTTCAATTTCACTTTCGCCACTTTCGCTGTAACAATACAGACTTTCGTCTGTATACTGGTCTGAATAATTTAGCGACTTTATCTTCAGCGTTCCAATTACTTGCAGCTGCTGTCTTTTCAAACTGAAGTTTAAAAATCTATAACGGAATTATGCCGTCAAATAATGGAGTTTTTACTTTAGCAGAGCCTGTTGACATAATTGGACGATTTAATAGTAGTTCGTGTACATACGTGTCTCCTACTCTTTCATCTGCGATGACATTTGGGATTGTTGTCCCAGCATTTGTAATGACACCTCTGTTATCTGTGAGGACACCTGTGCTGAAATCTGCGTCGATATACGTGCCTGCTGATCTTTCAACTGCAAGGACATCTGTGCTGAAACTTTTGATGACATCTGCGACATTACAGCCAAAATCGTGTTCATGTCCATAAGCTTTGATGAACATTGAGCTTTCACTTTTCTCTTCTCTTCCATGGGCTCTCGCAACCGTGACTGCAGTTCGGATTTTATTCCATTGGTTGGAAAACCACGTTGCTCCAGCTCCTTTTTTAGTAGTTGAATCTGCAGTTTATTAAACTTAGCCATTTTTAAGATAATCTCTTCTGGGACTTTATTTGACAATCCCACTTCTGACACCAATTGTAACGGATTTGCTAACTTAATCGTTCACGTTGAAACTCTACCCGAGTTCGATCACTGGATTGTTAAATTAAAGTCACAATTTAATTGCTACACTCTTCTTTATTTCCAATTTAATAACTTAACACTTTGTTGCTCGCTACTTGTTCATTAAGTAGAAATAGAAAAACCCACTTGGGTAAATCAATTATTTTAAAAGATGGATAAATTACTGGATAAATTTCCCGAAACGCGTGAGAAATATGATGACGTGGTTAAATGCTTCAACTGCGGAAAAAACGGTCACATTGCACGCAATTGTAATATCGAATCCAATAATCCAACTCCAAACTTTCAAATCAAACAAATTGTTAAACTAAAGCGAGCCAGCCGAAAAGGACATCGCCTGGCTTCCGCAAGTGAATGCCCTGCAATCTCCATCTCGCAAATAAGCAGGAATACGAGTAACCTTAACACCAAATTTAATTATAGGAAAAACCTCAAAGTGGCGTAATTGAACCACCAGAGAGTCCTTGGAGTTCACCAGTAGTACTGGTGAAGAAGAAAGATAGAAACATGAGGTTTTGTGTGGATTATAGAAAGTTGAACGATGTAACAAAGAAAGATAGTTATCCACTACCTAGAATCGATGACACTCTGGACTCGTTATCAGGCACGAATTGGTTCTCAACATTTTATTTGAAAAGTAGTTATTGACATGTGGAAGTAAACAAAGAAGACAAGAAAAAGACGGCTTCCAGTGTTGAAGATGGTCTCTGCGAATTTACCGTAATGCCTTTGGATTATGTAACACGCCAATGTTATGACTTCTCTATATAGCATCGAAAAGGTAGTGATAATGGAAAAGCGGATGCAATGTCCCACCGTCCCTGTAATTTGGAATCCAGACATTGCTCAAAAGCTGAAGCCAAAGAAGACATTATAGATGTCCAATTAATGACAATGACATCGACAGAAGACTGGGACCCGAAAGAACTACGAAAATGGCAGCAAGAAGATCCAGATCTGAAACTTGTAATGTGTGGAATGGAACAGAACAAACGTCCAACGAAAGAAGAAATAGCTGCGGAAAGTCCAGCCGCGAAAGCATACTGGGCACAGTGGAATATTTTAAAGTTGGTGTCCGACTACTTGCATCGAGTATCAGAAAGCGAAGATGGGCAAAGCTCCCAAGCCGAAAGTAAGAATTCCCGAAATTCTCAGCGAGCTGCACAACGGTCCATGTGGAAGGCACATGGGAGTCACGAAAACCTTGGAGAAGATAAAACAAAGGTTTTATAGGGCTGGCTGTCGTCAATCAGTTACGGAGTGCATTGCCAATTGTGCTGAGTGCATTGCAGCTAAAGGCCCCAGATCCAGTAGTCAAGGCCATATAAAGCAGTATAATTCAGGGGAGCCATTCGAGCGCATTGCCATGGATGTAGCTGGTCCATTTCCCACCAGTAAATTAGGAAACAAATATGTTTTGGTAGTCATGGACTCTTTCAGTAAATGGCCAGAAGTATACCCGATTCCTAATCAAGAGGCTGAAACAGTAGTGCACATATTCATCAATAACTGGGTAACGAGATATGGTGTTCCTAGAGAATTACATTATGATCAAGGGAGGAATTTTGAATCAGCACTAATTCAGGAGATGTGCCAAAAATAGGGTATCCGAAAAACACGTACAACTGCATTACATCCGCAGTCCGATCGCATGGTAGAACGATTCAATCGAACATTATAAGAACATTTGAGGAAGGTGGTAGACAAGTTTCAAAAATATTGGGATACTCAGATATCTTTGTTCCTGATGGCTTATCGGTCTGCTATACATGAAACATCGGGGCAGACTTCAGCAAGGAATTTTTGGAAATAACCTATGGTTACCTATTGATTTGAAGTTCAGAATTGGTGAGACAGCGCACGCAAATCATGAGTCATAAAATGAGGGCAAAGTACGACAAGGTAATAAACTCTGAAGGCTTGAAGATTGAGTCTTGTTATATACCCCGCAATGAAAGAAAGGCCTATCTCCTAAATTACAGTGTAGTTGGGAAGGATCCTACCAGGTTGTCAAACAACTCAACGATGTGGAATATCGCATACAGACCATTGGAAGACCAAAGAATAAAATGAAGGTAGCTCATTTAGAACGGCTTGCAGCGTATGGTACCGCAAATATGTCTAGTCGGGACGATCAGACTTTGGTGGAGGGCAGAATGGCGAACACGAATTCAAGAATCGGCGATAACTTACCAGTATCTACCAGACATCGAAATTCATAGTTGCCAGAATGTTCGAATGGCGATATTGTAGCGAATTCGAATGTCAGAACAAAACAGAATCGACGAAAAGTTGCCAGAATCAAGGAGACAGCGAAGCTAATAGTTGCCGGAATGTTCGAGTGATGATCTGTTGGTAACGAACTACTATATAAGGGCTGCCGGAGTTACAGAGTGTTGCCAAGTAAAGCGCTAGTAAATTTTAAGTAAGCTCGAATAGCGAGTAAAAAAATGTTAAGTTATTGAATTGAAAATAAAGAAAAGTATACTATATAGTAATATAGCCCTTAAATTGTGACTTTTATTGAACAATTCAGTGATCGAACTCAGGGTAGAGCTTCAACGTGAACGACTGTATAAAGGAATCCAGGGAAAATTAGTCGTATGGAGTTATTTATACTTTATTGTATTGATATAAAAATTTTAAGGTGTGTCTCTATTTTTTTTTATTTTAATTTCAAATTGTTTAGTTCGAATAACATTTTATTCAACACAAGGAATTTTTGAATTCTATCTTTGACAAAGCAACATATCTTTGAAAATAAAATTAAATGTAAATGTTAAATGTGAATGCAATGCAATGCGCAACCATAACTGAAACTAATTTTAATGACAATTATTTAGGTAATGAAGGAATCTTTGGGGATTACAATAAATATTTCAAACTCATCCAGAACTAACTCCTCCAGTACAAAAATAAGCAGAAAAAATAATATGTACAAAAAAAAGTGGAAAGCTATAACAATGTCAGGAAAAGTTGTAATATCGAAATTTTGGTGGCTTGCATGTAAATGTATTGATAGCAAGGATCATTCTTGTTGATAGTGGAGATGAGGTAAAAATTTTTAGTGTTATTTAGATCACAAGCAAGTTCAAAAAAAGAGTTTTGCGAATTCTTTAGAGAAAATATGGAAGAATTGATTGAGGTGTGATAATTTTGTAATACTGGGAGATTTAAACATAGACTGGGGCATTGATAGCTGTTATAAAAATAGAATTGAGAGTATTTTAAGTGACCATGGTGAATCTGATATAGATGATATAGAAGAAGTCAGTAGTTGGTTAAAAATTACCAACTTAAATTAAATGAAGAAAAGAAAAAACGATGAGATAAAATTTAAAGGCGCGTTTGAATTAAAAATAAACAACAAAACCAAGGGAAAAACTAAAAATTTTAATATCTTGGCTTAATTCTTGACAGTGAGTTGAAATTAAACGATTACAGAGAGTATATGTGTACGAAGATAGGGAAAAAAATTGGCATACTTCAGAAGGATTCGCAAAATAGTTGATATAATGAGCAATAATTTTATATATTTTTTATTATTATTATTAAACCTCACTTTGAATATTGTTCCCCTATTACATGTATGTACATGCTGGAACCAAACTAAGATGGCAAGGCTTCGAAAATTGCGAAATAAAGGAATGAGACTTATATTGCAATGCAGTTAATACATATTAATTAAAATAATGATAGAAACTTTAAACTGTACCCAAAGCTAAAAATCAAAATGCACCAAAATATTTAGCTGATAACTGATAAGTTTTAATTGTAGGAGATTCACAAAAACACCAATTACGAAACGACTGCGATTTTAGAATTAAGTATACACAAAGTGTTAAAGAACAAAAGAAAATGTTTTATATTGATTTAGATGGTATAATACATTGGCAATAGAGTTAAAATACGAAACCGGAAATATAGCATTTAAGAAAATATGTATTGAATTTATTACAAATAAGAGAAATAATGTGATATGATGTAAAGGATGTTTTATATTAATAAAACAATTATATTAATAATAAAAATAAAAATGAATGAACTATTAAAATTTACATATATATTCTTACTCAGGAGAGCTGCTCTCATATTTTCATACAACTCTCAATTCGATACTTTTCAGACTAAATTTTTCCATTGAAAAACAATTTCTAAGCACAAATTGTCGCTTGAAGACACCATATAATATTATAATTTTAAACTAAAAATCGTGATAATCGATATGTTGTCAATCACGAATCTTGGTTTTGTTGACATTATTGTTATGGTATTTCCTGTCATGCTATCTTAAAATTTATTAGTAGTTAATTGATATAAGTGAAACTACAAATACAGAAACAATAGTCATAAATACACAAGCAATAATGAATACCACCGCCCAATGGATGACGTCACTTCCAAATGAGCTGCGCAATTTGCCAATCATCAATCTTGCAATACCCGGTATATGCTAAGATTCAAAATTTATACATACGTATACATATTTTCAGTAATTATACTCTACTTTTATTCTTCGGACGCACAAGGTTCTCATGATACAATGTCATATGGAATAAAATCTGGAGCAAAGCCTGCTCCAGATGCCGAAAGGTCTACAAGATGGTTGAATTTCTTCTTCCCTTGGTGTGTGAGACGCTGGGCGCAAACACAGTCTTCCAGTGTTGTAGAACAATTGTTGTTAGGAGTACGTTATTTCGATTTGCGAATATGCCAAGAAAATGATAAATTCTTTTTTGCTCATGGCCTCTTTGCAATGGAAATTTTTAAACCGCTGGAAGAACTAAAGAGCTTTTTACTTTCAAATAAGGGAGAAGTTTGCATATTGGACTTCCAACATTTTTACAATATGAATTTATCGCATCATACACAGCTGCAGAACCGGTTACTGCAATTATTTGGCTCACTGCTGTACACCAAATCCAATGGAACCATAACCGAATTTACCTTGAATAGGTGTCGTACATTGGGTACACAAGTATTTTTAATTTACCGTCGTTCTCCGTTGCCATTGCCAAAAGAACTTTGGCAAAGTAATTCTTGGCCGACTCCATGGCCAAATGTAACTTCCATTAAAAAACTTGAAACATATCTTCAAAAATCACTACAGTCCAGAAAACCCTTCCAGGGATTTGTCTCACAATGTGTATTAACACCTTCCGGCAGGTACATAACGCTAAGGTGATTATTCTGGTATAAAAGGGTAGCATGATATTAATACCAAAGCAATTTCAGATTTTTTTCCTCTTTACGTAAAACAGCTAAGAAAGTCAATAATAGGTTGAAACCGTGGATTGAGGAACAAACGCCCGGACCGTTTCTCAATAATGAACCCCCTAAAGCAAATGTGTTTATTACAGATTTTGCTAGTTTAGATAATGGACTATTCTGTAAGATGGTTATAGGGCTTAATTATAACATTAGAAATCTGTCAAGAATTGGTGATAATTAAAGTTGAATTTTTATCCGATGTACAAACATAGATAGCCGTTTAGTTTAGTATTTAGAAATGTTATTTTCTACGCAGTAACATAAGGAGCACTCGTAATACTTTTGTATATACATATATAGAATATTTATAAATATATATGGGATTCTCAATTTACATTTTATGATTATAATATAATTACTTATATTTGTAAAAACTTTATTTTAACATTTTTCATTTCATATATATTGTAACAAACTTAGTATAGTTTGAACTTATTAACACTTCAAGAAAGGTTTGTTTGGATAGTTTTTATTTTATTATAAATTTGGTTATGGTCTATTACACCCTCCCCTCTTCAAATTACCTCTTCCAATCCAACGAGTTTCAGAATCCTAAATCCTACATTGTACCAATTGATCTGCGCTCGAAGAGTGAATGCCCAAGAGTCTCCACCACAATGTCGCAGTCGCGACAGTTTCCTTTCAACCAATGCCCATTTGTACTTATATCTTAATATAGTCTACAAGCTATTGCAGTATAATATACAGAAAGGAGTAGAGTACCACCTCTCCATTCTCGAAAGTGTGCGAATTGGATTTCGGTGGTTAACTGGTGTTGCGCGAAATTGATAGACCTGCCAGCGCGAGTTTTCCTTTCAGAGCAGTCGTCCTATTTTCATTATCTACTATCTTCGCCGTCCTCTTAAGAAAAAGGCCCAGGTTGAAGGGCCTTAAAAGCTAAGCCAAGGCACACCATTTCCTGAGTGCCAAGAGTTTACTTGACCATCAAGAATTCTTGGTCTCATCGTGCATACAGACACGTAACAACTTCAGTGCTCTCCATAATCTGAAAAAGATATAGTGCATATGTGCTTTAACTCTTTCATATGGCGCCGCTATTAATAAATTGAATGATGTCAATTCAAATTAAATGATTTTGTCATCTGCAATGTGATTAGACCTTCCAACAACTTGTTACAAAGAGTGATATAGAAAACTTTTTTTTGCCCTAGTCATTCAGGTAGGCCAAGACCCCAAATTTTCTGTTTAGATTTCTTTATGCCGTCTGCTGTATTCCTTGCTCTCCTATTATCGGAGGTGGGCATTTGCGTCAGGGCTCATGAGGAAGAGTTTTCCACTGTAGTGTCGTGCATTTGTAGAGGTGGCATTCCCGTCGTATACAGTGGTATTGTTGCTATCTGTACCATGCCACAGCTGTTGCATTTTGCTTGCGCATCCATTAAATCGTGTTAAAAGTTATGAAAAGCTAAAGAAATCAATCACTCCTTTCTCATTATACATGTTGTTGGCATCAGACTGCATCTGCGTTGGTGATAGCCTGAGTGTTAACTTCTCCGACCTGTATATTATCAGATGCCACTTCATTCAATCACGCGTCAAGTTGAGCTGTTAAGGCCTGAAATTTTGTCAGATCAGAAAAAGCAAGCGTTTTCGATCTAGCTATGGCAATTACAAAGAAAATAGGTTATTTGTTCACTTAGAAAGAAATAATTTTACCCATATATTTTTCTAAGAATTTGGGAATACCATGAAAACGGAATAACATCTTAAAAATTCCATATCTAAATATGACCATTTTAATAAATTTTATTATATATCTTCCATATAATATAGGTTCAGCCATGGGCAGAGATTTTGTGCACCCCCTCATTTTTCTATAATATAACATTTAAACAAAGATATTTCTTTATTTCTTTACAAAATTTATTAATTACCCATTAGAAACTAAAATAACTTCAATTACGTAATATCTGTAAATAATAATTTACTAATTTTCAATTATATATATTTAGTGCTGGACAAGTATTCAGCAATTTTTTTTCTCCAAGAAATATTTATAGTAAATAAAGAAAAATTATTCAACAGTATGTCCTAACTGAATAATATTTTGTGGAATA
Source organism: Bactrocera minax (assembly GCA_021498325.1). Taxonomy (NCBI): domain Eukaryota; kingdom Metazoa; phylum Arthropoda; class Insecta; order Diptera; family Tephritidae; genus Bactrocera; species Bactrocera minax. Next base: position 1,737,882 of record JAKEEE010000047.1, read on the forward strand.
AACCTTATTCCGAATAACAGCCTCATACATACCTGACATATTCTCTATTAACTTTTGGCACCTGCCCAAAGGAATAGAGTACTAGTCTATCTATACTCCTTCCTGGACAAGTATTCAGCAATTTTTTTTCTCCAAGAAATATTTATAGTAAATAAAGAAAAATTATTCAACAGTATGTCCTAACTGAATAATACTTTGTGGAATAAACCTTATTCCGAATAACAGCCTCATACATACCTGACATATTCTCTAAAAACTTTTGGCACCTGCCCAAAGGAATAGAGTACTAGTCTATCTATACTCCTTCCTAAAGTTCATTGAACTTTTGATTTTTTTTTGTCCAAGTTTTAACATTATTTCACAAATTTCCGATAAGTCCGATAAAATTCCGACTTGTTTAATTTTTATTTGTGAAAGCCATTTTTACCAAACAATGGAGTTTGTATGAAAATGACATTCAGACTTTCAGATTTCTTCCACCATGGTTCACATTTTTTTTCTTGTATATTCAGGATTGGTATGCTGTTTTTCTCGCGATATCGTTCGTTTTACTATCAGAATTTAATTTTATAATCGTAAAAAACATTTTCCAGTCAAAACAAATGGAAGGACGTCTTCCTCAATATTTGAGAAAATTTTAAGAATAGTATTAAAACGACATTAAGACATTTTTGAGTATGGTGTTCTCTTTAGAGTGATGTTTATGTTTTGAATTGTAATCGTAAGTACGCTAAAATTCTAGCCTTGGCTTTATATAGTTGTTGCGTTATAACTGTATGCAACATAATCACTTGAAAAGGTTCTAACCGATTTTGAAAAAGTTCCGGGGAAAGTTCAGACCACGTTGGGAGAAATCTGTTTGTACTAAATGTGTTTTACGGACCTGTTCATAGCATGGTTTCTTCTGAAAACCGCCATGATAAAATATTTGTTAAAATATGACATTATTCGGCACAACCTCACAGAAATTTTAAGTATAGATATTAGGGATAGATAGATATTTATGTTCACATGCCGCCGTTTTCAAAACAATGAGAAATTTTACTGTAGTAATTACAGAATGATAGCTAAAATATTTACATCTTTATAAAAGGGACATATTATTACTTAGTAGATACATCTTTCCTGGTTTTTTCGAGATAGTGAAATAAAAAAATTAATAAAAAAAATTGAGCTGCTTATATTAATTAATTTTCTGTTTCATTTAGAGAAGAACCTCATAGTATATCTGGTATTCACTATAATTTGCAGCTTTTTGGATGCGTTTTTATTACTTGTGGTGTGACATTTTGTACAAGCTGATTTAATATTTTGCTTATTAGATTTATGACGAAATTAGGCACCAAATATATACAAAAAAAAAACCGTGCAAATTGTTTTTTCTATTGTTAATTTTCTAAGCGTATGTACGTGGGCGAAAGGATAAGTGCAAAAGAAAACCGAAAACTTTGGAAATCCCGATTTGTTTCTCAACATAGTCTCCTTTTAACTCGAAATGTAAACTTGACCCAGCGATGCTCCGATTTCTACCTTTCTAACATTTTTTTTCTTTAATTTCTAACCCTTTTAGAGATCTGCAAGGTAGGCCTCGGTGGCGGCGATAATGTTCTCATTTTACTTAAATTTCTGCCCGAAATGACTTAAATTTTTAAATCAAAAGAAGTCACACGGGCCCAATCTGAATAATATAATGGATAAGGCAGCAGTTCGAAGCCAAATTCGTATAATTTAGCCGCGGCGACGGAGATATGAGCCGCTGCGTTGACTCTGACCATTTTGCACTTGAGCGTTTCACGCATCAAAAGAGTATTTCACGCTTCTTCAATCGGCGGTCTGCCAATATGAGATCGTGGAATTTTGTCACGTTATCCTTCGCGGTAGCCGTTTTCAGAGCACCTGGCCTTGGCTCATCATTAACTGACGCGACAACGCAGAAACTTGCTGAACCAGTTTTTGGCGCCATCGAAGGAGAAGAGTCACCATATACAGCATCAAAGCGCTCTTTCATATCTCTTCCAAAAACCAGAATCGAATTCTCCGCCGATTTTGTTTTTTTTTTTTCATTTTTCTAAAATCCCCTCCCACACGCGGTCCAAATTAAACCACGGAAATTGAATGAGCAATTTCCACCTGAATGGAAATTCCATGGGACCCACATCACATCATTGAGCTTCTGCTTTATTTTAACGTAATCAATTTAGTTTTTTATTTAATATTAAATAGTATTATTTATCATATTGTTAAAAATATTAATAATATGTATTCAACATTTATATTCGAACGTTTAAGCGTGAAGATTATATAATACACAGATTTTACTAATAAAAAGAATCTACAAACATGATATTTATCTAAATGCTAATCTATGAGAAAACGTACAGCCTTTGGCATTTTAGCTGCCGCTACTTCACTGCCATCAATGAACTTACCTCGATCAAGGTAAGAATGCATTTCATGCATAATTTTTTCAATTTCCATTAGTGATTCTCTAAAACGTCGCTGCTCTTCACTAGAGATGTCGTTAGATACATTTTCCTGCTCATTGTTAAAGCGATTACATAGCAATCTTAAACGTGACGTGGAGCGTTCCATATCACGTAGATGCATCAATGCTACTGCGTTAAAATCTCTTCCTAAATTGTTAGAGTTCGAAGTGATATTCTTGATTGGTGATTCTTTATTGGATTTATTTGGTGTGTTTCTTGCCGATGAGTCAATACAATCATCGTACTTTAACATTTTTTTCGTTATGAATCTTCCTGGTGCCACTGACTGCACGAATTCATCACTTATTGACGACGACGCTTTAATAGGCGATGGTGAATACGAAGATGTGTTGAATAAATGTAATTTATTTAGTGGCTTTTTCAACAAAGCATCCTTGACAATACTTAAGTTTAGGGAAATTCGACTTGAGTTTAGCGAATCGCTTAATGTTGCACGGTCGTCACTTTCTAATGTCTCCCAGTTCATATCTACACAATTAAACAGACTATCGCCTGTTAAATCGTCATTATTACGCACCATATCGAGCCAAACACTGAGCCTTGCAATAGGCCATTCGGCTTTACGTTGAAGAGTTTTATCAAATAGTAACACGACGGTATGAAATATGCCGAATTCGTCAAGTATCTGGGAGTGTCGAAATTCTATCTCCATACCCAAGCAACGACACCGTTGCGTTGCTTCCTTTACCTAAAAATATAAATCCATGTATAATTCGTTACCACTTGCTTGTTTGTAAGATCTTACGGAACTTTATAAATATAACATATAATAACTGTCTCCGATTCGCTAAACTTCCGAGAGTAGCGAATCGAACAAGCAGTTTCAAATCTAATAGATTGGCTCAATATTTTTACACATGAGACATTTTAACATGTTTTCTTTATGAAAACATGCGGGAGCAATTGTATTGACGAATGCGAAAAAATTCACTAAGCGGAGTCACACAATTTCAAATTTTGTTACAGCAAATAAGGTTGTGCTTTTATTGTTAATTATCATCCCTGTTAGGCATGGCTACTAGCGCGACTATAAAAGCTGCATTATGTTTGGCTACCGACCACTAGTGGTTTAATAAAATTGTTAGCAATACTATATCATTGTTATCCATTTCCTTATGTTTAATTTTAAGAATTCTTTCGCAAATTTGAGCAATGTTGCCAATACTTCAAACGATGCTTCTCAATAATGTAAATTCTGAGTTGCTATATGCGTTTTCTGGTATATTGAAATCAGTAGCCATACGCAATACAAAATGAAGTCATACACTAGTCACCTTACAAAAAAGGGGCGTTAATTATATATTGTGTCCATAATTGTATATATGTACTGTCGTTTGTGTTTTTAATTTAACTATCTTTACTATTTTATTGAAAGCAACCCTGTTATAGTTGCTGAACACAAGACGCCTTGTTATGTAGCTTTCTTTTGACATAGTAATGTTATGAGCGTAGAACTTTTGTTCACAAACTTGTGTTTACGCATGCTCATCATTGTAATCAACAAATTTACACTCCTATTGTGGAGGGCTACTGGATTATAGTTTCCGGTACACCAGCGTTGGATACTATAATAAGATTTTACTTTACGGAAGGCTACTGAAGCTAGTGTATTTGAAAACGAAGATAACAATGCTGAGTTTACATTTGTGGGAAACAATGATCAAATTATTTGGCAGTATTGTTAAAATTTGTGACAAAAAACGTAAAATAAAACATAAAGAAATGGAAAACAGCGACGTTCATTTAAAATCGGTTAGTAGATTTTAATTAATTTGTATGTTGATTATGGATCATGAAATTAGTAAATTTCTGTGCATCCAATGACTGCATTTTAAAATTTATTAATATTGACATGTTTAAAGAATTTGAAAAATCCTTTACTAGCTATCAATTTATACAATTATTACAATTGTAAGTATTAATTTAATCATATTAATACAACAATAGACAATGCAAATTCTCAAAAAGCATTTCACAACAAAAAAGCATGAACGTAAATATTACTAAAACTTATTAAATTCATAAAGTAAATTCATAAATTCATAAAGTAAAGAAAAGTAAAAATTCATAAGTAAAATTCAAAAGTATAAAATTCATAAGTAAAATTTGTACCAAAATAAATTCGACACAAGCAAATATGTACCATAAAATAAATAAAGACCGTTTGCCTACTGGCTGTTCTTGATAACAAAACGGAATTGCCATACAAATGGAGTATAAAACAAATTACAGTACATTAGAGATAAATTCAGAAAAATATGTTAAATTAAATCCTATACATTAAATATATTATATATAATTAAATTGCCATGCCAGATAACATACATACCATTAGCTGCGTCTTATGCAGATTCTTATCACTGGGATTTTGCATAATATTATTAATGTCATTAAGCAGATTTGATTTGAAAGTTGGGGTAATTATGGGAGTTTTGTCTGTATTACTTTGAGTTTCTGCTTGAAATGCTTTTCGTTCCGTTTCTAATATTTCTCTATTACATTTATGTTTCAACTGTTCCAATTCTAGCTTTTGCATACGTTCATTAAAATTACGTTCATTCTCAGCACGTTCAAATTCTATGCGCAACAGAGCTGCACGTTTTTCCTCTTCCAATTCGCACCGAAGTTTTTCTTCCTGTTTATGTAAAATTTCTTCATGAGCCATTTGAAAATCAACTACCTGTTCAAAAAAGTAATACAATTCAATAAATTACATATTTTATTTCTCTCGTGCAATTTACCAATAATACGAAATATAGAAGATACCTAAATCAGAACAAGTAAATATAACAAGTAAATATAAATATATATTATATATATATCGTAATCGTTATTATATATATTATATATATATATATATATATTTATCGTTATCGTTATCGTTATATATATCAAAATGAAACATCCCAAGCTAAACGTTATCAATAAATTTTATTAACATATTTTCATATATTTTTTCAACCTTCCGGTAGACTTTATATCATATATTTCGTTAAATCTGTAAAATATCGCAACGAAATTCGAGGATTACCTTTCCATGATAATAATGTGCTCTTGTGTCAAAAATAGGAAAAATTGGGTAAATACTTCCCATATACCTAATACCATATACATAGCCCCATATACCTAATATAAGGTAAGAAATTTTCAACCTTCCTGTGTGTCAAGTGTGTCCATGTGCTTAAAATGGATAAAATCGGGTAAGCATTTTCCTTAGCCCCCATGTACATAATATACGGATTTTCAACCTCTGGGTAGACTTTATACCATATATTTCGGTCAATATGTAAGATATCTTAACAAAATTAAGTGAACGTGTATTATTGTATATTACTGCCGAAAATGTGTGAAATCTGTTTACGAATTATCCCAGCTCCCTATACTACATATAATGATTTTCGTTATTCTAGCAGACTTTATGCCGAATATGTCGGTCACTGTGTGAGTTACCTTCACAAAATTGGGTGAAAACATGTTCCCTAATATACTTGAATAATGAAAAGAGTTAATGTGATCAGTGCAGATCTTCCTCTATCCCAAAAAATGCCCGATATAAGAATTCCAAACTTTCCATCTGACTTTAAACCGTTTATGTTGGTCAATATGTGTGATATTTTAATGAAATTAAGTGAATATGTTTTCTTAAACACAATGTGATTTCGCGCTAAATATGCAAGAAATCGGCCTGGACCATGGTCTAAGCCGCTTATTCCTAATATAATGATTTCCTTTTCTCTGGTTTACTTTTTCCTCATGTATCTAATAATTTTCAATTAAACCACTTTGGTTGAGTTTACATTGCATATATCACTTTTGAGTTAATTTGATAGATTTTAATAAAAATATCTCTGACACGAAGCAAAATATAGCAATGAAAGCACGTGAGTCTATGACCGATAATATAAGTGAATAATATGATAATAAGACAAATCTGATTGCAATCCATTGACAATTTCGTCGAATAATGAATGTGGAATTCTTCCGCAAAATTCTTTAATATAAATTTATGTCAGCATCTGAAAGCATTTTCCCGCCTCTGATCCTTGCACTTTGCGCGAGTATAAAATGTTCGGTTACACCCGAACTTAGCCCTTCTTTACTTGTTTTAATATATATTTTTTCAAAACCTGATGCCAGAATTTTTATGCTAATGCCATTATGTTTGAAAAAAAAAGAAAGTAATATTGTACTAAGCAAAAAATTTAGTTCGAAGAAGGACACAAACGCTGTCATGATAGCTATGCACTATCTCATAAGTAATAGCGTTGACATGGGAATGATCCACGTTTGAAAATGCCCAATCAATTTGTATATTTGAATATTCTACACCAAGCAGGGAACTAAATTTTTTTCTTGGAGAAGATTTCTTATTGTAGTTCCTATAGACTTTAGACAAATATTGAAATCTCCAACAATTATGACATTTTGGTTGCACAACTCAGTAGTAAGTAGGTGCACAAAGAATAACCTTCAAGGAATTTGGATTGGATCCAGGTGTAGAATTGAAACGAAACTTTGCTTTGCGTTTGCTTTAGCTTTGTATATTGCAGATATCAAACTACTCTTTCCTACACCTGCACCGCCACCAATGAACTCATAAAATGGGCGACTTGGTTTTAACTGGTGTATAAAAAGTGTCAAATAGTTTATTTGCTTAATATTTAAACTATGAATTAAAGAAAATAATTCCTCAACCGGAATTATAGCGGGTAATTTAATTAGTCTAATATTGCAATCAGATTCAGTTTTCCATTATTTGTTGAATCTTCACCATGAAGGCCACAAATTGATATATTATTTGGGTTTATTCCTGGAAGTGCTAACACAATGAATTTATTTTCCACAATAGGTTACTAATTTTGTGCACCTTCTTCTAAGCCTATTACATTATAAAGATTTTCTGAGACATATTAAAGTTTTCTTTGCACCCTGCAAAACATCATATTTTATTTCATTTGCTTTGTGCAAACTCGACCGTTATCGTTTTCAATAAGGTCATTCCTGTTCATTCCTCCAAAGATAGTAAATCATTTCCATTTCTCGGAAATACTCAACTCTATCCACATCTGGGCTAAATCTTCTATACCGAATTACACATGGTCGCTAAGGGGAATAACAACCCCACTTTTTGGTAAATTGTCATCTTCCCTCTCTTCTTCTTCACGATCACTGTCTTGTGGTCTTCTACTGAATTTAACAAAGCAGTTTTTAATTGATTGATATCGCTGGACATAACGGTCTAAAATACCAGTTACGAATATTTCGGTCTGAAGAAAGGTTCTGAAGTACCGCTCTAGTTTTTATCATTCGAACACTTTTGTCAGGTTGAAAGGTTTATAAATATTTCCATTATTTGCTTCCGAAAGATGGACCCAATGCAGCAATAGCATGCTTCTTGTACAGATATTTGTGGCAGGTATAAATTTGTAATAATGTAGGTATAAATTTTTAACTATGTAGTTTCCGGTATTTACTTCTGATGCAGCTTCAGTTAAGAGCCTAGGAAATCCTTTGTTCAATTTGTTAATATAATTAATTATATAAGAACATCAAGCATATGCATTCAGTATATATTGGATATCCATATTTCCCCTATATTAAAAAATAAGCATTTATGAAAAGTCCGTATTTTTCGTTTTAAAAATTTAGAAGTTTGATAAGCTTGAGCTCAGAGCTAACAAATAACCATCAAAAGACACTATTCTACTATCAGAAAGGAAATATTCAAAATCATTTAAATTCGAAATGTCTGCCGTAGTTAGGGTTGAATTTAAAACATTTTGAATTCTAGAAAAGTTTTCCTTATACCTTTCTAACTTTTAAGTTATTTCTGAAAGAGGTAGCATATTTGTGTGGAAAACATTGGTGGATATGATATTCCAAAGCGACAAAATTGTTGTCCTCTTATTTCTCTAGTGCAAGGCCTACTGTGGCTATGCTTTTGGTAACCCACTCACCGAACCATCTGTAGAAAAATAATTGTCAATGAAATTAAGGGCATCGGGGAATGTCTGAAGATCTTGAAGGTTGATCCTGGGAGCATTATTAAACCAATACATGCCATGTACATGCGGGGAACCTCTCTGTTGACACTCCACTCTCCCACTCTCGAATAAAAGTTTTTAAGAAACTGCTCTCCGAAAACACTCACATTGTCTTTAAAAAGCTTAAGGATTTGTCGATAGCGGTAGGCAAATTATCTAGCGCAAGTAACCGCATCTGATTTATCTGATCTGAATGAGGCTATGTCGATCTTGATTTGTTTGGTGGCTTTCTCTTCCGACATATCTTTATAATCAACACTGAGATTCAGCAGCCGATAGATTTATGAAGTTTGGACGCCCACAATAGAAAATCATTGCGACTGTCTTTTTTTTGTTCAGCTTCCCAGTTCGCAGAAGAGGATCTAATACCTTTTAAAACTTTGTAACCATCACCGTGTTGAATCAAGTTTTGGACAACGATTTCGTTTAATAGATTTTGAACCGTAATTCGGTTGTGACCTGAAAACTTTCGAAGGCAAGTCGATGTATTATTCTTAATTTCATTTTTCTCATTAATATATGTCTATATTGTGCTTCCTTCCTTCTTAACCTTCCATAATCCTTGCGAGACGCATTGTATCAATCATATAATCATGATTGTATTCCAAACACCTTAAGTGAATTTGTATCACGGGAGCTTCATCAAAGAATTGTGGTAGAGATGTCACAATATTGTTAACAGGAATGGGAATATTAGCAACAGCACATTTGAGCAAACTCTGCCTTTGATACCCCAAAGGACGGATGGTCATAAAAGGCAATCTAGGCATTATTAGCCCTTCTTCAATTGGCGTTAAATATTTTGAACAATCTGGCATTTCAGGAAAGTCCAGCCCATTTGCCAAATATGTTTATATTCTCGCAACATGTTGCAACAGAGTATTATAGTTTTTTTTAGATAGCTTTTAAGAATTTTGTCAATTTCCATATCTTAGGCACAGAGTTTCGGATAATATGCCAGTTCAGGACAGTTAAATTACAGTAATTACATTATTAGTTATCAAAAGTTAAAAAAATATTGGATTTTACAAGCGCTCAGAAAAAATTTTTTTGAGTTCAATCTTTTTTGTAAGAAATAATTTTAAGCAAAACCTAACATGCTTAGGGATATTTTACATCCTGCCCGTTATAAATATATATATATATATATATATATATATATACAACGAAACTTAGGTACAATTTCATACAATTTGAGTAAATTAAGTATAAAAATTGCTCTAATTAATTTCACTGCGATTTTAAATAACGGTAATAGATAAGAGGGAAATCTCATACATCACTTTACTACGCCAGAGTATAAAATGTTATACTTATAGCCATACTTAGCCCTTCCATACTTGTGTATATTTATCTTTTATTATTGTGTTTACGATTTTAGTGTCATCTATAATATCTAAAATGACAACTAGTGCGCAATATACATAAAGTTTATATGCAACTATAACTCGTGTATTATGTGTGTATAATATATATGTGTGTGTGTCATGCATACATAATAATATCAAGTTTTTGTTTTTTTATCTAGAATGTCAGTACTATTTAGATGAAGGATACTTATTATTGTACACATATTTACATAATTTTCTTATATTTTTTACATATACATAAATAGAAATATATTTTGATTTTGAGGTAAATAAAATCAACATTTGATAAATGAGATGAATCATACACTAAGCAGAGGTGTAAACAGTAAACAGTTTTATAAAAAATTCTAGGGATCAAAATCTGATTTTGTCATGGTCGTGTTTGGAACCCGTGACACATGGTCAACAACATGTTAGGTATTCATTTAATGCAGTTTTGTCAATGTTTTTGCTGTGGCAGCTATAAAAATCTTCTTGGTGCGTTGTTTAATTAGGGGTTTTGTTGTCTAGGTAATCTCTTAAAGCTTTTAAGGAACATTTCATATTTATATGATATATATATATATATATATAATTATGTACCTATGTAATATATTATATTTTACCTATTTGGTGAAACTCACCAAGTTCTTATTTCGCTGGGAGCAAAATGGATTTGATATGCGAAAATAATGTGTGCCTCCGATCACTAAACGGTCTCCATGGAACATTTTTTTTCGCTCTGTCACAAGATCACCATTCAGATACGTTTCAAAATCTTCATTTTCTTGGATTACAAACAGCTCACGACGTATATTTTCGATTATACTGAAATAAATAAATCTAAAATTATATAGTGTTTATAATAAAAATTAAAACATGTTATAAACATACCAATGGTGATAAGCAACCAAAGGACCGTCGAGTAAAATGTCTGGTTGACTGCAATAGGATGAAGTACGTGTACGACCTATCTTCACCTGTCCTTCAGGTAATATGTAAAATAGTGTATTACTAAAAATGGCATCAGCAGTCAAGTTTACAAGACACGCATGCTTTTGGTCGGTCGATAATTCTAAGGCCAACCCCTTACGACGTAGCAGTCGTAATTCAAACTTTCGCTGATCTTCCGCTTCCTTTAAGCGTTGCATCCATGACTTTTGCGCTTTATCCAGTTCTCGTTCGCGCTCAACAAGTTGTAGTCGCAGCGCCTCGACTTCCCTCTCGTCAACTGACGTTTCGATAATGATTTTTCTTGGTGTTGGATTACTATTGGCCGACAAGCGGCGTTGACGTTCATATTCATTTCTCAGCGACTTAAGACGTTCGACTTCTGCGCGTAGCTCTCGTATTATTTTATCATGTGGTGATTCATTCACTTTAACCCGATTCACTATTGTACGCGCTTGACAGGCGTAACGCAAAGTGGCTAGAGTCTCATCAATATTTATATTGGCTGGAGAAATTGTGGCAAGCATAACTGTTTTCGAGTTGCCCCCGAGGTTTTCCTACATTATAAAAAAAAAAGCTAAATATTATAAGCAGAGCTTTACATAAGTACTTATATTAAGATAATCCATTCATTATATGCTCCCAACATGTTGCAACAGAGTTTAATAGTTTTAATAGTTTTGTTCACCTAACAATTATTTGTAACACATAAAACTAATCGAGATAGATACAGAGTTGTCCGTCCGTCTGTCCGTGAGAGCTATAACTTGAGTAAAAATTGCGATATCTTAATGAAACCCGGTACACGTGTTCCTTGGGGCTATACGAAGGATATGTTCCTTCTTTATTTGTTTTCAAATGCTTTTGAAAATGTCTGGGAGTACTTATTTCAATTTGCTCAAAGGCCATGAATATCAGCCATGAAACGTCTAAGGAAAAAAAAGTGTGGAGTTAATTTCTAATATGCCTTTATGACTTTACACTCGTATACTTAAGATAATCAAAAGAGTAAATATTAAAAGAGCAGATGAGAAAAATTTGTTAACATTGAATTTTTTGTTAATTAAGTGCACAATTATGAGTGAAATGGTTGAGACGAATATCTATCACTGTATTTAGGGTGCATCTTTTTGCGTATTAAAGCAGTAGAGATATAGCATTTCCTCCCCGTTTCGTTATTACTATTTTACTTAGATATGCTACCTGTTGATGAGACTTGCGGCATTGATAAAACTTAAAAATAACTCCAAGTTTTTTCTAGAAGAATAACCACGTCTTCAAAAACATAATAAACATAATACATACATAATAAACAACAAACATAATAAAGTATTTGTCATTTAACAGGTTGGCTGAAAAGTGTGTACCGTTAAAAATAAAAACACATTTTTAAGCAAAATCATGCCGATCTTCAAACTTGTCGATACCATTTTCGTAGTAAATTGGGCTTTTGCTTCAAAATAGGTTAAAATATTAAGGTCAGGAAAAAGATGCTGGGATGCTGGGAATATAGTCGTAGCGCGGTTCTTGCAATAATTTTCATTGACGTGTGCATGGTGAATTGGTCGATTTTGAGCACGCCCGGCACCCATCTTACACAGAGCTTTTGATTAGCCAAATATTTTTGAAGGATATGTCCAACGCTAATTATCTCCATAAATCCCATTTTACAGTCATACAAAATCATTTTGCAGATTTTTGGATGTTTGTGTTCATAACCAACTGCATCCATCGTCTTCGGTGCTCATATGGTCTGTATGGAATTTAGCAAATCATTAATGAACGGATGCTTCGACTATGCCCGAATGGCCTTATCAATGGTCTATTTTCGGTATTTTCAAATTTTTTAAATCAAAAAATAGTACTGTTAATGACATGAAATTCGTTTTTAACCGGTTTTTTCAAAATACCAAAACATGCGAAAAAATTCTTTGACAGCAGTTAAATTTAACACACGTCTTTTTGAAGGTTAAGTCTAACTACGATACATAGGCATTCAATTTTAGTGGCTTGGTCCCCATAAAAAGATACGAAATTTTAAACCTCCTTGGAATGAAGGGCCATTTCATTTTTCTTCTTCACATTGAACAATTCAGCAACTAAAGGCATATCAATGGTGCCTCCAAAAACGGTCAAAATTGGTGCACGAGCTTACCTGACACCGATGTATAGCTGAGAACATTCAAAAAATTTTTGACTGACGACATGAAATAATACTGAAAAGTATTTGACCTAACAATGAAAGAACGCTTTTGTGAATGAAACTTTATTATTCGACATAATCTCCAACCAGAGTAATTGTATTTGTTTTAACGGTCCTTCAAAAATTTGAGACCGCTTCGATAATGTGAGGTTTCGAGGCCTTCAAAATGGACATTCGTTTCTATTTTGGCCTCCTCATTTGGGTGAAGTTTTCTTCCAGCGAGCCACTTTTTGAGTGTGAGAAAGAGGAAGTAGTCGCATGGTGACAAATCTGGCGAATATCGTCGAAGAGAGACAAGTTCGTAGCGTAATTCCTTCAATTAATCGGCCGTATCACAAGCTAAATGAGCGACGATGTTCAAAGCCGGTTTTACGGTATCGGAATTGGCTCGTATTTTTTGTACGGCCAAGGACCGTTATGTCGAGGATCTAGCCCTGTTTGGATAAGATCCAGATATTCGCTACAACAATAACGATGTTCGACACATCGCGCTGGCTTTTTAATGCAGTAAAATTGCACAAATTTTCGCGATGTAATCTGGTAAAAGCAAAAGTAGCGTCACTTTGAGAGCAATAACTTGAGAACGATTGGATAGATAAGACAAGGATAGATATACTTTCCATGTAATAACTAAGCATGTATAGTAGTTGGAACTAAAGAACAAAAAATGAAATATTTAAAATTTTTTAAATAAATAAATTTTACGTTTTTCGTCGTATGTTATACTCGATCGCTATTTATTGCAGTTTCACCACTAACTGCTCTTTGTTCGAAAGTGCTTATTTTATCATATACCTTATCTAGATTACGTTGAAACCTGTCGTGAGTATTGTGAAACGAATTTCTTTATCGTAAAAAATAACAATGATTTTATATATAAAATTATATGTTTAGAATGAATGAATGGCCTCTGTTGTTATAATTTACGAAATCAAATGTTTTACACAACGCATCAAAAAGGTCATACCCTAAATGGGAAGCATGAAAGAATGTTTTTATGAGGATTAGGGGCCCTATTGTTATTAAACTCAGAGCGCATTTAAATCTGTATACATATGCATATTCGTAAATTAACAGGTTGGGAATATTATAACTTTTCCAATACTCCGTTGCTTGGTTAGTCATTCCTCCTGTAGACAACAACAAATATACATATACCTTACACGTGTAAATATGTATATGTACACGATTTCACCTTCACAGCGCGCTATCCCGTTTCACTCACGTACACCATTCGCCCTCTCTTTTTCGCCTAAAAACTCATAACATACGCCAACATACACCAACATACACCAACATACACCAACATACGATGGGACGACGACGGTAAGAAAGATTGCGCTTAATTTGTCGTGCTGTTCATTCGCGGGATGTGGAAGTTTTCGTATTCTGTTGCACTGGAAAAAACAACACGAGACTAGCGAACGCAAAATGTACACAACGCAAATATAGCTGTTAATAAACAAAAAAAAAAAAAAAACAGTCGGCAGAGTCACATGCACACATATGTAAATACACACATGCATATTGCGACTATCAACAACGGCGAATCTATAAAAATACTCGTACATGGAAAACGAAAAGCTGTGAAGCAGTGAACGGTGAGCCATATAGCGGATGAGACAATTTCAGTTCAGTCTCTTATGAGAATTCAACAGACAATAAAGTGTATTTTTACGATATTTAGCATTTTTGCACACAACTATACTATTCGCATTTAGCGAGTGATGTATTAAGAGCACATTATTTCAGTTTATTTTGTAACAAGTTTAAGACAAGTAAAAACGGTGTGAATGCACGCATTGTTATAAAAAAAACGTATATATTTTCGCCTACGTACATATAAAAATATAGGCAAGGCATATATATGCATGCATATACTTTTTACAAAAGTCAACAAACGCCCTCGACAAACACGTTGGTTAACGAGAAAAAGTGTAGTGTATAAATAATTGTAGTTTTTACACCAATTTATGCCTATATCCTTGGAAATAATCGTAAATTTAAAACCATTTTAATACGAAGACGACTACGGATCAAACTTTGGTTAACTTTTTTACTTGGAGAAAAAAAATACGCACTTTCTACGAACATAGCGGAAATTGTTTGGTTGTTCAAAAATCTATACAAAAACAACGACGAAAAGCACAACGAAAACGTACAAGTGTCCACAAGACTATTAGAGCTACTATACAACTCGTTGAAATCAACATCAAGTATAAAAGCCGAGTGCACGAAGCGTACATTGTAGTAAAACAACATGGATGTGTGGGGTGTTTTTGTTGGCGACTCGACCATGTCGTACGGTGGGTCAGTACGTAGCACCTACTACCGTGACTATGAGCAGTTTCCCTATGGCTCGTTGGAACAAGGCTCGAGTCCGCCGTCTAAGGATTCTTACAGCAAGGTCCAAGGTAGGCAAAACACCTACGTATACATTTCTTTCCATAAATAGTCAATTCGAGTTACTGCGTTTTTGTTTAAATGATTATCAACTAATACAAGTGACTAATACAAAACAATATTGGGAAGGGGCAACAGCAGATCTATACTTAACAACTTTTATTTATATGCATGTACGTATATGCATAAAACAGTTGAAAAATGTAAAAACAACAACGAAAGGTCATCAATCTGTCTAATATAAATACATGCAGGCTCGCACATAAGCATTGTAACCGAACACACCCAACTAATTAGCATACTTCATTGCATGAGCAGCATTTATATAAGTACGATATCCATATGTGTTTACATATGTACATATACATACATATATATACGAATTATACACTTGCTGGCCTACCCGTTTGAGAGCACGTTTTGGGAATTTATTTATAATACATATAAATAGGCACACACACATATACACATGTGCATACTTATAAAATCTGGTAACACATATATATGTAGGTACGTGTTTTAATAAGTCAAACTGTTATGCAAACTAAAATTGCTCTTAGATTTAAAGATAAGTTTTCTTTTGATAACATACTTATCATAGGTAACCACTCGCATTTTTCAACAACGCAATAATAATGCGCGATATGGAGCACATGCATATTATATATTTATATATATATATATGTTTATAAAGTGTATGTAAACGTGCACAGGTGTGAGAATGCATTGAGTTTAGTGTGTGTAAATTTCTCATCTAAAATTGTAAACAACATTCAGTAGTGGTGTATTAGCATGTGGCA
This sequence comes from Bactrocera minax, assembly GCA_021498325.1. Taxonomy (NCBI): domain Eukaryota; kingdom Metazoa; phylum Arthropoda; class Insecta; order Diptera; family Tephritidae; genus Bactrocera; species Bactrocera minax. The sequence continues at coordinate 1,754,139 of JAKEEE010000047.1, forward strand.
GTAAAATGAAAGAGAAATAACAATAGAAATAGTTAGCAATGGGCTGTGAAACTAAAATATTTGCACAAAATTTATATTTATAATACATACATACATATACGCATTTTTGTATTTTATATGAAACTTTCTTATTCACTGTTGTGCGCCTGCGCGCCAATATGGAAGCATATTTTAAGCGCCCAAAGTACATTGCCGTAAGAGAACAAATTGATAGTGTATAATTGAAAATAATAAGGTCACACAACTGAATCACAATTTAGATTCAAAACATGCCTGTTGGACATCACTGCAATTCAAACTCAACGCTTAGCAGCTTAGTACATACATTGTTTTATGATTCGTGTTGCTTACAGATCAAGTAATTTAAAATAATAAAACAAGCCAATTGACCTTGTTAAGTTACCCATTTGGATGTATTCCCATTCCCATGTCCCATTTCAAATGTGAGTTGCATTGAACGCACAATAAATGTAATTATGTTCATTTTGTTGTTGTTATTGCATAAACTTTAGTTCTTTTTCTTCATGTCAATAAAAAATAGATGTCTTATTTGAAATGAAAAGAAATTTTTGAAAAAATTAGCATACTTTGCTTACTATTTATATTCTAACTTACAAAATCAAATAGTTTTGGGGTGTTCCATTTATAATGTGAATCACTGTATACTTCTTATAAAAACTTACGTACGAAAAGTACGCTTAAGCAGGAAATACCCAATCATTCAATTCTAACTCTTTTGTGAACTCATTGAATTAAGGTAGATTATGTTGTTGCTTGCATTGAAAATTGAACCAGCAAAAATTATATTCGCTTTTTTAATTGCGCTATTTATAGTTGACCTTAAAATGAGATTAAATAAAAGCTTGTTCGCTATGTAGATCACATGAAAGAGACACAGGAAAATGTAATAAAAATTGCCTGTAGAAACAAATCTGACGTGGTTCACGGCGATTGCGACAACTTTATAAAATTTTAAAGTTTTTTTTAAATTTTTTATTTTATAAAGGCATTGTGATTTAAGTATATAAAAAATTATGTTGAATATCTTAATTGCTCGATACCAAAATTAATATTATATTATGTAAATGTTTCCACAGAAGTAAGGAAGATTTAAGTTCGGGTATGTCCGAAAACTATATACTTCCCAGTTTGTAAATATAAAATATTCACAAGCAAAATTGTCAACCAATTGCCCAAGTTTGAATCAAGCTTGAAGTTATAGACCGACTTAGATCATTTTTAAATGAGAGCTGTCACATATCAGAGGCACTATTTGGGTTAGTTTTGTTTCGATGTCTTATTTGTTTGATTTATATATTATTATAAAGTAAAAGTAAAAAGTTTATAAAGTAAAAAAATCTGATGGAATCTAGAATGGAATTCAAAGGTGCCTGCTACACCTTCAATATGGATCGTGATATTTGAATCCATCAATCATCAATATGGATTGCAGGTGAATACTACACGTGCAATATTTACCGCGCCAGTATTTATTTGTGGTAAATGGTGTTTATGAAAGAAAATATAAAAAAAAGTATTGATTTAATATTTGTTTAATTTTCGGAAGTTTTTCTACAAAATGTCGCAAGAAAACCAAAGGAAAGCGTGTTCTACTTTGAAGGAAAAAAATTCAAAGAAAGCATTGGAGCAAAAAATGCTTTCTAGATTGTGAAGCAATCTCTAAATCTTTGAAAATGAACAATTTTGCATATGAATATCTAAAAATAATACATTTTTAATAAACATTGAGCGATTTTTATTTATTTCAATAATTCGTTCCTTCGTATCGCGAATTCATATCGCAAAATGTGCTTAACGTTCAATATTTATCACGCGATCCACGAACTGCGATCCAGATTTCAATATTGTGTGCTAAACGTTCAATATGGATCACGATACTGGATGGCATCAGTAAATATTGAACTTGTAGCCACCTCAAAAGAAACATGTTATGATAAAAGTATGTACAATACAAAATTGTCGTGCTTTCGACATAATTCGTTACAACAGTTATCGCACTTTTAGTAGTTAGCTTTATATGGAAGACGGTTGTATTTAAAATCCGAATTAGCTCATTTTCACGTCATACATGAAATTCCAAAAGTAATATTTCTGCCAAACAGTGTTAATATAGCTCTACTGTGGTTCCATATTTTGTAGCTTAAATGCATATATTTAACATTTTTAATATAAAAATTTCAGTCAAACAGATTTTTGCATTCTAAATAAAAATGTTTATAGTTTCTACTAATTTTATTATGTTAATTAATGAAAAATAAATTTATAATTTAATCAATTTAGAAAATTAAATGAGAGTAAATTTCACAAAAACTCCATAATGCATCGAATGACTGCCTTATTATACAAAAACTGTCGAAATCGAAATGTAACGTGACCTGATTATATTGGGTTGTTCGGAAAGTCATTTCGTTTTTTTTGGGGAACATGAAAGACAGTTTTCGTATAATGAATAAATATTTTATTAAATTATATATTGGCCATTCTGGTCCAACACCTTTTGCCATCTTTCTGGCAATAACATAATTCCCCTCTCATAAAAGTTTTGGTCCTTGCTGGCAAAAAACTCGTCCAGGTGCTTTTTGACATCTTCATTTGAGGTAAAGGTTTTGCCATCCAAAAAATTTTGCAGGGACCGGAACAAATAGTAGTCGGAAGGCGCCAGATCTGGAGAATATGGTGGATGTTGCAGTACGTCCCATTCAAGCTGTAAAAGTTTTTGGCGAGTGACCAAACTTGTGTGAGGTCTCGCATTATCCTGGTGGAACACTACACCCTTCCTGTTGATTAATTCGGGCCTCTTCTCTTTAAGTGAATCATTCAATTTGTCCAGCTGATGACAATAGACTTCTGAATTAATCGTTGTATTGTCCGGCAAAAGCTCAAAAAAAACGATTCCTTTGACATCCCACCAAACGGAGAGCATCACCTTTTTTTGGTGAATGTTGGCTTTTGACACGCTTTGAGCCGGTTCATCTTTTCTGCTCCATGACCTCTTGCGTTTAACATTGTTGTATACAACCCATTTTTCGTCCCCAGTAATAATCCGCTTCAAAAATGGATCATTTTCTAGACGTTTGAGGAGCGAATCACACGCGTCAACACGACGACACAAATTTCGCTCGGTAAGGACATGGGGCACCCACACATCGAGCTTCGAGGTTAAGTCCATGCCTTTCAAATGGCCATAAACAGTTGAATTCGACAAATTTAACCTCTCACCGATCTCTCGTGTGGTGATTCGCCGATTTGCATCAACTAATGCCTTTATCGCATCTTTGTCAGCTTCGACCGGCCTTCCAGACCGTGGTGCATCTTCGACATCAAAATTGCCGGATCGAAATTTTGCAAACCAGTTCTGGCACTGGCGTACTGTTAACACGCCTTCTCCATACACATCCGTCAATTTTTTTCTCGCTTGGACAGCATTTTTACCTTTTCTGAAGTTAAAAAGTAAAATATGACGAAAATGCTGCTTATTGCTCTCCATATTTAAAAAGGCACCAACCAAAAACTACTGGGTAGAATTAATAGAACTTTTTCACACACAAGCCTTGCAATATCAGCTCTCATGACATATAATGGTTATGGGGCTTAAGTGTGAAGTTAATTTCGAAAAAACGTAATTAAGTCCTCTGGCGGGAAAAAACGAAATGACTTTCCGAACAACCCAATATTAATGGGTTTTATATACCTTGTAGTACTTTATATCCCAATTGAGTTCGTTAAAAGCCTTAAGGGACCCTTTATTGTTGAAAGTTACTTTTAAATGGAATTAATTTGTAACTGAAGACATTTTTTTCCAAGCGTATTTTATTCCAAGTAGTGTTGTATTTTGAGGAGTTTAATAGATTTGCTAAGATTTTAAAAGTAATTGTTTGTATTTTTGTAGTACACAAGAAAATTTTACTCAATATATTTCATAGAGTTTTTCATGGTTGAGTTAAGATTTAGTTGTGATGGTTAAACGAGTATTAAATTCTGAGAAACGAGTACAACTTTCAGTAATACATACATCAGGCATATTAATAAGCTTGTATGCATAAATTTATATGTATATCAACCCAATTATTATAAAAAAAATCATTGCAATAGATTAATTTTCCCGCAAATGTCATTCCTTCTATTGATATTGACTAGACGTTACATCTGCACTGGTTAAATTTATATACATACACAATGATACATGATACATGCATGATACATCTACATGCGGGGTTTACCCGCATACAACTGTGTATATATGTATGTGTTTATATGCATTTACAATTAGATTAAGCGGTTCGACATTGGTAAACTACAAAAGAGATCAATTTAAATAAAAATTCCCCGTAAGTATATTTAGTAATACGCAGATAATCCCCAATTTCTTTAGCTGATGAATTGAAGTTTTTCAAAAGGTCTCTTCTCAAAATTATCGATACTCACTTTGCCAATAGACGTACTTCATTTTAAAAGAACAAGTAAGACTAACCGCAATCCTGAATAAAAGGTAAAAGCGGTTCATTTGGACTAAATTTAGAGGCAAATTCTTATTACATAGACATATTTATGAATGCAAATATATATTATATAAATATAATTGTGTACATGCACATACATATAATCCCAGGAACCAAAATTACTTTTGAAAATAACTGAAGTATTATTTAGTATTTTAGCGTTTTCTTTTATCACAAAAATGTTGCATTTATTCTGCTCTATGCTCGGGTTGTCAAATTTGCGTGTTCTCCTCTAAACATTTTTTCAGGTTCGTTTGTTCTTTTCTCAAAACTTTGCATTCTAAATAGAGTAAAGTGCAACATTTTATATCCATCTCAAAATGTAAGACTGACAGTTGCCCTCCGGATGTGAGTTTATCATTTTTGATAGCTATTTTTTGGAATCAAGATTTTCTAGTAAATATAATGAATGAATCAGTTTTGTTAAGCTCAACAAAGGAAATTGCGAATGAGTTGGTGAATTCATCATCATCCTAACCTGAGAATGAAATGGGGATGCTAGTTCTTGGAAGACTTTCCCTACCTAGAGTAAAAAGATTCGTAGAAGACGCTGTGAACGCTTACTCAGAGTCAGAGGTAAAAGAAAAAATATTAAATGAGAAGCACGTTTTCATTATATTCGTAAATTATAGTTTAACAAGAAAGGCCTAAGTTTGGGTGTAACCGAACATCTTATACTCTCGCAATGTGCAAGGATCAGAGGCGGGGAAATGCTTTCAGGTGCTGGCATAACTGTAAATTAAAAAATGTTGCGGAAGAATTCAACATTCATTATTCGACGAAATTGTCAATGGATTGCAATCATATTTGGTATTTTATTAACTTATATTGCAGGCCATAGACTCATATACTTTCATTGCTATATTTTGCTTCGTGACAGAGATATTTATATTAAAATCTATCAAATTAACTCAAAAGTGATATATGCGATGTAAACTCACACAAAGTGGTTTAATAAATATATTAGATACATGAGGAAAAAGTCAACCAGAGAAAAGAAAATCATTATATTAGGAATAAGGGGCTTAGACCATGGTCTAGACCGATTTCATTCATATTTAGTGCAAAAGCACATTGTGTTTAAGAAAACATATCCACTTAACACTAAATTATCACATATACTGACCAACATAAACGGCTTAAAGTCAGATGAAAAGTAGGGAATTCTTCTATCGGGCATTTTTGGGATAGAGGAAGATCTGCACTGATCACATTAACTCTTTTCATTATTCAAGTATATTAGGGAACGTGTTTTCGCCCAATTTGTGAAGGTAACTCACACAGTGACCGACATATTCGGCATAAAATCTGCAAGAATAACGAAAATCATTATAAGTTATATATGGGAGCTGGGATAATTCGTTCACCGATTTCACACATTTTCGGCAGTAAACTATGGTATATCCAATATTACATGTTTTACCAAGATATCTTACATATTGACCGAAATATATGGTGTAAAGTCTACCGAGAGGTTGAAAATCCGTATATTATGTACATGGTGGCTAAGGAAAATGCTTACCAGATTTTATCCATTTTAAGCACATGGACACACTGTTATCAGAAAGAGACGCTCTCTGAATATCAAAGAGATAACTCATATATAGACCGCTGTATATGGTATAAGGTCTACAGGAAGGTTTAAAATCCTTATAGTAGGTATATGGGGTGCTAGGAAGTGTTTACCCGATTTTCCCCATTTTTGATACCAGAGAGCACTATTATCATGGAAAGATAATCCTCCAATTTCAATACAATATCTTACAGATTTCCCGATATTTTCGGTAAAAAGTCAGATAAAGGCGCTGTGGTCCTAATATTGGGTATCTGGTGGCTTGGGAAGTAATAATACGATTTCGTATATTTTTACGCATGCTACGCACGCTATTTGTACAAAGTTTGATTTCCATATCTTAATTGCTGCTCGATTTATCTACTTTAAAGAGAAAAGATCAGATGAAACTTAAAATTTTGTTATATGAGAAGTAAGCGTGGTTTTTATTCGATTTCACTCATTTTCTCAGTATATGAAGAGATGGTAGAAATGCCTATAGATGCTCCACCCTACTAGGACCCTCTGTACCAAATAACAAATTTATATCTTAATTTGCTGCTTAGTTATAGCACATTATCTCTTTTGGAGTAGTGGCGTTTTGTGGGCGTGACAGACGTTCAATTACGCCCATCTACAATACCAATTGTCTTACGGTGACAAAGAACATGTGTACCAAGTTTCATCAAAATATCTGAATTTTTACTTAATTATAATTAAGTATAATAATTATATAATAATAAAAAAATTATAACTTAATAATTATAATAAACTTAAAAGTTATCGCTTGCACGGAAGGACGGGCGGACAGACAGTCACTCGGACTTCAACTCGTCTTTTCATCCTCACTATATTTCATTTATATATATATATGTCTATATCAAACGCGATTAGTTCTAGGTGCTACAAACAACCGTTAGGTGAACAAAACTAATATACTCTGTAGCAACATGTTGCGAGAGTATAAAAAGAATAATGATTTTCGCTATTCTGGCAGACTTTATGCCGAATATGTCGGTCACTGTGTGAGTTACCTTCACAAAATTGGGCGAAAACACGTTCCCTAATATACTTGAATAATGACAAGAGTTAATGTGATCAGTGCAGATCTTCCTCTATCCCAAAAATGCCCGGTATAAGAATTCCCTACTTTTCATCTGACTTTAAGCCGTTTATGTTGGTCAGTATATGTGATAATTTAGTGTTAAGTGGATATGTTTTCTTAAACACAATGTGCTTTTGCACTAAATATGAATGAAATCGGTCTAGACCATGGTCTAAGCCCCTTATTCCTAATGTAATGATTTTCTTTTTTCTGGTTGACTTTTTCCTCATGTATCTAATATATTTATTAAACCACTTTGTGTGAGTTTACATCGCATATATCACTTTTGAGTTAATTTGATAGATTCTAATATAAATATCTCTGACACGAAGCAACATATAGCAATGAAAGTATATGAGTCTATGGCCTGCAATATAAGTTAATAAAATACCAAATATGATTGCAATCCATTGACAATTTCGTCGAATAATGAATGTTGAATTCTTCCGCAACATTTTTTAATTTACAGTTATGCCAGCACCTGAAAGCATTTCCCCGCCTCTGATCCTTGCACATCGCGAGAATATAAAATGTTCGGTTACACCCAAACTTAGCCCTTTCTCACTTGTTTAATTTAATTTTTGCTAATAATTATCTGTTCTTTTCTATTCAAATAATTTTCCTATATAAACAAACAAACAAACAACAGTCTAACAGCTAATCAATGTCCTTACATACAAAAGGAAGCTTACATATTCACCAACTGCTGCAGCAGTATGATATACACTGATACACATGTAATCTACTAAATAAATACATACATATTTATGAAATTTTGTATTTATTGGCGTTTTCTTTTTTGCATTTCAAATGCTCTTGAACTAGGTCCAGACTATTCGCTGAAAACCTAGATAAGCGTATAAAGTCCACTTCCAAGAGAACAGAAAAAACTTGTCTAAACTTAATAGCCTTCTCATGAAACTCATTTAACTTAACAGAAAAATAACATACATATGTATATTTAAATATAGCCATCTACCTGACGATTCCACGATTCTCATTGAAAATTTAAAATAAAACATTTTACTATCGGTAAATAATTCTAATTACCTTATCAGTGATTTTTAATATATATACTTGTAGTGTGTATATACATACATACGTGTGTTGTTTAAACATAAAGAAACGGCATTTCAAAATACAATAATAATTATTATCAATAAACATTTATGTACAGAAACACACCCATATGTATAGGAGTAGGCACTATTATACATTTTACAAATATTTATTGTGCATATGTGCAAAATTCCAAATGTTAATATAGTAATAAGCAAATATCTTTATAAATATACAAATATTAAACACACATACACAGACATACATATATATATAGATACATACATACATACATAAAGTCATGTGTAACAAAAAATATTTGTTTAGTTCAGAAACACGTTGCCTACTTAACCACATAATCACATGTGACCGTTGATTAAACAGAGACACTAGGTGGTCGAATAGGCGCTGGTCATAGCAAGTAAATTTAAAATCTAATAAAATTTGTTATTATACATATATGTAGCTTATACAAATTATTTCAATAAATCTATTCTAAATGGACATACATATATATGTATGTAGATAGATACACACCGTTGCATAAAAGTGCCTACAAGAAGAGTATCATTCAGTTAGCAGTTGCTTTAGGCGTATTAAATTATTTACGCAATACTGTATTTTACAACAATAATCTTATAAATAATCATAAATTGTCTTGTAAATACGCTTTTAAGTTGATTGACATGTTTATAAATAAGTATGTTAATTTATATTAAACTAATTCGCATTTGAGAAACCAGTTTACTTTTCCGTCTGTTTGTAACACTAACAGAAGAAGAAGAAGAAGAGAAGAAAAATTTTTTCCATATAACCTAAACAGTTTCATGCGGATCAATACACTTTTATATTAGATTAGATTTTTATATTAGATTGACGTCAAATCTTAAATCTGGAAAAGAGATTATTTGCTTATTTTTCGGAAGTTTTAAGAAACTGCAAATATCCAATTAATTTAAAGTGAACCTTTTTCTGAAGCATTTGTGCATGTTAGAGAAGGGAATATATAATAAATTTATACAGATGTTCTCCTTTTTCTAAAAACCAAAAAAATAGCATGCCAAACAAGAACAGTTTTGTATGAAAATAAACTAACACGTTCATACAATCAGAAGTTCATTACAGAATTTTACAATAGGAACATAAATATTTATTTAGTATTAACGAAAATAATTCATAAATTTTTTTGCAGCTCTTATGCAAAAAACAATGGTTGAACCAAACAATAATTAGATCAATTCAGGAACAAAATAATCTTACACAAAAATTTTAACTTAAGACTAAGTTTAAAAAAATCAGCCATAAGATGTTAGTTATCAGACAAAACATTACATTCTTTTTATAAATTGTTGTAGCATTCAACAGCCTTCTATCTAATATCTAGCTGATATTTTGTTGACCGTTCTTCATTTGGCTCTTGGTTTAGAAACTGATTTTTCAAATCAGTTGCCAATTCTAAACCTTAACGAATAAGTCTTGCGGTAAGTGAGCTAGTTGCACAGCAATTCTCTCTTCCTGCTTCGCTTTCATCGTCATTATTGTTTCAACATTTAAACATTTTATACTCTGGTAATTTGTGAGGCTCAAGGGCGGTGAAATATTTGCTGGTGGTGTCAAAACTTTATATTAAACAAAGAAGAAAGGTGTTGGCAAAAATTTATATTAAACAAGTGAGCAAGGGCTAAGTTCGGGTGTAACCGAACATTTTATACTCTCCTACAATTGTCAAAGCTCAAAGCCGGGTGCATACTTTCAAGTGTTGACAAAACTTTACATCAAACAATGTTGCGTAAAAATTCAACATTCATCATTTGCCGAAATTGTCATTGGATTATAATCACATTTTGTATCTTACTAACTTATATTATAGGTCATAAACTCGCTTGGTTTCATTACATTTTGCTTCGTGTCCGAAATATTTATATTAAAATCAATCCATTAACTCAAATGATCTATGTGATGTAAACTCAACCAAAAGACCGATTTCATTCATATTCAGCACTAAACCACATTATGTTTAAGAAAGCATGTTCACCTTATTTCATTAAAATATTACAAATATTGTCCAACACAAAGGGTTGAAGTCAACTTCAAAATAGGAAATTCCTATTTCGGGTATATTGGGGCTAGGGGAAGCCCTGGACTGATTGCAACAAAATTTGGCAACACGCAAGTATTTTTGAAGATAACTCACACATTGACCGACATATTCGGCATAAAGTCTGGTATAATAAGTAAAATCACCATATGTAGATATGGGGACTGGAGTAATTCATTGACCGATTTCCCACATTTTCGGAATTAAGCTATAACATTTCCGATATTATAAGTTCACTTAGCATCATTTTGCTGAGATCTCATACATATTGACCGATATATACCGTATAAAGCCAACCGGAAATTTTAAGTTCTTATATTAGATTTAAGGGGGATACGGGAAGTATTTACCAGATTTTACTAATTTTAGGCATCACGACAAATTATTACCAGGAAAAGATGCTAACTTTCATTAAGATTCCTCACAGATTGACCGATATACAATACAATGTGCATATAAAGTCAACTTTATATAAAAATTGTAAAATCTTTATTTCAGGTTTCTTATATTTATTCTTATACTAGGTATATGGGAGCAAAGGGAAGTATTTACCCGATTTTATGCATTTTTGGCACAAGGATGTACTGATATCAACACGAGACGCGCTCTAAATCCGATTGAGATAACTCACATATCGACCGATATATGCGGTATAAAGTTAACCGGAAGTTCGAAAACCTTTATATGAGCTATGTGGGCACTAGAGGAAGTATTGTCCCGATTTTACCCATTTTTGACATGAGAGCACAATGTTATCGGGCAAAGATTTTTTCTGAATTTATATATAATATATCTCACCGAATGACCGATATTTTCGGTAAAGTCAGTCGTAAGCACTATATATATAGTGTATATGGGAAGTGAGCGGGGTTGGATTTCAATTTCACAAATTTTCTAAGTGTATAAGGACGTGATAGAAAGACTTATTCTGAGCAAGTTTGGTTGATATAGCTTTTTCTGTTTGTGAAATTTGTACATTAAATTTATTAGTAGGCGGGCCATGCTCACTTTTTAAAAATTTACAACCCACAGATGCCCCACCCTATTGTATATTGTATATTGTATCTTATTTGTATATAATCTATATAATCTTAATTTGGAGCTTAGTTATAGAATTTTAAAGGTTTTCGCTTAACGGTATTTTGTGGGCGTAGCAGTGCTGCGATTCCGCCCGTCAGGAATACCAACCTTTTCAGAGTGCCAAGGAACATTTGTACCAAGTTATATCAAGATATCTTTTTTAATTTCTATATTTATCTATATTAGTTTTAGGTGTTACAAACAACCGCATTGTAATTAAAGTAACATTATTTAAGTGGTATTAGTTTTCTATATCTGCGTACACATGACTGTAGATCTCTTTTGCAGTTTAAGTAATAAATATTTATCTGGGTAAGACTTTGTAGACGCTTATTATTGCACATGCGCCCCTAATTCCACATGCCCCCTAACCTCAGATGAATGTTATAAATTTTAATTTACATTTATTTTTTTTTTTCATTTCCTTACAGAAAAATGCAGGCAAGTGAAATCGGTAAAAGCGCAAAAGAAAGAGTGCCCGTTCTGTAAGGAACAGAAAAAGCGGCCACTCACCAATTATATGCGTAAACGCGAGTCTCGCAAGTACCACGATAGCATTTGCGAGGAACATGAGGAAGGAATTGAAGAGGAGGCTGAGGAAGAGGCGGCGTTGCAGGCGGTGACGATAAAGGGGGCGGTAAGTTCGCCATTGCAGCAATACTCGAGCACACAAAATTCAAACGTCGACAGTTTGAATTGTAGTGCAAAATAAATAAAAGTGCGACAGTAGACCTCTTTTCTTAAAAAGCAATTAAAAAGAGATTTGCGATTGATAACATTATGAAGAATGCATTATGTACCAGGGTTAAAGGTGAAGAGTTTAAAAATATTTTTTATGAATGCATTTTAACGCGTTTATGTATATATGTATGTATTTAGAGAAGCTTCTATAGCATAGCAAAGACACTACCATTTTCGTATTTTCTATACATACATATACATATGTACAAGAATAAGAAAATTAAACAAGGAATAACCACAATAAATTATAAAATACTAAAATAATTGATATATTAATATACAATATCTTACGTTTGAGCACGTGTAACAACAACAAAAACAAGTAACACACAGATGTATGCATTTCTTTTTACACTCGTATTTTTTTTTATATTTAAATCCTACTCATAAGTTTTAAATGAGAAAAAAACTAGAATTTTTTTATATATGTATATATTATATTATATGAATACGAGTATATACTAAACATTAATAGTTGTAGGAGAGAGACTGAATCAGGCAAGTTAATGTTTTCAATATAAACGTAATAATTTATAATTTTTATTTCTAAAACCTTCCAAATCAAGATTGTTTGTTATTAAAAATATTACAAAAAAAGAGAAATTAATTAAAAAAAATTAAAAAATTAACAAAAAACTTACGAAAATTTTGCATAGACGCAATATATTTTGGAACGGCGTTAAATCTGTCTATATTAGACAAAGCATGTAAATAAGTACATGTTATATTATGTGCATATGTCAACTGTTTTGATATGGCTTCTTGTTATTGATTACGTTTGTGTACAATTTGTAGCTTTGACAGTTCACATATTGAAATCAAGCGATAACTAAAATGTAAATGTTGTATCTGTAAGTTGATTATGTAATTGTATAGTATGAACAAATTAAATACGAATAGTAATAATACCCATTCTTGAGATGTTTTCAATTATAGAGTAAGATAAAACTAGTATCATTCTTAAACCATGAGATTTGATCGACGGAAAAAGCATGAGCAGAAATACATTAAATTCCTCCTCCTGGTTCCTTATTTCTAATTCCCCATTCCTCCTGGTTTGGTTATAACGATTCTTGAATCAATTCTAACTAGGTTTTGCTGATTGTAGCAATGACCTTTAGAAATAACCTATATCGACTTATGAAAAATATTGTATTCTGGCTTGTGTTTAGGTATTTCTTCTTGGAAGTGGTCATACAGAGTTAATATTAAGATTGTGTTACTCAAACAGACTTAGATTATTTAAACAGATTACCATAGATTTATTTGAGTTATTAAAAATTCATTTCTACCAGAACAAATTAAGAACAATAATAGTGTAAATAATAACTTTTATTTGAAAGAATAATATTCAAAATACGACGAAGTATTTTAAACCAATCTCATAAGTTTGTAAAGACTGTTGATTGTAATTCCAAATAGTACTGCCGGGATTGGGATTATCCCAAAGCGATGCTTTAGACAACTTTGACATTTTGTAACTTTACGCCAAAGGTACAATGACCAATAAAAACCCCTGGATATAGGAAGGTAAGACCTTCCGAATCTTCCTGGGTCAGAAAGATTTTGCGACCGTGGCTAAATATTCTAACTAAACAACAATTAGTTATGAAAACAAAAACTTGAACGAACGGTACCTTATCAAGGTGACCAGGCGAATTGATTTCAGGATGTCTGACTGTCCGTCCGTATGTTCCTACTTCGATAACTTCATTAAAAAATTATAAACCTTGACAAAACTTAGTACACGTATTTTTTTAGCACTCTGGTGAGGTTCATACTGCAGATGGGCAAAATCGAATTAATGCCACGCCCACAAAATGCATTTAATGAAAAAATATAAATGCTATAACCATGTCACAAATTAAGCTACTTGAATTTGGTACAGAGGATCACAGCGTGGTTTAAATCTTTTTAGGATATCGGAACAAAATTTATCACCAATTGTTTCTTTATGTATACAAACTCAAGGTCGATATCATAATATAGCTTTTCTAGCCTCCAAATACTAAATATGCGGACTTCCAACCTCTGTCTTTCTTTACACATAGAAACCTTAAGGAAATAAAGAGCATATTTTCCTTACAATAATGAGGCATGTTGCTAAAAATGAAATTGTACATCTACTTCCCCTAGCCGTCATATATATGTGTATGTACCCAATATAATGATTTTCATTATATTTCATTGCTTTTATATCATATATGTATATCGGTCAGTATATAAGATATCTTAGCAAAATGAAGTGAATATATGTATTACATATCTAGGACACATTATATATCTAGGAAATCGGTCTATGAATTATCGTAGCCCACATTTACCAAATATAACGATTTTCTACCTTCCGTTTGACTTTTTGTGAAAATATTCAAAACACACTCGGTCTGTTAAAATTTTCGTTAACAATATCTTTAAGTTATTTGAAATCGTTAGTTATAGTATACATTATATAGTATACATTATACAAAGAAGAAAACAACTAAAATTATCAGTTTATTATTCATTCTCTAATCACTTACTTACACTTCAAGTTTTCAATATAGTTTATGAAAAAATTTTCGGACATTTATGGGGAAAAATAAATTCGTGGTTAAACGTTATAAATGAATTTAATCTATGTGCATACATACACAAATATTTTGTGGTTACGTTGAAAAAAACTGGATGAAAAAACTATGCAACCGCAAGTTCAGCTGAGTGCACTCGGAAAGAACAAATAATTAATATAAGTATAAAACAATCAAGAGTTAAGTTTCACTGTGATTTACACTACCGTTGTGTCTACATACTATAATTTTAATACTTTTACAGATTTAAACAAATTTGTACACCTACAACATGTTTCAGAAAATACTACAAAAGACGCGACAACCTAATGAGAGCGCCAATAATGGTATTTATTCAATATAATTTAAATGATTTATTAAAACTGGATCAATCATCTCGTCAATCTTTTTGCGAAATAATAATTTTATTAGATAAATCCATCGGGGGTAAAACAAAAGCGAGATCTTGCAAATGTGTGTCGCCGAACTGCACATGTAAGTTACGAAAGGCAGTCAAGTTGTTGGCAAAACAACGTTATCATTTTAGATCAAATGAAATTCTTGTTTGAGTGTTGAATTAAAAATAAAAAATGATGAACTCTTAACTTCATACTTCATATGTACTTGAGTATTTCTTTGTGTTTTATTACGTTAGATAAGACTTATCTCATTATCTAACTTATACATCTTTCTTTCGTAACATGGATAAACAATATGCAGACAGATGATTATATTACAATAATTCAACTCGTAAAAATTTTCGCCGTCTTTGCTCGACAACGTTTGAACTCTGCTCCCTTGACAAAATTAATTATACAGTTGAATTAAATAAAAGAAAGTATGAAGTATGAGTATACCACATAAAAATGGTATATCTCTTACTTTCCAAACTTCATTTATTTGATAATCATTTAATCAAGTACTTTTAAAATTTTATAGAAAATTTTGTATTGCATTTTTGGTCCTTCTCAATATACTTTTTAGTTGAATTATTAAAATCAATTTCAAACATATTTCGGACTAATACTCGATATAAAAAAGTTGGTTTATAAACGGCGAGATTTTTCATAAAAAAGCTTTAAAATATAAGCGTTATTAACGGAACTTGCCTTTTATATTGTATTTTTATATGTCTAGCTGAATATCGAAAACCGACGTAAGGGCATTTGTGTGGCAGGTGCGAAATCTCATTGCCTATTTTCCATTGTTAACATTATATTGTCGTGAAAGCAATCACAAGTCTTTGTTTTTTTTTCAATGTGCTATAAAATTTCCTTATTTGCACTTGCCATATTCGATAAGCAAATTCTTTGCAAGTAAACGCCTTGTAGCCTTGTATTTTGCAACTATCAACTCGTGTTTATTGGAACGGGTTTAAATATATGCATGAAGGAAAATTTCGTATTGCGTGATTTTAAAAGAATACGAAGCTCGGTCAATGACTCAACTGTGTGGAGTAATTTTTCACATTAAACAAGAGCACAAATCTTCAGAAATTTAGCCTATTGGTACCACAACCAGGTATACTTATTCAAAAGGATCTGGATTTAAATTTGGCAAAGTACTGTCAACAAAATAACCCAAAACGATTTTATGAAGTTTGTACATTACTAATCCAACAACAACCGAGGTTTAGCGAATTTGTACCAATTTTTGGTATATGGATTCATTCAAGTTGCTACATTTTTCTTCATTGGCTCGATCAAACAAATAACGTAGTGTAGAATAACAATTAATCTGGTTACCATTATTATTATCATATCTGTAATAATTATTATTTAATGCCCCTAGGGCTGTTATACGGACGATGTCGAATAAACACAAATAATAATAATAATAATAAATATCTAAATAATACACCAGATAATTATTAGATTAAGTGAACTTATGGATGTGTTCGCTATGATAATAAATACTTTGGACTGCGGAGCGGTGACCTTCTATTTAATTACAACTTGATTAAAGAGGTTACATAATTACAGCGTATCTGTTGGCTTCAATGTACGAATGAACAACGTTACCATAATTGATGGTCAAAATAACAAGGTAGACATGACATACCAACGCTTTCTTTGCACAAAATCAAAAAAATTATAAGAAATTATTAATAAAGATTAGGGTATTCCAATATACGTTTTTGTGATGAAATGGAATTTTATAATTTTTATAGGAATACTTACCCTTAAAAGCCACGTAAGTACACTTTCACGATAGGGTACAAAAACTGATCCATTTGTGGTGTTTTTCTTTGAATCTGCTAGTGCAGCAATTACTTTGCCCAATGTCAATAGACTTTTATTTATACTAACACCTTCACGTATGCGATCTCCGTTTGAGCCCACCATCGCGATACGTTCACTTCCCGCCAAATCAACCAAACTTATCCTACTTCGACGAGTATGACGTGTACCGGTTTCATCAGATTTATTTTTCGGAAAATTCTCGCTACTCTCAGTCAAATTTAAAATAATATTAAATATCGAATGAGAACGTGAACTTTTATCATTCATTCCTGTGGCAGCAGTGGCACGTTGTGAGTTACCTACTGCAAGCCAATTTCGCATTGCTTCATAGGAGTCTACGGGATGAATACTTAAATCCACTACATATGGACCCCAGATAGGGTGTTCCCGCACTTTCAAAGCTGGTCGATTAAAGACGTTGTTTGTTGACGTTGGTGTACTTGCAACATGTATGTTTCCCATGCTACAATTGCTTTCTGATTGTGCAACACAGAGCAAATCATGTATCTTCTCATTATATATTTCAAAATAACTTATCTCGATTTCCGCTCTAATTGAATGCTTCATATTTTCTAAACGCTTAAAAACTTCTCTACAAAAACGAGGTATTATACCGGCTTCTGGATGTGGTACACTATTGCCAGATGCATCATCGTCTAAAGCCTCAATACCCATCATACTGTAAGATTTACCAGAACCAGTCTGACCATATGCGAAAAGACAAGCGTTGTAACCTTGAAATGCTCGATCTATTAAGGGCATTGAAGTTCCTGCAAATACGTCGCCTTGATTTGCATAGAATTCATTATCTGGATCTGTAGAATCGAATATGTGGTCATATGTAAAGGAATGGGTAAGACCTGCTGTGCAATCAACAGTCATGCCGGCCAAAACTGTTAACTCATTCCTGCAAACACGTACAATATTTGTTACTTTGGCCAGCGAGCACTCTTGAGAATTCAAAGGGCGCACGCGTACTGCAACTGTGAGATTACTTATCTCTGTGTCATCGACTATCTGATATGTTGAAGCCGAGTCTGTACTTTTAATTTTTGACTTGCTTGCAGAGCCATTTGAATACTGAGTACGTACTTTGTTCAAAGGTGTCGACATTACGTTACGGAATAGTGACGAAGGTGTATAACATGCATTTATTGCTGTCGAACGCGGAGTAATCCGAGGTGTACTCGAAGAATTATCGGTGCTTAATACTTTATTGAGTAGTCCTGATTTAGCTCCACATTTACCTTCTGAATGATTTTTCTGTGCAGACTCTGATTTATGCACAGGCCGATATCTTAAGCCACTTGGTGTAAATCTAGATCTTCCATTCATAACTGGTGTTGATTCCCCGGTCGACACTATATTTGTACGATACCGAGTAGACACATTTCTGCGACTCATAATTATTAAAGTTTTAAACAATATCGAAAAAGAACTCAACCACTGGACGTATGTCCACTGAACGTCCACTTGCAAACCGCGCGTTGTGTTGATTCGAATTATTTTACAATATGACATTAATGTAAATGCACATTTATCGATAATACAACAGGGTGATTGTATGACCCAAAAATTATTACCTTCTAATTAAATTTTCAATTGAACCATATACAAATATGAATAACCTTATTTCACTACTGGTCGACTTTATCGAAGTTTTAAGAATAATAAAACTCCACGTGATGGTCAATTCGAAGTCTTACAGTGCTAAATTAATAGACTTCCACCGTTTTATAATCGATTTAGCTCTCCAGACCACAAACAGGATTTCATTTTAACCTACAAAAAACATGAAAGATGTGAAGCAATAACCAAGTTTATATAATTTTAGTCTATACGTGCGGAAATTTTAAATGTTGTGGGTTTGTTAATGCCTTCCCTTATTCTTATTTTGGAAAGGATAGCCACGAGCATCTCAAGGCAAAGCAAAACTTCTGCATATTTTAATATAAAAAATTCAAAGCAATATCAAATACCTATTCCATTTACCAAGGAACTTCTAAATTGTTCACAATGATATGCATATTCCGGTCGATTAATTAAGTGCTACTTAAAAATCTTTATAGATACGTTAAAAAAAAATTAATACGGAAATGAAATTAATAATTTTGTGTTAATACATTTATATTGTTGTAGACCATGCCAGCGATACACAATAATTTAAAAATAAGATTAATAGTACAAGTACAAGATTAACGTTTCATTCTGCTTCTTCTATTTAGAGCATTAAACTGTGAATGATGTTGTAAAATAACATTTGAATTAAAAATAACTTGGCAATATTGTTGAGAGGAATTAATCACAACCGGCACCTGCCTTAATATTGTGATGTGACGTGGAGAGTATATACATATTACTAGTTTTATAATCCTGCTGCTTTAAATTTAATAATAAAATAATGACTACAAATGGCCGGCAAAGCAATTTAGGTCGTAAATACCTATATAAAATAGGTCTGGGAATTATATTGTGCGCTATTATATTCTCACTACCATCACTTAGTTGTGGTCATAGTGATAATCCAAGCTTCAAGTATTCAAGAGAGGCTAATGAAAATTTTGATCCAAAGAAGGTTCTCGCTCCAGAGCTCGACCATCGCCACCATGACCATCATCATCCA
This sequence comes from Bactrocera minax, assembly GCA_021498325.1. Taxonomy (NCBI): domain Eukaryota; kingdom Metazoa; phylum Arthropoda; class Insecta; order Diptera; family Tephritidae; genus Bactrocera; species Bactrocera minax. The sequence continues at coordinate 1,773,709 of JAKEEE010000047.1, forward strand.
CATTCACATGGTGATCACGATCACGATCATGATGATGACCACTATCATACCGGAAATCATAAACATGAGTATCACCAGCACAAGGCTAAAGTCCCACTAGGTAAAAATTTTAGTTATGTAAAATTATATATAAAACGTATTACATTTTAGATATGACAAGTATTTGGATACACTCTATTGGGTCTACATTGCTAATTAGCGCCGCGCCATTCGTGTTGCTATATACCATTCGCTTAGATAACAGTGAAGCAATGAAGCCCCGTCTTAAAATTATATTGGCATTTGCATCTGGTGGCTTATTGGGCGATGCTTTTCTACACCTTATACCACATTCCACTCATCCACATATTCATGATGAGCATCACCCTCATGAAGGAGCGTATAGTCACAGTCATAATCACGCTCTTGACCATGAGCATGGGCATGATATGAGAGTTGGTCTATGGGTGTTGGGAGGAATTATAGCGTTCCTTGCGGTTGAGAAATTGGTAAGACTTTTAAAAGGTGAAGAGCATGTACACAGTCACAGTCATTCACAACCAATAGAAACAAATCAGAAACCATCAAAAAAAGCTGATGCTAAAAAGTTAGTAGATCGAAAAGCTGTTAAAAACGATAGCGAAACTAATGAGGTAAAAATAACAGGATATTTAAATTTAGCTGCTGATTTTGCACATAATTTCACTGACGGTTTGGCTATTGGCGCGTCCTACTTAGCCGGTAATAGTATTGGAATTGTAACAACAATTACGATATTATTGCACGAAGTACCTCATGAAATTGGAGATTTTGCCATCCTAATAAAGTCCGGTTGTACAAAACGTCAGGCAATGATGCTGCAATTAGTAACTGCACTCGGCGCTGTTGCTGGCACTGCTCTAGCTTTACTGGGGGCTAGTGGTGATGATGGTTCTACGGCATGGGTACTACCATTCACTGCAGGCGGATTTATATATATCGCAACAGTGAGTGTGCTTCCCGAATTATTGGAAGAATCTACAAAATTGGGTCAATCAATTAAGGAGATTGTAGCTATGCTAATCGGCGTTGGCTTAATGATTTTTATCGCCAAGTTAGAGTAAGATATATAAATGTCTAAAGCATGTTATTCATTGGAAATTATATAGTAGCTGTTTTATTTGTAAGCAAAAATACTAATTTACTTAAAAACTTTTCAAATAATTCTATTATTATAAATAAAGTCTTTGTACCGTAAAATTTTTTCAGTCACTATAAATGTTTATTAAAATAAATAGTATAGTCGAGTTTTGTACAAATTATATTTATATACAGCAATTCACATAGCTAATTTGCCACAGGGAAGTTATTATTTACAATGGGTTTCAAAAACGTTGGCGCAAAACGATGGTAGTACTGACGTAATTCCTCATTGTACAAAAGATTTTATTTCGTTAAGGCAGTATTCGGCCTGTTCGACAGCATCTAGGTTTTTACTATTCTTGCCAATGCGCCAAGCTAGCGAGCAAGCTTCTTTGGCTTTTGTTATTAAACCTTCTCGCAGATAAATTAACCCTAAATTGGCTTGCAAGACGCCTTCTTGTGCAGTATCTCTTAATTCCTTCACCAATTCTAAAGCATCCATTAAATACTTCTTGGCCAGTTCATATTCCTCTAGCTAAAAATAAAAGTGTTAATTAAATATTTGCATACATTTGTTAGTTATTATGGTTTAAAATGACAAGATATTTTTAGTGTTACTATTCTAACATTTTATCATTTACCATTACTTTGGAGTTATATTTTGTTTAAGTTATACTTTGCGTTGAGAACTGTTTGCATATTTGGAATTCAACCCTATACAGATATTTATTTCTAAATCATAAATTCTCGCACTACTTACATTAACACACGCCACACTAAGATTATTCAGAATAGTTATTGATTCTTCATTTATTCGTCCATAAACTTCAACTAATGAGTCATAAGCCTCTTGAAATGACTTTTTGGCATCACCATATTTACCTAGCTTCATTTGCAATTGACCGAACCTAAGGAGTCAAAAAGGTTACATTACAGTTTATTTACTACAGATCAAAAATTTTACCAATTTTTCGTTAGTCCTAGTAATTCCTGGACATCCTTGTCATTCGGAGTTTTCTTTATATGTTCCTCAATGCGTTTTAAAGTCCATGTAAACCCTTGCATAGCTTTGTCCAACTCTCCCTGCAATTGAGCCATGTGAGCCAGTTTAGCGCTAATATGCATTACCTAAAAAGTGTTTACTAAATTTACTGTTTAATATAAATACATAAAATAACATCATACACCATCGATTATGTAGAAAATACCTGGGAGCTATTTTCGCCATAACCTTCACTGAACAATCTTTTCATTACTTCAGCAAACAAATTTTCCGCTTTTTTGTATTGTTCCCGCTCCATAGCAAGATTCGCCATGACGTCATAAATATACGTAACACCTTCCTTACTTTGCAAATCTTGAGCCATACGTAATGCTAGATGTAACATTTGTTCTGCTTTATCGAATTCTTGGCGTTGTATACATAATACTGATCGTTTAATAGTAGTTATCAATTTATCCTCCGGTGTTTCTTCATCTTTTGTTTTACCGAAAAATCCGAATGAGAATGCACCACTGACAATAACACCAATTCTTGAAGGCGCCTTATAATTTGACCATTTATTCCATTTCCGATTTCCTTCGTCTCGGCCAGCTACATCTAATAAACGTTGTAATTCGTTTTTCCATTTCTTCTGGTTTTTGTTGTTTATGTTATTATTATCTATTTGAATACCATTTATTGTTTTTAATTTTAGACTCTGGCGCAAATTCAGCACTTTCAAATTTCGACCAAAATATTGCGAAATACTAAACATTATTACCGAATTCATTTCAAATATTTTTTTTATTTTATGATCAGCTGTTCAAAAGGAAATTTTATCAAAGAAATAGGCACAGCTGAGTGTTGGTGCAAAAAATAATATTCGGTATGCGTGTACCGAATATATGTACATGTATTACACTCAACGAAAATTAATTGTAATCAATTATGCCTATTCAAAACGGACTACTAAATAAAAAATCATAAAATTCATACAGTATTTAATTGTTCGGTCAACAGTCAGTTCAAATTCTGAAGCAGGTAAATATTGCGAAAAGTTTATGCTGAAATGGGTGTATGAATATTAACATATATTAATCCGGATGAAAGGAGGAAAACCGATTGATTAAAGATGATTTATCGTGCGCCACGGTCTGATTTTAGAATTGTTCCAATTGTCATTCGTCCGATTGTCGTAACCTAAATAAACCCGGATTTATAAATGCTTAAGAATTGTCAATTCGGTGGAATTTCCTAAACCGTTTCGCTAAAGTTGTATGCCGCAACAACAACATCTGATCTCTTGTTCAATTCGTGTCCGCTCCGGTTACGTAGATCCGACTCGATCCGGTCGCGGGAACGTATTCTTATGATTCCTAGCACTTAAAATTGCTGATTTATCTGAAATCTGTTGGGAGACACGATATGCTATTATGTGATCGAGCAATCCTTTCGAAGTTCAAAATAAGGTTCAAATAAAAATAAAAATGCTGCGTATAATAGGTTCTTGAAAACTATCCATCTAAACCCCTACTCCACTATGACAACATACAGCACTCATAGCTAACCAATTCTTAGGAAAACTCCAATTGAGACCAAAGGATTGACTAGAACTGTAGATGATTCGGTTAAGGACTGTTACCACAGTAAAATAGCAACAAGCGCAACGTTCCTCTCTTGTTTAACTGAAATCGGCGGATCATTTAGAAGTATTCTATTATTTAGATCAATGTTTAATAAAAGTACCAATTATTATTATTTTTATTTATAATACATTTAATTTTGGTATTAGTGGACACTTATGTATGATCTGAAGAATAGCTTTACTTGTTTCAATTTTTTAAATTAGTAATTTAATTTACGAACATTTGGTCTTATGGAACCACGCAAACAATCATAAATTTTTTATTCATGTTTTTATGCGTGACGGTCATGTGAGTGTATGTGTATTTTACGTTATTCTGAATTCGTAAAAGAATAATCAATACCACTAAAATACAATGAAATGCAGTACAATGAAAAATATTAACAAATCATAATGAGAACACATATCTAAAATTTATGCATGTTTGTCCATATGACTACGTAGATGCATTTATATTCGAAATAAATAATAATCATAATCATAGTTTTCACCGTAGTCATAAATATAATCCTGAACATATTTTTTACGGTTATTTTCGTCACCTTACTTTCGTCGTTCGTCGATATTCTCAACATTTTAATCGATCAGTTAACATCAACACTGGACATATTATTGTTGTTCATATTTTTCACTTCATTTTCTTATTTACAATTTACAAGCTTGTAAAGAATACCAGCTTCCTCAGCTCGCACTGATGTATACGCTGGCAATTCGCTCGAAGTCTTTCTAGTATAAGTTGATTTTTCTAAGAATGGTTTTGCGACACATATGACAGGTGCGCAAAGTTTCCGCACATCGTGAGCACGCACCATGACCACACAAGAAGGCGACATCACGAGTCCGTTCCATACAAATGCTGCAGTAGTGTGTCTCCTCATATTCCTGTATTTTGTTTTCAAGATAACGCAAACGATCTGCTGAGGGTACACGCGTCTGATCACAACTGCTTATTACACGGCCACCGGCAGCTATGCGTCGCTCTATTTGTACTCCACACCGTAGGCACTTCTTCATACGCAGGCCACATTCTTCACAAGAAATTTGATGTTGGCACGGCTCGAATTTAATTAACTGTAACTTTTCATCACAAACTATGCACTCCTGAGGACCAATGTGGAAGGGAACATTGGTGGGAGGCGGTGGTGGAGGTGTCGCTTTGGGACTTGTTTTGGGCGCCGCAGCTCCTTCAGTGCGACTACGCGTTATTTTGCGATTTCCAGTTAACTGAGTAGCACCAGAAGTAGAAGGAATCGGTGTCATATGCACATACTGTGTGTCCAGTACATTACTGCTACCAACTACTGAGTTAGCCTGAGCTTGTCGATCTGAGTTCAGTTTCTTTACGCCTGCTGGTTCCTCAGCTGAGTTGTCAACATGATGAGTTGGAGTGCCGCAATGAGGCGTTGGCATCTGAGTAAAAGTATTCGGTTGCAATGCATCTGTGATGATATCAGCAGCACTGTTGCTATGCACTCCTGCTGCAGCAGCTCCAGCTGTTGCACCATCGTTTTCTGTATTTAAATTAAGTGCCTGAATATTGTTTTCCACCTCGCCAGCCGAATTTAAGTTTGTTGCTTCGTTAATCGTAGACAATGCTGCTGTCGCACCTGTCTGACATTGATATCTCAAAATCAGCTGCTTCATATCTTTATTTGTGATCCAATCGAAAATGCTGGTACCCTTATTGTTTTGTTCCGCGCGGCAGCCATGAGATGACAAGTAGCAGAGAATTGTGTACATGAGACGATCATCGAGTATGTGTGATAGATTATCAAATATTGACCGTATTTTCGGTGAATCTTCTCCAGACGGTTCCGCCGCCTGTTGCAAATTCGTTTTCTTAATAACACACAAATGCATCGCATTGTCGCCATCTTCATCACGAGCCATAATATCGCAACCGAGGGAAACAAGGCGTTCAATTACAGATGCGTGCCCTTGGGAAACTGCTAAGAGAAATGGTGTCTGTCGTCGGTTGTTTCGTATATCCATCTCTGCAAGCCCCTCGATTACCAGTGTTTCAACAACGCGCGCATGACCATTCAGAGCAGCTAAATGCAGAGCTGCAAAACCGTCGTCCTTTTTAACATTGACTAGTTGTCGTGCCAGCTGAAGTATGCGTTTAGCCGCCACAACATTGCCTTTAAGCGAAGCATGATGCAGCACATTAAATCCTCGATTATTTTTTATGAAAAAATCTAAGTTTGGGGCATTACATAGTAGTTCGACAACTTCGGAGTTTTCCTTCCCGATGGCATCATGCAAAGCCGTATCACCGTACGAATCTTGTATATTCACATCGGCTCCAAATTGAAGTAGTTCACGCACACAGTGTGGCGTCTTCTTGTGTGCGCATATATGTAACGCTGAACAGTGACTCGAATTAAGAAAATTTATATCAGCTCCATTTTGTAGTAGTACCCGCATGGTTTCGGGTTGATTACCGAAGGCAGCATAATGAAGTGCAGAATCGCCCTCCTTGTCCACAACATTTACGTTGGCACCTTTGGCTATAAGATATTTCACTAAGTCAACATACCCCTGATGGGCAGCCACTTGAACACAAGCTTTCCCACCACTCATCACATTCACTTGTTCCGGATGGGCGTCTAAGTATTGTTTTACAAATTCTAAATGACCTTGAGCCGCTTCACGCACCAACTTATCGGCAACAGAAGTGCCAGACAAGCCCGATAGCGGTGTCATTACATGATCTATGCGCCTATGACTTAGGTCCATCATACTATTTGATCGTTCTGCCGCCGTAGCCAACGGTGGTCGTTCCAAATGCACGCATTTTGGGTTTAAAGTCCATTCGAATCCATCATCGAGTTGTTGAATACGCAAGTCGCCATCCGAATATACCTTTATCACTTTACAACGCTTTCCCAAAGCCTAAAAAAAATATTTTTTTGTAAATTCAAATACTTTATAAATATTTTAAAAATCAGTTGTAATTAATGAAACTCTTTGATAGTAATATTAAAGTGTCTAAATGGAATTTGTGTTTTCAAAAAATGAAGATGTTAATAAAATTTTATTTTTGCAGAGCTTTTAAGCTTTTAGGATAACCTATTTGCTTACATAACGCATAAGATCAATCCATTCGCCATGTCCTTTTTGCAGCTGCTGGACTTTGTTCACATCGTTTATAATAGTCACTAAATCGCCAACGCGAAAAGATATGACTTTAACCAATGCAGCCGGATGAAAAGTCCAACGATTAGGACAATTATCGTATTGTACACTGAAAGTTGGATTTAAAGTTGAAAAATATATTTAGTCTCAAAACTTCGCTAATGTAAAGGAAATATACCGTATGTCACCCTTATCGGTAATGCGATGGACGGCGCCCAATTTTGGCAACTGTTCTACCATTCGTGGATTCCATCCACCGTGACCTTGTTGCAGTTTAATCAATGCATCAACATCAAGGCACACCTTTACACGATCGCCGACTGAGAATGTTGGCTTCCCAGTGGGCACCACAGGCTGTTGTTCTTCTGGTTGTCCTATAAAAAATATAATATTATATACAACCAAATGTGTATGTATATATATATAAGCTGCTTACCCAATACAGGCATATGGTCTTTGTAATAGTAACCTCCTATTGACGGAAAAGTGCACTTTAGATCGACGTTACCCTTGTGACCTAAACGATAGACATTCGTTGAACCAGTGACCCAAGAAACATTTGCTACGCTTCTACAAGACTCATTATCCCAACCACGAATTTCCATAACACGACCAGTTTTGCCTTTCAGAAAAAATTTAAATATTAGTTGCACGTGAAATGCTTTTGTAAATGCAGATAAAAATATAAATATATTTAAAAAATTACCTTCACCACCGTCCTGTTGGCCCCACTCCCAATCAGGACCACGTACTACTTTTGCTCCAACGAATATACCTTTTAGTTGAATTCGTTTCGAATTCTTTCGTGGAGGCAAGCGAACACTGAAAGTATTTTGAATGTACAGAGTTAATATATATATGCAATGTAAAATTTAGGCAAAAATTTGGCAAAATTAGGCAAATAATTTAGGGTAAAATGATAAGCCAAAACTCATCCTGTCCTACGAATTAAGATTTATGATAAGTTCAAGAGAATTTTACTATAAAGAGCAACTAAGGCAATAAGTATATAGAGAATCGAAAATCAATATATTAGGGATATGGGGTTTTGATCAAGGTCCAGACCGATTTCATTCATATTCAGCGCTAAACCACGTTTTGTTTAAGAAAGCATGTCTACTTAATTTCATTAAAATATCACACATATTGTCCAACATAAACTGTTTAAAGTCAGGTGGAAAGTTAGAAATCACTCCAACGAGTTTAGTCAGTTCAAGTTTTGGCATTAAACAAGTATACTCGAGAATATGTTTCCACCCAATTTTATGAGGATAGCTCACACGTTGACCGACATATTCGGTGTAAAATCTGCTATAATTCGTTGACCGATTTCTAATATTTTCGGCAATAAACTATAGCATATTCAATATTAACCGTACAGTTAATTTTGCTAAGAAATTCTGAATTCTGAAGAAATTCTTTAAAATTCTTATACTAGTTATATGTAGCCCCCATATGTATATGTAGTATGGATAGTATTGATTCGATTTTATTCATTTTTGGCATCACGACTTATTATTACCAAGAAAAGACGGTATCTGACTTCCATTAAGATACCTCAAAGATATATATCGTATAAAGTCAACCGGAAGATTGAAAATCATTTTAATAGGTATATGGATGGTAGGGGAAGTATTTACCAGATTTTATTAATTTTTGGCACAAGGATACAGTTATCAGTACGAGACTCTCTGAATTTAACTGAGATAACTCACTTATCGACCGATATATACGGTATAAAGTTAACCGCAAGTTCGAAAACCTTTACATGAGGTATATGGGCGCTAGGAGAAGTGTTGACCCGATTTTACCCATTTTTATAGGTAAAAATTTATTCTGAATTTGAAAAGTATATCACATGATTTATTTTTTCTCCGATATTTTCGATAAAAAGTCAGCAATGGGCACTGGGTTCTCTTATGCGGTATCTGGGGACGGCTGAGACTGGTGAGATAGCATTCCCAAAAGGTACTCTTTGTGCAAAGTTTTTTTATGTGTTATCTTTATTAGTAATTAATTTATATACTTTAAAGTGAACGAATTAGATTGACTTTAAAAATGTGATATGTAGGAAATATTCATGGTTGGATTCCGATTTCGTTTTCACACAGTAATATAGGGATGCAAATATAATGTCACGCACCAAAATTTGTTGAAATTGCTATAATAGATATTGAGATATACGATTTAATCTAAAAATGGGCGGTGCCATTTCCAATGTCCAATATTTACACCGATTCCTTTGAAGCTCTTAAATACCATTTTGGCTGTGAAATTTAATGCTTCCAACGTGATTCTTCAGCGAGTTAACTTTTTAGTGATTTTCCACGTAATCTTTCTATGGGACGTGGGCGTGGTTATCATCCGTTTTCGCTCATTTCTGGTTCTTGTTCTGAGCAAGCTTGGTTGATATAGCTTTAGTGGTTTGGGAGGTTTGTACATTAAATCTATTAGGGCACGTGGCCAATCCCACTTTTTACAAATTTTCAACCCACAAATTCCCCTCCTTACTGTGATTCTCTGTACCAAATTGGGAGCTTAGTGATAGCATTATTTCGTTTCGTTTAACGACATTTAGTGGTCGTGGCAGTACTCCGATTACTCTCATCTGCAATAAGTCTTACAGTGACATCAGTAAAAAGAAATCTCAATTTCTACTCAAGTTATCGCTTGGACGGACGGTCGGAAACACAGTCAATCGGAATTCCACTCGTCTCGTCATACTGATCATTTATATCTATATAAATCTACATCTATCTCGATTAGTTTTAAATGTTAAGAACAACCGTTACATGAACAAAAATACTCAAACTACTACAAAACTCTATTAAAAAGATGTAAAATTTAATGACTAATAATTTCGAATTCGAAAAAAAATTTATTTTTAAGTATTGTTATATGAAACATTGAAAACATACCCAAGTGATGTAGGTGTTGTGTAACGTATAAATGTATGATCCGTATCATGCAGATCAGCGCCGTAACAATAAGCACAGAGATGGTAATTAGAGCACTGAGCACATTTGAAAACAATGCCAGCTATGCCGGGCTTTGAACAGCCATCACAAACTACATTCGAATGACGTACACCTAGAATAAAAAAAAAAATTATATTTAATTTGTTTAAATTTTTTAATATTTATTACAACAGTTATATTATTAATAATATTATTCAATTTACCAAGAGTATATATTATAATATTGCCAAGAGCGCTAAAATTGTCGTATAATATAATAAAAGTATAATACTATATTAAAAAGAAAAAAATTTCCCAAGACAATTTAAGACTCGACCCTGTTAAAAAAATCTATATATTTCATTTTTATAAAATATATGTATATATTCACTATCGAACTGTCTCGTTGAGCTGACTACTGTCAGCTGTTTTAACAGAGCTTGTCTGACAAAACTGTTTTTGAATAAGTAAATACCTCAAGATTCTCCTTTCTTTCTGATAAAGAAATCCCATTTGATGTCTTTAATAAATGCATTTTTTTTAATAAAACGTATTTGTATGAATATTTATTGACTTATTATGGTTAAGACCTCTATTACGGTTTACAACTCGACTCAGTTAAATTGAGGTTTCGACAGATAATTAAACAGCTAATAGATGTGAAACGAAAACTTAAAACGACAAAATTTAGTTAGTTTTTGCCAAAAAATTAGTAAATATTATAAAGAATCCAAGCAGCAAGTAAGCGAAAGTTGTAGTGACAATTGAATGACTTATTTAATTATTGTTACAGATTCGTAAGGTATTTTCGTTTAAATAAGAAACCATTTTGTTTATTTACTAAATTAGGTGAAGGAACATTTCGACAAATGTGTGCGAGGAACGGCAGTGCATCCTGTGTTGAAATTATACGCAACTCTCCGTTTCCTTGCAGATTCTAGTTATCAAAAGTCAAAGGTTTTCCAATTTGTTGTTTTGTTATAACCTTGTTATACTCTCGCAACATGTTGCAGCAGAGCATATTAGTTTTGTCCACCTAACGGTTGTTTGTAACACCTAGAACTAACCGAGTAGATATGGACATATATGTATATATGTAAATGATCAGGATGAAAAGACGAGTTGAAATCCAAGTGACTGTCTGTCCGTCCGTCCTTCCGTCCGTGCTAGCGATAACTTGAGTAAAACTTAATAGATTTTGATGAAACTTGGTACATGTGTTCTTTGTCACCGTAAGACGGTTGGTATTGCAGATGGGCGTAAGTGGACATATCCCACGCCCGCAAATTCCATTAATCGAAAACCGATACGTTGCTATAACTAAGCAGCAAATTAAGATATAAATGTGTTATTTGGTATAAAGGATCCTAGTAGGGCTCTGTGCGCAAAATTTTTTGTAAAAGTGGGTATGGCGCCGCCCCCAAATAGGTTTAATATAAATATCTCAGAAACCATTATAGCTATATCAATCAAACTTGCTCCGAAGAAATTTTTCTAGCAGCTCTTCATATATTGAGAAAATTAGTAAAATCGTATAATAACCACGCCCACCTCCCATACAAAGGTTATATTGAAAACTACTAAAAGTGCGTTAACTCGCTGAAAGAACACGTCAGAAGCATTAAATCTTACAGCAAATGATCTGATGAATGATCAGCAAAAATGTGATCTGGTGTAATCTGGTAAATCTGTAAGATATCGTTATGCAATTGGAGGATTATCTTTCCATAATAAAAATATGATCTGGTGTCAAAAATGAGGAAAATCGGGTACTTTCCCTAGCCCCCATATACCTAATATACGGATTTTCAACCTTCCGGTAGACTTTATACCATATATAACGGTCAATATATGAGTTATCCTTGTGAAATTCAGAGAGCGTCTCTTTCTGATAACAGTGTCCATGTGCTTAAAATGGATAAAATCGGGAAGTACTTCCTCTACCATCCATGTAGTTAATATAAGGATTTTCAACCTCCCGGTAGACTTTTTACAATACATTTCAGTCAATTTGTAAGAAAATATCTCAGCAAAATTAGATGAACGTGTAATATAGGATATAGCATAGTTTAATGTTGAAAATTTGTGAAATCGACCTACGAATTATCTCAGCTCCCATATACCACATATAATTTTTGTTTTTCTAGCAGAGTTTATGCCGAATATGTCGGTCACTGTGTGAGTTACCTTCACAAAATTGCGTGCTAACATGTTACCTAGTACACTTGACTAATGAAAAGAGTTAATGTGATTAGTGCAGATCTTTCTCTATCCAAAATATGCCCGATATAAGAATTCCCGACATTCCAACTGACTTTAAACCGTTTATGTTGGTCAATATGTATGATATTTTAAAGAAATTAAGTGGATATGTTTTCTTAAATATAATGTGGCTTCGCGCTAAATATGAATGAAATAAGTCTAGACCATAGTCTAAGCCGCTTATTGCTAATGTAATGATTTCCTTTTCTCTGGTTGACTTTTTCCTCATATATCTAATATATTCATTAAGCCACTTTGGTTGAGTTTATATCGCATATATCTTTTTTATGTTAATTTGGTAGATTTTAATATATCTCTGACACGAAGGAAAATATAGTAATGAAAGTATGTGAGCCTATGTCCTGTTATATAAGTTAATAAGATACCAAATATGATTGTAATCCATTTACGGTTTCGTCGAATAATGAATGTTGAATTCTTCCACAACATTTTGTAATGCAAAGGTTTGCCAGCACCTGAAAGCATTTCCTAGGCTTTGATCCTTGCACTTTGCGAGAGTATAAAATCTTCGGTTACACCTGAACTTAGCGCTTCCTTACTTATTTTTCCTATATATTTGTACAAAATAATTTGTTAAAAATAAGTCAAAATTATTTAACATAGTTTTTTTTTAATATCAGTTGAATTGTAAACCGTAATAGGGCTATTAGTTAAGTCGAATTGTTATTTCCTCAAAGAACACTAATATTGGGGTAAGTAAAATCAGTTTTGCGCTAACGAAATCAACTAGGTTTGATGGATATTACTTACCAACTTGTGCGTTATCAATAATAATCAAATCGTATTGATTTTGGTAACCAACACGATAATTTGTCCGGTGTCCAGAATCCCAATTTACTACTACTGTATTTTCCGGCGAGTGTGTCGATCCAGAGCGTCCAATCTCACAAACAGTGCCAACGTGACCTTCTCCGTCGTCTATCGGAAGAAAATGTTGTTGTAAGAATGATTTTAGAATTTCATGTTCGAATTGGTTGGGGGATACGATATACTGGTGTATATGTACACTCGTATATATAAAATGTATCTAAACGATGTGTAAATTGTGTACATAGGCACACATACCAAGGTATTTTTAATTACAGGCGCTGCTATTTATAAAAAATCGCGGTTTCAGCAGATGTTTTGTATCTATACGGCATAAAATAAAATTGTATATATTATACAAATACGCATAGGAGAGTACATCCGAAAACTCCAGCAATGCGGAGTGAACACTGCTCACGGATTTCCGCTATATACATATGTATGTACACACATATGTGTAAATACAGTCCCGATTATATAATTGACAACAAGGCGAACACTTTTTAACTACTTAATTGATAATGACTTTAAACTGATTATGCAATGCTATTATTCAGAATTATTTCCCATTTTCGAATATCAAACGTAAACAATATACACTAAACTGCTGAGTTAATCAAATATTAATCTTGACGGAGGCCGAGCGGCCGTTATAGACCAATGGGTTGGGGTGAATGACTGGGTATATACACATATATGAGATCCTTTTTTGACATAAAATACACACTCGAAGTTGAATATTGCCTACCAAATGGTGACTCTATTAGAAAAAAAAATCCTACTATTTTAGATGTTTACCTTGGCGAAATATATTAATTTTCATACATTTTCCAGCAATAATTACCCTTCAGCAAAAAAGAAACTGATATGGAAGAAGAATTAAACAGAAAAAGAAATGGTAAAAAGGTAAGTAATATATTTTATTTGTTACTGGAGAATCTGGGATATAACGAAATATTTCTATACAACAATAAGTTTTTAATTTGAAATTTATACTATTTTAATGGATATTTATAGTAAAAGAAATTATTACACACCCCAAATTATTACGATTAGAAGATTTGTAAGGTATTTTTGTTGAACGAAACAATAAAACTAGTATGTAAAATTAAATTGATCTCTAAAATTATATTTAAAAAAAAACGTATTACATAACTTATGATATCCACATGTATGAATAAAAAGAACGCTTCAAATATTTAACAAATCTGTATATCAAATATGAATTCCATTCTATGTTCCAATACCGGTTGTAATAATAAAATTATATATTCTCGAAATTTCTCCCCAATATTTTCAAAAGCTTTTGAATCAATTTAATTTCAACATTACACCCTGCAATTTTACTTCTCGTGACTGTAATCTTTACGTAAACTTTTTCGTATTTCGTTCAGAATTTCGGCTGATCTAGCGGTTTACTTAGACGAAGAAAGAAAAAGATCGTCGAAGTCTTTGAGGAACATTTTGTCTTCTTATGTGCAACAATATCGTTTGAAATATACATAAATATTTAGGTAGGTATATATGTATGTATAAAAAAACATTTCCAGAATTATTTAAAAATTCAAGGAAATAATCAACTCCCTTTTCGATTTAACACCAAAAATTGTTCCAGACTCAGCATATTCCTCCTTGGCCCTTATTTATAACTCAGAGTACACACAAAGAAAGCACCCTATTATTCTGCCCTTCTTATCACATCGAAACTTTCGTTCGTAAGAGTCGTGGTATCTACCAACCAAACACTAAAAATAGAAATGGGCGCGTGTTTGAATTTTTTTTGTACACCGCGAGGATGCGTCCCCAACGTAAATGCAAATAAATGTGAGGCGTGATGCGTGATGCTTCAAATTGTTTGTGGTTTTACACACTAGCACTTTTGATAAATGTAAACATATATGTATGGAGGTATGTCCATATGTAGATAATTATACGAAATCTACGAAAGACAATATTTTCAATTTACGAAGGCGGAGGTTTTAAAGTTTTAAGTTATATCTGAATATAATAATGGGGAATTGATTAAAAAGAGATTAAAGAGATTAAACAAAGAAATTAAATATACATAAGATATATACATTACAAAGAATTTAAATATACATAAAGGGTTAGGTCAGTCTAATATTTAAATAGTCTAAAGTTAAGTTTAGTTTAAAGTCTCGTATATAAAGTACACTTTAGAGTTCTAAAAACGTTATTCAATTATTAGAATAGTAACAAAAAAAGTCCCTGTCTAATAAGATGTAGTGTCGAAGCGTTTGGGGGGTCACTCTGCTTCAGTACGTAAACTCGTTTTTCTCCAATAGCTTAATAGTAACATTTTCTAATAGACTACTTTCTATTTATTTTTTTTGTTATTATTGTAACTTCTTTTATATACAATTTACTTCTAATTATTTCGGTCAAAAATGCAAAATTTTTTTTAGAAGTTCGCCATTTTGCCAAAAATTAATGTAGTCAAAAATATACGTACTTTAGTGGTTAGTCTATTGGCGAATATCATTCTGGTCACGCAGACCCCATGAACTGAATACCTGCAAACCGTTGGCGCTCAATAGCCCATTAGATCGGTTTAATCCATTAGTTTGAATGGCTTATGGATATAAAGACAATGTATGTGGGATACATTTTCAAATGAGACATATATATGTATATCCAAATTTAGTAGAAAGTTTGTTATGACTATGAGATGTTGCCTTTAAAAATAACCCATTTTTTATCCATACAAACATATAGATATATACTTAAAACATGTTTTCTGAGGGTGATGGGATAATTTTATGCATTTCAATATAGATATTTGCTAAAAAACTAAAGAGGCCACCATTTCGTGGCCACCACTGCATATTGGGAATAGTTTTATTGAAAAGAGGTTATTAACTACATATATACATATATACTCGTATATAAATAATATAGCTTGTATGAAGGTGGTTACCTGCTAACAGTACTGTAGTGTCCATAAACGTCGAAAATTTTGTAAAATAAACTGATACATTTTGACTTTGAGATTACTTTAGCAAGACGGAGGTTTGAAGTTAATAAAGAAAAATGATTTCTCTCATCAATACCATTGGGCAACTACGACACATCCATATTGAAAAGAAATTGAATGATATATCTGTGCAGATGATGGAAGGGTGAACCATTATGCCGTATTACCACAAATCTTACATATTAGGGCGTAAGTATATATGTACCTACTTTAATGCATAGTCGCGTGTTACATATATTGATTGAAATAAAATCTTGCATAGGCACACTAATTATAAATGTATGTATATAATCCTTATACATACATATGTACGCAAATGCATAAGTTTGCATATTGATACATAAAGTGTGTTACAGACGCAGAACACTAAACAGATGAATTAAAAGAAAAATGCGGCCTTGGGTTTCATCAATCAAATGTACATTGTGTGTATTAAAATAAAAAAAAATTAAATGCAACAAAAATAAAATAATCATAGATTGATTTTATTATGCTATACTTCTCTCTTTTTATGTTTGCTACATGGGCCATACCAACTTTTCGATAATTTTCATTGCTAGAAAATCATTTGGAGACGTGTGCAAGATGATGTGCAATATGCAATGATGATGATTTGCAGATGATGTGCAATATATGGAAAATTGTACCCTTTTGAAGGAAATCTAAGGAAAGACAATCTATTCGATCTTAGGTTTACTCACAGTGGAAATTTCCCGCAGAATAGGTCCCCCCACATACTTATATTAATGCGTGTGCCTAAAGGTATGTGTGTATATAATTTCAGACAATTCATTGAATTTACCGAATTTCGTAGTAATGAAGTTCCAGTATGTAATATACATATTCTCACAAACAAAATTTAACGTTTTGATATCATTATATATCACTTGATTTTGTACCAACTGGTTTGCAATAAAAATTTGTATAACAAAAAAAAATAACAGTAATTATTACATCGAATTTCAATTTCCTTTACCAAGATATAAATAATATAAACGGAAAGTATGAAATAGATATTTTAAATAGCTTCAAAGTTCCCATTAATTTTTTTTTAATTAGCGTTACTATCAGTCCCCGAGATAGAGAAAGTGATTTTAATGTATTCCGTTTTACTTAGAAATATTACTTCTTATGGAATGCGAAATTCAATGGCAAATATCAAATATCATTGAAAATTGTAGATTATTGTGTTTTGGTTATTTTAGTAGTTAACACTCTTACTCTTACTTATCCAGATTTGACCACGACATTTTCAACATATTCTGTAATGATTTATTAAACCTATATTTTACTATGAATTGAAGATATTACTTGAGACCCTCGCTTATTGTTCTATATTAGAACCTCATTATAAATAATGAAATTAAATGTTTTTATTAAAACTATTACAAATTTTAGCTTACCTTGATTTTGCCAAATCCAATTTGGTCCACGCACCACACGTATCCCTGGTTGTATAGCTGGTCGCATTTCAGTTCAATATACTTTAATATTTAATAATACTGAATTTGTTTAAAATTTGGAAGTTTTCAGAATCAATATGACTGTTAGTCTTGAAATATAAGACAATTATTATTTATCAATATATATAGTTTAGACATAATATATATGCGTAACGTATGCAACACTAAATATCAGCTTATGATTAAGTAAATATATATATACACACATTAATGTCGAAAATCTATGAACTATTTCATAGTAGCTAACTATTTCAACTACCAATGTTTGACTCGGTTATGTTATACGTTCCACCAACTGAAATCTCTTTCTTGATAACATATGTGTAAACAAAAACTTTATGAAAAAACTAAAGTTGTTAATATCAAATAATATTAATTTCTCCTTAAATGAATAAATATTCGTTTTCATACATTCGCAACATGATGCACACAGTATAAATGTTTTAATGTGATTAGGTAGAACGTGTCGGTAGAATCTTAGAATTAGATAGTAATATGTACATCATAATCTTCACTGCAAGCGGATGACATTATCACATGTACACGTAGATTCACTTTGATTTTCAAACTACCATAGCAATGTGATGTTGAAGAAACAATGCCGTATAGTTCCAATAACATAGGCCACTGTTTTACAATGATATTTACAAAAAATAGGCCGTATTTTGCCGTATTTATTGTAAGGACTTTACCCTAAACTTTTCTTAAAACTGATAAATTTTGCTTTTTAGAATTAGTTACTGAAGCGTTTAAAATGTTAACATTTTACGTAGATATTTATGTTTAATTGAATATTTTACCACTTCACTTACTTTATAGATTTCTCCGATCCAAATTGATGTAGTTAAGTAGTCTTCGAATTAAGCAACTGCAGTGTACTTAAAATTATAACGCAACCACATTTGTACACACATTAAGATTCAGTGAAAATATTAAAAAGAAGATTTAAATAAATTTTAGGTCCGTTGATTCGATTGTTACAATTTTATGATGTGATTTGTTTCGTAAAATTTATGACATGTACAGATATAATAGCCGGAAAATTGAACTTGACTATATATTTTCAATATTCATCGATTGCCAAGAATGGATTTGTTGCAAACCACACGTTTCTCTTCTTATCTTTTTAGGGTGTGAATCGGAAGTTGTGATGAATTATTACAAACAAAAGGACTTTTTCAGTTTTGAATATTTTAGTGGATAATTAAAAATTTTCGCAGTCTGATTGCGTGTCGTTATTTACTTTTCTTTTGATTCACTGCAAAATTATTGCCTATATTTTTTGGTTGTTCTTGACTTGCTCCAGTAATTGCTAAAAATTTTGATTTCATATACACATTTTTTTCGTAATCGCACTCACACTACATTTGATTTTTATTTTTTTGGAAACTTATGGATTTCGCTTATATTTTATTTCAGACTTCCCCTTTATGCTTCCTTCAAAAAAGGAAGTATTTAATTTATCGCAAATAACTCTGGGAAAATAACTAAAAACCAAAGGTATAAAAAACTGTACACTTTGGGTGGCAACGAGAAAATGTCAGATTGACGTTAAGATGACGTTTGCATATAACATGCCTGAACTTGCGTTCATACTTGACTGACTGCAGTGCCAATAAAGCTGAGCTTTAAATACTCGAGTTTTAATATTTATACTCAAACTTAAATGAATTACATCTTAAATAAAATAAAATGTTAAAACAAATAAGCAAATTTAGTTTAAGCAAATTTGTTAATTAAGGTATGAGTTAGTAAATAAAAATTTGTTTTGACTTAGGGAGAATTTTTAATCAAGTTTAGAACAAATAATTTCACAAAGTTTTTAAAATAAATAATAAAGTTATATAGACGTGTTTTGCATTAGTGGAAAATATTGTGTCGGAGATACCAAATACGAATGTCACACCTCAATCTCGACAACAGTATACCAAAATTTGCATTACGAGTGGATATCGACTACCTGGCGCATGCCATGGTCTGAATACGTATACTTTATTTTTTATTATTTACAAAAGTTGCTAACCAATATTTACCAAAATTGATCTTTAAAAAAATCATTGCCCTTGAAACATGAAATCTTCAAACAATATTTACATTTACACTTTTTTGTTGTGAAATAATTTTTAAAAATTTACATTGTCAATAGACATTAATATAAGAGTATAATAATAATAGTAATATATGCATTAATATGATCAAACTAATACTTATAATTCATATATTTGCCCCTAAATGTTACGTTCTCATAAATTGATAATAAATAAATTTTAAGATTCTTTAAAAATGTCAAAAATAATAAATTTGAAAAACAGTCATTTACCGCATAGAAAATTACTAGAACAATTTCATGACGAACGTGCAAATTAATTCAAATCTTCCAAGCAACTTTAAATTCTAATGAATGTCATAAATTTGAGCAATGCAGCCAAATTCTTTGAACAGTGCTTTCCAAAAACGTAAACTGATTGTTGTTATTTGTGTTTTCAAGTACACAGTAGTCTTCCGTAAAATAAAATTCTATTACAGCATCCAACGTAAATGTACCGGCAACTATTATCTATTATAATACTATTTATAAGCCTTCTGCAATAGAAGTGTAAGCCAAAAGAGAGAGAGACCGTGAGACCGAGAGAGCGTGTGTTTGAGCTGTGAAGTCAGAAACTGATAATAATTAAGTTGTTTAGAGCATTTGTAGTCACAGGTACTCCATGCATAGTCATAGTCCATGCATAGCTGGTTGGATAACTAACCCTGCAAGACGAGTTCAATATTTATATATATAATATCATAATAGCTCTGTACACCTAACTGTTGTTGGCAACGCCGAAAAGTAAGGAAGGGCAATTTGCAAGTATGCAGGGAAATACATTCACACGTTGGTAAAACGTATTATTAAACAAGTAAGGAAGGGCTAAGTTCGGTATTAGTAGTTAGTAGTAGGTATTAGTTAGTATTAGTATGACTGAAGGACACTGACTTAGTAAATAGTCGAACTGCGGTTAGAATTTATTTATAACAAGTAAAGAAGGGCTAAGTTCGGGTGTAACCGAACATTTTATACTCTCGCAATGTGCAAGGATTAGAGGCGGAGAAATGCTTTCAGTTGTTGCCATAACTTTATATTAAATTATGTTGCGGAAGAATTCAACATTAATTTTTCGACGAAACCGTAAATGGATTATATTATATTAAAATCTTCCAAAATAACTCAAATAATATATGTGCCATATAAACTCAACCAAAGTTAATGAATATATTAGATACATGGGGAAAAAGTCAACCAGAGAAAAGGAAATCATTATATTAGGAATAAGGGGCTGAGACCATGTTCTAGACCGATTTCTTTCATATTTAGCGCGAAACCACATTATGTTTAAGAAAACAAATCCATTTAATTTCATTAAAATATCACACATATTGACCAACATAAACGGTTTAAAGTCAGATGGAAAGTCGGGAATTCTTATATCGGGCATTTTTGGGATAGAGGAAGATATGCACTGATCACATTAATTCTTTTCATTATTCAAGTATATTAGGGAACATGTTTTCACCCAATTTTGTGAAGGTAACTCACACAGTGACCGACATATTCGACATAAAGTCTGCTCGAATAGCGAAAATCATTATATGTAGTATATGGGAGCTGGGATAATTCGTAGACCAATTTCACACATTTTCGGCAGTAAACTATTGTATATCCAATATTACACGTTCACCTAATTTTGCTAAGATATATTACATATTGACCGAAATATATGACATAAAGTCTATTGGAAGATTGAAAATCCTTACATTAGGTTTATGGGGGCTAGGAGAACTATTTACCTGATTTTTTCCATTTTTCAACCAGATCACAATATTATCATGGAAAGATAATCTTCCAATTTCATTACGATATCTTACAAACTTGCCGTTATATATGGTATAAAGTCTGCCGGAAGGTTGAAAATCCGTATAGTAGGTATATGGGGGTTAGGGGAAGTATTTACCCAATTTTCCCCATTTTTGATACCATAGCATACTATTATCATGGAAAGATAATCCTCCAATTTCATTTCAATAGTGATGTCAAGAATGTAGTAATGCCAAGTTATAATCCGATTTCGACTGCTTTTACGCATGAGGTGGCATATCTTGAACGTTCTATTCGTGAAAAGCTTTATTTCTATATCTTAATTGTTGCTCGATTTATCTACTTTAAAGTGAAAGTATCAGATGAAACTTAAAATAGTGTTATGTGATATAGGCGTGTTTTTCATCCAATTTCGTCCATTTTCACAAAGTGACATAAGCGACAATGCGAACATAATATCACATACCAAATTTTATTGAAATCAGTTAAGGCGTTCTTGAGATATGAGATTTCACCTAAAAGTGTGTGGTGCTACGCCCATCAGCAAAACTTTACACGGATTCCTATGCAACCCCTCCATATCATATTTGCTGCAAGAGTTAAAGTTTCTGACATGTTCCCTTAGCGAGTTAACGCACTTTTAATAGTTTTCAACATAACCTTTGTTAAGATATCTTCAATGGAGATATTTGCGACATAAATTTAACCAAAAATATAAACTTAACCAAATTTAATATATTGTGTATATCACAAAAAAGTTAAAAAGTGGAACGAGTATGGGGTTTAGATCGAGGTGTAGACCGATTTCATTCATTTCAACGCTATACCATAATGCTAACCATGGTTAAGAAAACACTTAATTTTTTTAAAATATCACTCATATTGTCTTATATAAACGGTTTAAGATCAGCTGGAAAGTCGGAAATTTCTATATCGGGTACATTGGGACTAAGATAAGGTCTGATCAGATAATATTTACTTTGGTATTGAACTAAAGTATGCTCACACATTTAAAGTCAATATTGATTAGCTCAAAATTAGACAGACATATGCGGCATAGAGACCTCTAGAATAAAGCTAATCATTATTTGTAATACATGGGGGCTGGGGTGGTTCGTATATCGATTTAACTAGTTTTTGTCACCAAACTATAGTACATTCAAGATTATCCGCCAATTTAATTTTGGTAAGATATCTTACAAATTAACCGCTTTACAAGGAATTTAGAAAATTCTCATATTAGGTATATGGGGGTTAGGTGATCTTATAAATTTTTGGAAAAGACGTTGTCTGAATTTTATTAAGATGTCTCGCAGATTGGCCAAAATATATGGTATAAAGTCAACCGGAATTTTTAATATTATCAAATTATATAGGGGTTAGGGGAAGTATTGGCCCGATTTCATAAATTTTTGGCATCACCTGAAAACCATTTACGTTTACAGAAAAAGACGTTATCTGAATTTTAATAAGATATCTTACACAGTAGCCGTTATAAACGGTATAAAATCAACTGGAAGTTGTAAAATTATCATATTAGCTATATTTTGACCAGAGGAAGTATTTGTCCTATTTTATCAATTTTTGGTACCAAGACACAATATTACCATGGAACACGTTATTCATTATATTCATATTCATTACGATATCTTGCAGATTTTCCGATATATGCGGTATCAAGTCACCGCAAGTTCAAAATTTTGTATATCAGGTATATGGAGACTGGAAGTATTTACCTGTTTTTACCCATTTTTAACACCAGGGCACATTAATATCAAAAAAGATGCTCTCTGAATTTTATTATATCTCCCTGATATTTTCGGTAAAAAGTCAGCTAAAGGCATCGAGGTTTAAATATGTGGTGTGTCCAAAAAAGAACGGGAATTTTCGTTTTTTTTTTCATTCCTCTACATTAATGTTGTCGTCTTCAAAATAGCCTCCATTCGATATTATGCACTTATGTCAGCGCTTCTTCCAATCGTCGAAACATTTCTCAAACTCGATTTTTGGGATAGCCTTTAGGTCTTTCAGTGATGCGCTTTTAATGTCATCTATACTTGTAAAACGACGCCCCTTTAAGGTTCTCTTTATTTTTGGAAATAGGAAAAAGTCACCCGGAACCATGTCTGGCGAATATGAAGGCTAGGGCATCGTTACAGTATTGCTTTTAACCAAGAATTCACAAACAAGCAACAAAGTGTGAGCAGGTGCATAAAAGCCATGAATTGTTTTTTCACAAATCCGGGCGTTTTTTTCGGATTGTTTCACGCAAACGGCGTCGAACTTGTAAGTAATACTCCTTATTGAGCGTTGGTTCTTGAGGCAAGAATTCATGAGGGCATTAAGTTCCTCATTCCAAAGACTTAAATGGCATATGCCATTAAAGTCGCAGAATATTTCAGGAACATTATTTTCTGAACACAACTCGTATTCGATATCTCGAGATTTGAAAAGAAATATTCCCATTCCCACCCTTTTTGAGTAGGAAATGGAATATCTTTATGGTACTATTTGTGTAAATTATTATATCGATATATATATAGAATTATATACATATATCAAAATAATCAGGATGTCGAGAGGAATTGAAATCTGTCCATACAAGCGATAACTTGTGTAAAAATTTAGATTCTTGTTAATGTACATATCTACGAACAACTACGTAATATGAACAAACTACGTAAATTATATAAATCAAAATTGCTGGAAGCAGTTTCTAATACTTCATTATACAGTGTGAAAATGGAAATGGTGAAATCTGATAATAACCACGCCTACGAAGGTTATGTCGAAAACTATTAAAAGTGCATTAACCCGCTAAATCATTAATTTTTCCAGTAAAGGTGGTATGGCAAGGCTGCATGTGAATTGGTGTAAAAATTGAACAAAGGAAGTGGCCCACTCCGCCCACTCTTAGGTGAAATCCCAGTTCTCAGCAACTATTCGATTAATTCCAATTTTGTGCAAACCAATATATGGACATTCTTATATTACGGTTTGAAAATGGGCTAAGTTGAACTACAATCACGCCTACAATCACGCCTACATCCCATATAACCCAATTATAACAAATTTTAATAACAGCTTTCCCTAGTCTCCATATAAAATTTACAAATACAAAATTTAGTTAATATAATTCTTTAAATATACTATTTTATAATTATTAAAATATTTTATTATAAATAATATTTATTATTATAAATAATTATTGAATATTAAATATAATAGTATTTAGTATCGTTGCCGAAAATGGGTGAAATCGATTCGAGAGTTACCCGAGCCACATCATATTAATTATAATGATTTTCGTTATTTTGTTTGACTTTATTCCGAATATATCGTGCGAGTTATCATGTGAAAATATTTTCTCAGGAATATTTCAGTTTAATGCCAAAAGTAATTGAATCAGTTCAGACTTTCCCCTAACCCAAATGCACCCAATATAAAGGTTTTCGTCTTCTTGGTTGAGTTTATATCGCTTATATTGGTCAATGTATTCGATATTTTAATGAAATTTAATGGACACATTTTCACGACCATAATGAGATTTGGCGTTAAATATGAAAGAAATTGGCCTAAACCTTGGTTTAGTCCCATTTCCCTACTATAATGATTTCCGTCCCTTTGACATTTACAGAATAACACACCTGTTGTGTAAGTCTATTGGAGTATAATTGCCGGTCTGTTTGCAATGTTAAGCATACTTAAAAATTTAGCATACTTGAAAAGGCCGATAACAACCATTAGTTTACATATTCGAGAAGCATTGTTTAAAGTACTTGACAACATTGTTGAAATTTGTTTAAGACTTTATAATGAGACATAAATAAATGGAAAATAATGCCTTTTTTTGAAGTTAAAAATCCTTTTGTTTAGCAGATTTGAATTAATTTGCATCTTCGCTATGAAATTGCTAGATTCCAGTACGTTAAATGGGTCAGTTTTTCAAGTTGATTGAATTTAAAGGATCTGAAAAACTATTTACAATTATAAACTTAGAGTACAATTCACAACAAAAAAATTAAGAAACAATTCAAATATCAGTTGAAAATTTGTTTTTCGTAAAATATTTAAAGAACAACGTTTCTTTTTTGATCAATTTTGATAAATTATTCAATTGGGAACCTTATATCCTTCGATAAGATAAGGTGATGGTTATCGATATGTACCTTGCTACAATACTGTGGCGAATCTGAATTCCAGAATTGACGACAACTTGCCAGAATGTTCGAATGGCGATACTGTAGCGAACTCGAATGTCAAAGCAAAACAAAATCGGCGATAGGCTGCCAGAATCAGACAGAAAGCGAAGTAGTAGTTGCTAGAATGTTCGAGTGACGATCTGTTAGTAACGATCTACTATATGTATAAGAGCTGCCGGAGTAGCAGCAAGGGACAGTTAAAATAAAAGTGTTGCTAAGTAGATTACAAGTAAATTATAAGTAAGCTCGAACAGCGAGTAACAAAATGTCAAGTTGTTAAGTAGGAAATAAAGAGAAGTATTAAGCCATTAAATTGTGACTTTATTTGTACAATCCAGTGATCGAACTCAGGATAGAGTTTCAACGTGAACGATTGAACGTGAACAATACTGTAACGAATTTTCTAAATTGAAACTTTCTAACGTTGAAACTCTACCTTCGTTCGATCAGTGGATTGTTCAATAAAAGTCACAATTTAATGGGTATACACTTTTCTTTATTTCTTATTAAAAAACTTAACACTTTGTTATTCGTTATTCGAGCTTACTTATAATTCACTTGCCATTTATTTGGCAACACTCTTATTCGAACTGTGTCTGCTACCACTCCGGCAGCCCTTATATAGCAGATCGTTATCAACAGATCGTCACTCGAACATTCTGGCAACCACTAGTTTCGATGTCTGGTAGATTCTGGCAAGTTACTGTCGATTCTGGAATTCGTGTTCGCCACAATACTAATATGATGAATTAATTGAATATAGAGATTTGTGTTACTTAAATTGATTTTAATATAAATATCTCGGTATAAGTTAATAAGATACCAAATATATTTGTAATCCATTTATGATTTCGTCAAATAAA